>JAJEJH010000136.1:66639-526876 GCA_026122585.1 Anacardium occidentale
TGGTGACACCAATTTTTATTTGCTATTTCTTAGTATATGTCACTAAAGAGACTTTAAAAATCACAGTAACAAGCATCTCTTCATCTTCATTCTGCTTGACTATACTGGTCTTTTTAATAGCTTTGTCTTTTTATATCTTTATGAGTTTTTTTACATTCCTTAGCCTTATGTCCAGACTTGTTTGCAAACAAAACAATTCCCTTGGAATTTCTGGATATTCTCCTTCAACTTTACCTTGCCTTGAAATAGCCATCTTCTCTTCCTATTAGTCTTGAGTTTGGAAGTTTCTAACATATTGGCCTTTGATTCATCGAAGAATTTTAAACACTTTCTATTATCCTTTTCAATTTAGAGATGAGTGATGAGGTCATCTATACTCATTTCCTTTTGCTTATGTTTCAAGTATTTGTTGAAATCAGCCCAACCTCGAGGTAACTTCTTACTGGTGGTTGCCACTTGAAATATCTCACTCAATGACATTCTTTTTGCAAAAAAAAAACATTTAAGATTATATACCATTCCTATACTTGAGACATAATAGTCTTAGTATCAATCATTTTATATTTGGGGAATTTAGTAACAATATGTTTCTTGGTGCTCGTATCCTTAGTTTTATATATCTTTTCCAAAGATTTCCACAAGAATTTTATAGATTCAATGTTACAATAAACATTGTATAATGAATTTACTACATAATTAAAGATATAATTCTTGCACAGAAAGTCTCTATGTTTCCATGCATGTAAAACACCAAGCATTGTAATAACTTGCTCATTTATACTAACTATCATGCACACCTTCCATAATATTTAGTCAGATTAAGAGTGGCCAAATAAAAGAACATTTTGTTACCATTTTTTAAATCCAACATCCGTAAATTTTATAGGTTTCTCATTTGGTGTCATAATTGTGGCACCATAACAACCTGTTGAGCCACTTGAGGCACAAATTCATAACCAAGCTTTGTTCCTAGTCTAGTAGTCATTTGACTTGAACCTATACCACCAAAAGTGGTTGTAAATATAAGGCCATCAACAGATGGAGCTGTTTGATCTTTGAGAATTCCAACATGTGTGGTTCCATTAATTATAAGAGGCTTTTCCCCAAAAAAATCCATAATAAGTGCATGTTATTATTAGTCATTCTATCAATACACCACAACAATATCAAAGATTAATTGAAAAGAAAAATAAGTGAAAGATGAAAAATCACTTACAAAGAAAAACAAATAAATTAATAACAATAATAATAATGAGTACAATATTATCTAATGTGAGGTACGGTTGTGAAAACAATTAATTCTCTTTAAGATGATAGTCCTTATCTGTGGTGCTTAGTAGAATTATTGAACTTTGTCTTCCAATATATAAAATCTCAATCTCTTGATAGGTGCAATATAATAGCTAGTATGTCTCGGTCGAACTTATTGAATTGACAACATTTAGAATACAAAATAATTTGAGAGATTTTATAAATTTAAAAGGAGAGAAAACAAATGGTTATGTTTTCTTACAAAATTATATGTTTTCTTTTTGTGAAAGTCATTTTTATTTATAAGTATTAATCCATCAATGTCATTACTATATATCTCTGTTCACATTCAAGTCATTGACGTGTATATGACTTTTACATGTAAGCCATTATTATATATATGAACATCACATTCATGCATTTCTTAGTTCATGCATGTTCATTATTATCTTATTCATGAATATTAATTCATTCATGAACTTGGCTATTCCCGCATCACTATAGCAGAAAGGGCTTTTAGCGGCGTTTTTTTGGTTTTTTAACGGTGTTTATAAACGCCGAAAATAAGCTTATCGGCATTTGGACAAACGTCGGTATAAGCTGCATCGGTAAAAGGTTTACCGGTGTTTTTCTAAAACGTCGGTAAAACCATACACAAACGCCGCTAAAAGCCCAAACCCTATAGCATCGTTTTTATGAGGCTTTTACCGGCGTTTAAAAAACACCGGTAAATTCCTCCACACCCGCCAATTTATTTGCCGCTGTTTTTTGGCGCGCGATATTCTGTCAGGATTAATACCCTATAGCGGCGTTTTTTTGGGTTTTAGCGAAGTTTTTAATTTTTTTCGTGCAATAATTTGCGGCAATTTGCAATGTTTTTAACGGCTTTTATTATCGTATAACGGCGTTTTTTAAGGTTATAGCAGCGTTTTTTATATGTTTATAGTGGCGTTTTTTTAGTTATAGCGGCGTTTATTTATATACCTTTTTTAGCACTTTTTTGCCTGTTTTATAAGCCTTTTTCCCTGTTTATTGATTAAATTTCCTGTTTATAATAAATATCATGCAAAACACTGTAGATAAATTGATAATAATATACGCAAAACAATACCGTCTAAAAATACATACAAAAAATGCTTGTAACTTCATTAATAAAATATTGGATAAAAAGTATTATCAGAATTATTGTCGTACATGAATACAATTGTTAATCCTAATATTGTTTAGATACACAATTTGAGAATTGTTATGAAGCTTGGAGCCAAAACTCTTTACATTATGCCCTGTGAAAAAAAAAAAGATTTTAGAAGAACGAAATACAATAATAGTAGACAATGTCCATTAATGGTCACCTAACATAGAATAAAGCACAAAACTGTACGAATTATTTGGTTAATAGTCTTGTTGTATGCAAATAGATGTATCGACATTATATAATTACAAGTATAAAATATTCTCATACCAAAAACAGAATGAAGAATTCTATCCTTATTTATGCATAATCTAGATCCAACATAGTACCAACATATGGTCCCAACCACAAGATATATGATTTAGCTTTATGCTTCACACAAATGCAAACACAAGAATAAATTATTAACAAATAAGCACAATCAGTAATAGATAATTATGAGTGATGCAAAATGACAATGACACACAAAACGCATCCAAATTAGAAATTCTAACAAAGTGCCTCAGTAAACTTCTTCAGTTAGAGTTAACGAGAAGACACAAAATATAATTATATCTCATAAACCCACATGGATTTCAAACAACAAATAAAACCAACAACAAATAAAACAAACATCAAATAACTTCAACACTTCATATCCACATATAAACCAACCCTCCAATCGGTTGGATTTCACCAATACGTATTTCTCGAACATAGAAAACAATTCACCAAAACGTAAATACAAACTTACTAGTTCTCATCTGGAAAGTGTTGGTTACTTGATGGATGAAGTACCTACGACACAGAAATGAACAATCCATGGTTAGTAATTTTCATATAATTACTTGATTTGAAGAAATGTGTTATATGAACATATCCTGTAAACATTACCTCTCCACAGGTGGCTCATCATTTTGCTGTGGTGGCTAGCCCAATGATGCACAAATCCTGGACAACTGAGATTCAACTGTTTTCATCCTACTACCAAGTGCTTCTTGCAGTGTTCTTACTTGATCTTCTAATACTCTTATTTTGTCGTCTGCCTCATTATTCACACTTGGAGGGCCGCCTGAGTGGTGAGATACTGATGTCGATGTCGATGCCCTGTACATGCTAGGCGTTGGACCTAATCCTAATCCACGCACTCGACCATGTCTTTTTGGTCCCATCACTTGAGAAAATGCATTATCTTCCATCTCTGGAAGACTTGCATTTAACTCTTAGATAGAACTTTATAACTCATTTATCTTCTTTTGGAGGAGTTCCTAAACCCATTATAAAAAGCAATGTCTTATTACACGAAATTTATCACAACCACAAATAAAGTAATAGAAACTAAACTTACGATTACGTGTATAGAGTCCTGATCAATTGGTCTCTCATCTTTACAAGTCCAATGGGTGGTTATGAACACTTTGGCTGGTGACGACTGTTTACCACTTGATGTCTGTTCCTCGGATGTAGAAAGATACAATTACAACAAGACATAATCATATGGTTAACAATGAGAGCAAAAAAACTAACCATTTCATTCATTAATCGCGCTATACTCTTTGTTCCTCCAGTATGTGGCATTGTTTGAACAGAATGAGTCCTTTTATTTGTTTCGCTATATCTCTAAAAAAAAAATATTTAATAAAAAGATACAATTCATCATTACGTAACTAGACAAGAAAGAGCAAAAATTATATTACCCGCCCTTGCTCAGAATGCCACTGTGTTATGAGAGCCATCCACTGGTCTCATAGAATTCGATCTGATTTATTATTGACAAGGTTATTAATATTGGGATACCATTCGTAGTGCTCTGCTTTCAAGTCATACTTATAGTCTTTCCATTTCTTACCCAGAGACTGTAACACCAATTTGTCTCCTTCTTGAGGGTATGTAAATCTTGCCTGGAAAAAAGTATACAGTATTAAATTGTGTTATTGGGCCCGTAATAAATAAAGCGATAGTATGCGTAGACAATAATGCAATCTTACCTTAACAAATCCAAGAATCTATTCTTTCTCTGATGTCGGAATTCGCCTCCAATCTTGTATACTTAAAGGGAGCAATTGACAATTCCTTGCTAAAGTCCCCAGAAAACTAGCCAATACACGAGCTTCGGGTCCTACTCCTTGGTTCATATCGTTAAACTGCACCGTGACCTTTTCATCTAGAGGTATATTCCAAAGTTCTGACATCAAAGTTGGTTCCCTTCGTCTTGTTTCTGAGTCCCGACCTGTAACACATATGAGGAAAAATAATATATCAGTCAATGGTGTTTGATAATAAAATGTCATAACTTTTAATACCATATTGTCTTTTACCAACTATGGTTAGGGTGTTATCTTGATGTTGACTTGATGGCTCAACGCTTTGTGAGGATTACCCCTCGAAGACCGTTCGTATATCTTTTTTTCTTGGTATTTTTTACTTGTAATCTGTAAAAAAAGTTCTCGTTATTTATAGATTCATATGTAAAAAATTAAGAAAAAAAAGAAACATATATAAAAGGTTGCCTCATGTAGATAAAGAAATTATTAACACATCAAAGATAAAATTTGAGTTAGCCTTAACTAACATTGTCATCATCATCTTATAACTGTTGCTCAGTAAGCACATCAACGAAAATACCGTCTATATCACTCCTAACCAACTCAAAATCATCATTTTTTTGTCTCTATCTGATTTACTAAATAGAGAATATTCAGACTATCGTCAGAGATATTCACATCAATGTTACCCCCATTAGATGTAACAACTCTTAAATCAAAGGTATCTCTAGGCCTTATAAGTAAAGGAACAACCCATTGTTCATCTCTTTGATCTTGGACAAAGATAACTTGTTCAGCCTGAGATGCAAACACAAAAGGTTCATCAAGTATATGATCACCAATGTGAATTAGGTGAGCAAAACTTATTAGTGTAAATCCTTGTGCACCCTGTGTTATCACTCTACTGTGGGTAACATCAACCCAGTCACATCTAAATAGTACAATCTTAAATTCATCATAATAGTTGAGTTCAATAATATCAGTTAATGCACCATAGTAAGTCACATCGCCTAACATAGGCCTTGAGTCGCTATTATTGGCATAACTTTGGGTTTTGGCTACCACCATAACTCCATAATTCTGTGTACTCATGTATTTCTCATATTCATTCGTTCGAAATCTATACCTGTTATACAAATCAAAACATTTGAACCTCTTTGCTATATAGTTTGGACCACGTGTAAGGGCTTTGATTTCAGTAATGAGATGCTCATTGTCGTCAATGTTCAGATCTTTTGCCTAAAAGCAACATAAATAGTTATTTGTTAATGTCCACTAATATACACATATATAAAGAGAATTATATATAAAAAAAAAACTTCATTTACCTTTACATTGAACCATTCATGAAAGGATTCGCTATGTAAGCGGTCAATCTCATGTTGAGTTAGTCGTCATCAATGATGCTGTCTTTTGATAGCGCTAACATGTTCTCTGTAATTTAGGGACAAATGAGTATAATATCATTACAATTTGATATCGATATATTCATTGATATGTTCATCGTCAAAGATAACTTACTCTCGGCACCTCCTGACTATATCTAAATCACAATTGAAAAGAACATAACGTTGTGCCTGAACCCACATATTTTCATCCATCATGAAACCCTGAATACTTCCAAACGATTGTCCAACCTGAGAAAATAGGATTACTTGGAACCAAGTGCATTAGTTGTGTCTTTTTGGCCCTGCGATGATTTACCGTCATCTAAATATTGGGCGCAAAATGCCAAACACTCTGAAGCAAGAAACACTTCAGCAATCGAACCCTCTAGATGAGCTTTATTCCAGACAGTTGATTTTAAAGTGCCTAATAACTTGATGAATGACAGAGTGTGAGCTTACTTTCAAGAAATGACTGTGAAGTATATTTATTTATAACATTTACCTTTCGATTGGATACATCCATCGGTACTACACTGACCCGACAAACCTCGCTTCTACAGCTAGATGAACAACCAAATGCACCATAATTGTGAAAAATGCAGGGGGGGAAATTTTTTCCATATTGCAGAGTGTGAGCACAATCTTTCTTTCAAGTTACTCGAGATCACAGATTCGAAGTGACTTAGCACACAAAGCTCGAAAGAAGTTTGATAGTTCAGTCAGAATAGAACTTACTTTCGTAGGCAATACACCTCGTAATGCAAGTGGAAGAAGTTGTTGCATTAATACGTGACAATCATGAGTTTTTAAACCAGATAATTTGTGTTGTTTACGAACACATCGTGAAATGTTTGAGGTAAAACCATCCGAAAACTTAACTTGTTCCAACACTCCATAAAAAATTTTCCTCTCATGTGACGCCATCGTATAGCAAGCCGGAGGTAAATAGGTTTTTCTTGAATCCCGCTGTTGAGGCCATAACTCTTTCTTTATGTTCATCTCTTGTAAGTCCCGACGAGCATGAATGTTATCCTTTGACTTTTTATCAATTTGAGAATTGTATTCACCACATTGTCACAAACATTTTTCTCAATGTGCATCACATCAAGGTTATGTCTTATTAAATGCGATTGCCAATAAGGTAAGTGGAAAAAAATACTTTTTTTTTTCATGTTTTTGGCTTGACCCCCGTAACTTCTTTACGCATCTTTCCGTACATGAACTTGATATTTTTCAATTGATCCAAGATTGCAAACCCAGACGGTGGAACTGGAGTAGATCTTAATTCGATTGTCCCGTCAAATGATTTTGCCTTAAAGCGAGACTTATGAGTGATCTCCAAAAACCGACAATGGCCCATGAAACAAAACTTTTTGCCATTCTTCAGACGCCTGGAGTCTGTCTCTGTATTACAACAAGGACATGCAAAACAACTATGAATGTTCCACCTAGTGAGATTACCATAAGCTGGAAAATCATTTATTGTCCACATAATTGCTGCATGCAATTGAAACGTTTGATTCGATGAGGCATCAAACGTTTCCACCCCTATCTCTCATAAGTCCTTAAGGTCCTCTATCAAAGGTTGCAAGTAAACATCAATATAATTACCAGACCCAGAAGGATCGGGAATTAACAATGAGAGCATGCAAAATTGTTGTTTCATGCACAACCATGGTTGTAAATTGTAGGGAAGTAAAAAGGTCGGCCATATGCTGTAAGTGCTTTGCATAGTACCAAACGGATTGAAACCATCGCTCGCTAAACCTAACCTGACATTACATGGTTCTTCACCAAACGTAGGGTAGATTGAGTCAAAGCTTTTCCATGCTTCTGAGTCAGCCGGATGTCTCATAATTCTATCTTTGGTACGGTGTTTATCATGCCAAGTCATCAACTTTGAAGTTTTTGAGGACATGAATAACCTTTGAAGTCTCGGCTTGGTAGGAAAATACTATAACACTTTCAACGGAATTTGTTTTTTCTTGCCCAAATTAGAAATTCCTATGGCACTAGATGAATTACTCTCAGAATTTCTCCATCGAGACGCCCTACAAATTGAGCATATATCATCAGAAGCTTTTTCTTTCCAGAATAGCATACAGTTGTTGGGACAAGCATGAATTTTCACATATTTAAGTCCTAAGGCTTCAATAATCTTTTTGGTTTCATGAAAAGAGTTTGGTAGTGTCTCACCCTTTGGAAAAACATCTTTTAAAAGCTTAATTAAAGCATCAACCGATTCGTTAAACCAACCGTAATGACATTTTAAATTATAGAGATGCAAAACAAATAACAGTTTAGTGAAATTCTCACACCCTAGATATAATTCTTCCTTAGCATCTTCTGTTAATTTTCGGAAGTCTTCCTTTTCTCCAACAAAATGTTCTGGATGTTCTTCCATCATAGTATCATCGATGTTGGGCTCAATTGCATCTCTGCCATGATTACATGTATCGAAAAGTTGTCCAGATACCCCAAAAACATCATGTAACATTTCTATTATGGAATGATCTGTACTCATTTCTTTTTGTACTTGGATGTCTGGCGTTGACTCTTGTGTGACCATAGATTCACTGTGACAATACCAAGTCGTATAACCAACCATAAATCCATGAACTACTAAATGATCATACCGTTTTATCCGATTTTTGTAGTAGTAATTAACACACTTTCTACAAGGACATGGAACCTTGTCAGTACTTGATTTACTTTAAAATGCAAAATCAAGGAAGCTATTCAACCCTTTTAAAAATTCTACGGTAACTGTTGGTAAACTCATCTAGCTCTTACACTTGTGAGTATCCATAACAACGTACTAATAGATAATAACACAGTTAAAATTATACCTAATGTAACCACCAAATCAATCAGACCATGTAAAATTACACAGTTAAAATTATACCTATTTATCACTCTTAACATAAAATATTTGATAAAATATTTATTTTATCTTTGAAATGTGTTATTGTGATTATAAGTGTCAATCACGGATTCCAATGTGAATAAACTCAAATAAAATTTAATTTTAGATTATATTAAATCTAAAAAAAATTAAGTTTAGATAAATGAATTAAGACTCAAATTTAATATTTAATTTAATTGTGAAAATTAGGAAATTGAATTAAAAAAAATATAATAAAATTAATGGTCAATTTGACATGCTATCTAAAAAAATTCGAACCTAATAATTTGACGAAAATCAAGGGTACTCATGGATTAATCCTTTTAAAAAGTATATATATTATTTATTAAGGTTTTTGAATAATTAATATATTCATGATGTTGACTCTAGATCCTGCTGTACAATATTAATTATTATTATTAATTTAATAATCTTGTTTTTATTTTATTTCAATCTAATGATTGAGTTCTTAACTCATAATAGCAACCCCGTCTTCTTCTTCCTTTTGTATCATGTAAATTTATTCCTATAGGCAGTTTGATTTCATTATTTAATAAAGATAATTATAAATGGGCCGGGCCACTCAGTGGGGCTACTCAGTAAATTATGTCACAAGTTATAAGAGGGGTAAAGTGTAATGTTTCAAAATCATAGCAGGGAATATGAAATTAGATTCAAGGGTGACAAAGACAAGTTTAGCAAATAACAGGGGTCAAAGTAGAGATTGAAAAATAATTTTATATTTTTAAAAATTGATACAAATTGACATTTGCATCTAGCGTTGGATCCTAATCAACGAATTGATGTTTTTTTTTTTTCTTTTTAACAATTTTTTTTCTTTAAACCTTTTCATTTTTCAATATTACTGCTGGCCTATTTAAAACGAATTGATTTCAAACATAAATTGACTATTTTAAGTTTAAATTGAATTCGAATCGAGCTTGTTTGATTATTTGGGTAGCATTTATTAATATATACCAATATGACTTGCCTATTTAATTTCTCCCTGTCTCACCAACACGAAAGCCACACAACCTAACCATATTTTCTAGCGATTATCACATTGCCTCTCATAATTAATACGTGGGCACCCTTACAATAATTAACTTAATTAATTACTTTAATCCCTACTGAACAGCAATATTAATTGAAAACCTACAAAATTGGCCTACCCTTAAACCCAATGTTACCGAAAAATTATCGACTATATAAATAATATTATTTAAAAGTATAACTAACCCAAATTATATTTAATTTGAATTAATTCGATTATATATATATCTCAAGCTTGAGATTGAGTTCGTTGAGATGATTAGAATCTCAATTTGAGCTTGAGGCAATATCAATTATCCATATATTCAAAGTTAGCAAATAAGATTTAAAATTTTAAGTGTAAAATTTAAATGTTTTAGTATACCTTGATGATCAATTGCCAACGAAAGCCTAGAAGTTTCTTAACAATATACACTACAGCAGAATGCCGACGTTGAATTCAGCCAAAAAAATTGAAAACCTTCCAGCAAAGAAAAAATAATTTTTTTTCCTTTTCTATGATAAAAATCTGCGCATTCTATCCTTATTGGTTCTAGATAATGATTCAATCAAACACTTCCAAGTCAAAACCACATACATACCAACCCTCCAATCGGTTGGATTTCAAGCTTTTGCTCCAAATTCAGATATAAAACTTAATACTTTCATAAATAACAAATAAATAACAAATAATAAAAATTAATACAAAACTTACAATTTCGTCTCCAAATGAGAGCCAAGCTGAAGAAGAGAAGAATTTCGTCGCCGAATGAAGAAGAAATGGCCGAAAACCGTCGAAAACACGCAAGCTTACCGGCGAACACAATAGCCACAGCGGGAGAAAACACTGAGTAGCGGTGGGAGGAAATGGGAGAAGAGGAAAGGAAATGTTCACGCGCTAGATTTAAAATGATTTCTAGCTGCGTTTTTAAATGAGCTTTACTTGTGTTTCTAAAAACGCCAGTAAAAACTATATACAGTAGCGTTTATGGTGGCGTTTTAGTAAAACGCCGTTAAACCGTATTTTTTTAGTGGTATTTGGGTAAACGCCATTAAAAAACCGCTGCTAAAGCCCCATCACGGACTAGTGCATGCATAAATATTCATGAACATTCATTCATTTATGAACTTGGCTATTTACACATGTATAAATTTTATTAATTCACATCTTTGGCTATTCATATATAAGTCTAAATAGCATTTATTTCTAAATTCATGAGTTAGGAATATTAGATGTTGAGCCAATCAATTCAATAAGTTTTTAATTCATTTACAATACACCGAAAGATATATGTTATTGTTTATTGGAAGAGATCTATGTGTTTTAATTGAATTCAAAATTATTATATTAATACATATTTTAAAATAGGCCCAACGACTAATTTTCATCCAAGGTTTCCTTAAATGATGAAGTCTCATTCAAAAATTTTTTAAAAATTCAAATACTCACATTCTTTTCAATTTTTTTTAACATTTTATAATAAAGAACCAAAATACCTTTCATAAAAATGAATAATATTAATATTAAAATAAAATTTAATATAATAATTAAAAATTAAAAATAATAAAAAATTTAAAAATAAAACCTAACCACGTGGTTAAAAATGACCATTTGGTTGGATTGACACCTATTTATCCGCTTTTACTATTGAGACACGTAAATTCACTATTAAATCCAATCGATGGTCATTTTCATCATCTAGTTATGTTTTCAACTATCATTGCTTTTAAATCCTTTTTATTATTATTTTTCATTTTATTATTATTATTATTTCGTTTTAAATATTTTTTATAAATTTAATTTTTATTATTTTTAATTTTAATTTTTGGATTTAAAAATATATTTTCCTTTTGATCAGTTGCCCATTGAAGTTTATTGTTAAATTTAATTACACTCTTTTAATATATAAATAAATATTATGTTTTTTAAAAAATTTTAAGTAATAGTATTCATTTAAGAAAACGTTGGTAGGAATAAGTGATTTGCGTCTAAAATATGTCAAAACTTAGTACAATCCGAAAAAGGGCACCAAAAGTCACTGGCAATTTTAATGAGTGATAATCGAGATTTGACTTTGATCAAATTTTTACACCTAAAATTGATTGGTTACCCAAATGAAATTAATGCTTGTGATCAACCTAATTCCAAGTATAAAAGGAGTGGTCCCTTGGAGAACTTGTTTTATCCTAATTGTCAAAACTAGTTGAAAAATTAAAAGAAACAGTTAAAAAATTAAAAGAAGCAGCCACAAATTTTGACAGAAAAATGAGGCACCTACCATACATTAAATAAACTACCATACATTAAATAAATGGTGGTTGGACGGCAAATAGAAGGTCTATAAATTGACCTTCCATGCTTCATTTTTATACATCTAAATCTTCTTCTCATTTCCAAATTTAAGAGAAAAATTAGAGTATTTCTTCTTATTATAATAAGAGAGATATTTTGTATTCTCTTTATAAAATAGAGAGGTTGTGATTTTCGATTTTTCTTTATATTGATATTCTTCTATTTTGTCTGTAGTTTTTTTCTTAATTCATTTAGGGATTTTCTATGTAAAATTTATGTGTTATTTATTTTCAAATTTATTAGTTGTAATTCTGTCATATCCGGTCACTTATTACGTAACACTATCCTGTTGCAAACATGTTACTTTCTGTCACCTTGGTATTGGTTTTTTCTCTCTTTCTCTTTCTCAACCATTACGGGAAAAAAATTGGGTTATTACAAAGCTTGTCAGTCTTCCGAATATTGGCGGAAGCTGTTCTCAACCCGCTTTTGCTCCACGAGAAAATAACCGAAGCACTAGACAAAAGCAAGGGCACATTTCTGATCAAAACCAGCTTCTCTCGACAAGTTTTGATAACCACTTGTGATCCAGAAAATGTGCAGTATATCATGACATCAAACTTTTCGAGATATCATAAAGGGCCGGAATGGAGAAAGAGGTTCGATATTTTTGGAGATCATGGTCTTCTCAATTCTGATTTCGAAGAATGGAATTACCAGTTCAAAACGGCTCGTAATTTTTTAAGCCACAAGAAATTTCATCAACTCACGGCGAAAATTATTCCTGATATTTTAAAGAAACAGCTAGTTCCAGTTCTTGAGCATATCTCTAAGCAAAATGTAGCTGTGGATTTGCAGGATTTGTTCAACAGGTATACGTTTGACTTTGCCTGCATCATCGCCACTGGTTTCAACCCCAATACTCTCTGTATTGAATTCCCAGAAATTCCATTTTCAAATGCGATGGATGATGCCTGCGAAGAAATATTTTTTCGGCATATTATTCCGGAAAGCTTGTGGAAGCTTCAAAGATGTCTTGGAATTGGGAAAGAAAGAAAGTATAGTAATAGTATTAAAACAGTAGATGAGTTTGCGATGAAGCAAATTTCAATTCGACGAGAAATACTTCGCAAATCAATGACAAGAATGGAGAGAGAGGAAGAAGAAAGTTTCAATATTTTGAATCTCTACTTGAGTGGACATGAGATAACGGGAGCAACACTTACTGATGAGAAAGTTATTAAAGACAACTTGATTGGTATTATTTTTGCAGCTGAAGAAACAACTAGGACAGCTCTCTCTTGGTTCTTCTGGTTGATCTCGAAAAATCCATTAGTTGAGATGAAGATCAGAGAAGAACTGAGAAGAAACTTGCCACGTGCGGCAGACAAAGAAGGGAGAGTATTCAGCCAACTGGATGAGTTAAATAGGCTTGTTTATCTCCATGCAGCTTTATGTGAAAGCCTAAGGCTATTCCCACCGCTTCCTTACGAAATCAGGACTTCAATGCATGAAGATAGCCTTCCTAGCGGCCAGAAAGTGAATCCGAACACACTGGTTATAGTCTCTTCATATGCTATGGGGAGAATGGCATCGATTTGGGGAGAGGATTGTAAAGAATTCAAGCCAGAGAGATGGATCACTGAAGAAGGAGGGATTAAACATTACCCGCAACACAAGTTTTCAGCATTCAATGCGAGGCCAAGGGTTTGCCCTGGCAAGACTATCGCATTTGTTCTAATGAAGGCCATTGCAGCCACCATCATTCATAACTATCAAGTTCAAGTGCTGGAAAACCATCGCGTGATCCCTAAACTTAGCATCAGTTTCGGGATGAAGAATGGATTATTGGCTAAGGTTAAGAGTAGATTAAAGTAAGTTATCTGTGAAAGATCATGTGTCACATAAATGGAGGAGACTTTTCCTCTGTTAACTAATGCTAATAAACAGTGAATAAAGGTTGGAAATTCATTGCGGTACAATTATTGTAGGAATAATCATTGGACTCGGGTTTTTTTTTTTTTTTTTTGCTTGACATAGTCGAATTTAGACTTAATTAAATCAAAAATAGATTAGACGTGAAAGGGATAACCAAACTCAAATATGGATTTCTCTTTGAGAAAAATAATATTGAGGATTAAGAGCTGTTTCAGAAGTTACAATAGAAGTTATTATTATTATTAATTTCGGGATCATAATTTCTCTTAGATAATTTACATTATTTATACATTTCTCTTCTGTCTTCCATGAAAATTGAGGATAATTTACAAAAGAATCATAACTTCTGCAAATTAGCATTCTAGACTTTTCGTGATATATATGCTCCCGATTTTATTTAATAGAAGTGTATATTCAGAAAAAAAAAAAAAAAAAAAAACTATTTATATTTTTCCTCAAGCCCGTGCTGGCAGTCCATGTAAATCTCACAATAGCCACTCATTATCAACAAAGAAACACACATGGAACAAATCGGAGCCGTCCTTTATTTATAGTGCAGGTGCTACTCCAATACGTACCGTTTTTAGAAAGCTTATTTCTTCTTCACAGACTGTTACAGCAACCAGCTTTTGTCAGTCTTCATTCTTCTTATCCTCTCTCAAGCACTGAACATCCCCCCAGGCTCCTTAAAACTGAAGCATACACAGATTTTCTTCAACATTGAGCCAACTGCTAGCTGTTTTCTGCTAACTATTAACATAAACCATTCTCCTGGATATTTTAGAACTGAAGCACATGCAGATTTCGACAAGACTAATACACCTCCCTGTTTTTTTTTTTTAACTCAACGCTAACACCACCAGTCAAAACAAACAGAATATGTCCCGACACCAAAAGACCAACAAATACTCTCTGATCACCACATATCATAAACAAGAATACATCAACAAGTACTTTTAATTAGCAATCAGCAAAAAAAAAAAAAAAAAACCATTACTCAGCAAACACCAACACACATCAACAAGCGCTATTGACAAGGAATCAGCAGAAAAAAAAAAAAATCACCATTGATCATCAACCACCAAAACACACCTTAAATCATCTTTACAGCGTCGTCTGTTTTTTAAATTCCATGTGTCTCACTGTTTTTCAAAACAGCGGCAGAAACCACATTAAGTTTGGACCTTAATACTTCAAACCTTGCACACGACAAAGGCTTAGTAAGAACATCTACAATTTGATACTCAAAAGGCACATATTGCATAGAAAGTATTTTTGAGGCAACCTATTCTCTTATAAAGTGTACATCAATCTTTGTATGTTTTGTTCTACTATAAAACATAAAATTAGTAGTTGGAGATTTAGTCCCTTGATTATCACACCACACAATTGCTTGTTTGCATATTTAAGTTGAATCTCAATAAACAAACTATTTAACTAGGAAATTTTATCTCGATTGAAGGAATAATTTTTGCTCGATCATGATGAAATTTTAATATGTTGTTCATAGTCACGAGTTGAACATGGTGAATGTGTAAAATTTAATTTACACAAATTGAATATATAACAATCAATCCTAATTTATAAAATCTATGTATAAATTATAAAATACTGAATAAAAATATTAATTTAAGGTTTATAGGAATATTTGAAATTCCATACAATATAAATCCATAGTAATACTGAAAATATCTACAATGAAGTAATTGGTCTTTTACCCTTGAAACCTTTCTATATGACAGCTTTCAATGGGTGTAGCTATTCTTCTTAGGTTTCCAGAAAGAAATTATGACATTAATGATGTATTTCATTGACATAAGATTGTCCATAATCACAATTACTAACAAATCAAATCAATACAAATAAGATATGAGACTATGATAGAAGTACCACTTAAGCATGTGATCCTAAATAGTGTTATATCTCCATCAGTTCATAATTTTTGTTTAACTTGTATGTTTTTAAAGAAATGAGAGAAATCTCTTTGCTTCCAATGAAGTCTCTATGTTTCGACTTTTATAAAATATTCGTATACAACTATCATACTTAAAAGAAACTATATTCTTGAGACACATGTTATACTATAACCGCATATATGCACATATATCTATATAAACAAGTAAATAAAACCATATAATTAGGATAAAGATATAAGACCTGCTATCGTATATATCCTATTATTGATTATTTATTTAATAATAATAATAATAATAATAATAATAAAAACTGAAAAAATGATATATATGGCAAGGATCCTACGAAAAAGTTGTTGCTAACATTAAAGCTGAAAACTTTTAATAACATAGTGGTGGGTTTCAAAGAAACTTATATTATCTTATTCTTGTATACACATACATATATTCACTTATAAAGTATATAAACATGTGCATGCAATTATGAAAAACTTTTCTAAAAACCTGCATGTATAAAACAAACCCCACTAGGCCTTCTGAAAATGAGTTGGAGCCTCTTCTGTCAACCATAGTCCACCCGAATCTCACCAGCACCACACATACCTACAAGAAAGGAAAGAAGGAAAATAGTGAGTGATAAAATCACCTAGTAAGCATTTCCTATTTCCCTCAACTTAAACATGCATCAAGACAAAACACATACCTGGCCTTGGCCTAAATACCCATACATTTCCCTTGGTTAATCATTTGAATATTGCTTATTCTTGTTTTCTGAATTGAAATGATAATTCATGCTATGAGATGAATGATATGATATTATGTCATGTAATCATACAATAGACCCTTGGACCACTTTCTAACAAGCAAACATGCTCACTCACCATATCTAAAACTCTATGTATTCGAAGATACCTACTGTGCTGATCAGGCTGATAAACACAGGAATTCGACATCTTAGCCATGTGGGCTAAAACAGACTAACGAAGTGCTAGAAAGCTGAAATATAACATACTAGTCCTTGGACCAGTAAGTTGAAACTGAAATGATTTGATCGTAGTTAGAAGGTTGAAATCCTACAGACGTTCCTTCAAATTCACCCTAAATAACTGACTCGGATATCAGACTCTGAATGTTGAATAAATAGTATAATTAGATTATTTGATCCCCTTTTTTTAATAATACTTTAGCATCTCATACTATGATATGCTCATGAAGCCTTATTTTATCTTCTTTCATCTTATCATAAGGTCAAATGGCCATTAGAAAGGTTTCCCATGCTTTATGCTTCATTCCCCATTCATTTTCTAAGTTTCTACTCGAGCACAAGCGTGCATGCTGATGCATGGGGTCGTGTGTCAACTGTGCAGCCTGATCATGCTAGGGTCTAGAATTTTGATGTAATTTCTCACATTTGGCTTATGCACGACTGTGTCCCTTAGGCATACAGTCGTGAACCCCTCTAAATTCAGTCGTGCACAAAACATGCACACGGGCGTGACCCTACAAGTACAAAGGCACACGGACATATGTCCTGCTCTACTTCGGTATACCATGTCTGAAACTTATAGAATCTCATCCAAAACTCAACCAATCTATAATTAAACACTTCCATTCACTTCTAACACATTAACAACACATAACCACCCTTCAATTCAATCAATAACACATAATTTCCAATTCAAGCATCAAATCATCACATAAACACATATTCTTACACATATACACTAAGGATGTTCATGGATGGAAATTATCATCATAACCACTTCATCCTCATCATATCAACATGTAATCAAAATATAGAACTCACAAATCATGCTGAAAATGCATCATACATCATTCATCATTAGACACATACTGGAAAACTCAAAGAAGAGGCAAGGAAATACTTACTTCTTGTCATGGATGCTCTAATCTTTCTCTCACGCAAACTCTTACTCTCTTACTAGATTTGGAGCTACTGGCTATTGAACATCACCTCTAGGGTTGAGATTCTCTAAAAACAAAAGGAAATTTTGGATAAAACTAGACAAAGAACAGGTGAGAAAAGCTTTAAACTCATCATCTCTCTCCTCCTCCAAGCATGCACGAGAGTGCCTCAAATGATACACGGTCGTGCATAAGGGAAAATGAAGAAACTTCATTTTTCGTGCTTCGCATGAAAGAAACCTCCCAAGGAGAATCATGTGCAAGCCACACAAGCTTTGAAAACTTACTATCTCACCCCTAAACTCATCTAACTCCAAATCTATGACTAATTCTCACATCTAACCCCAAACTTTAACTTAAAAGACATTTCTAATCATGAGATGCTACAAAAGATATATCAATTCAATAATTAAAAAAAAAAATCATTAAAATAACAAGTTATAAAACCCCTATTAACTTTAAATATCAAAAGACCCCAAACACCCTATGTATTTAACATGACTATGGGCCATAAGCTTTATTCCTTTGGGTAGGGATTAAATTATATCAACTCTACATCTATGTATTCTCCCCTAATGTCTTTATTCTTTATAAGGTTCCTGACTATAAGATAAGTTTATTTTTATAAGTCTCAATCCATTAGTGGTATTTTATTTAATTGCACTACTATCATAATAAATAAGGTCAATGTCAAGTAGTCTAAAAATATAATCCTTTAACCACAAAACTTGAGAAGCTACCCTATAGTAAGTTACCAATTCAATTGTCAAAGGTTGAAGATACTTTTAATGACTACTTAACACTTTTCCACATTTTGCAAAGATCAAAACTTGCTCGTGTGCATCTTATGAGAAGCATCATGCCGTAAGATTGTGCGACCTTTTGAAAATCTAAGGAATTGAAGATCTAAAATGAATTAATGATGCTATGTGTTGAGGATGAAATTATAAGCAAGATTTATTGTATTTTGTTGTTGTAAATGATGTATATTTTTTATGAGATGATTATGTATGTTGATTGATGTTGAATGGATGTGGCTTGGCCCCTTTAGCAAGTATAATAATGTATCTAAAATATATTTTCATCATCTTTACACCCACCAAAATATATTTATCTTTTGTAAATATCTAATTGCCTCTCAAAAAATTCAAAACCTAATAATAAAATTTTGAATTTAAGAGGTATCCATTTAGAATTTCAAATGCAAAAGTTATATATTAGACCCATGCATAATTGTGTATTCATCAAGCTTTTAATAGCACAATTATAAAGGACACTTCATGCGAATTCCTTTCAATCTCATTCTTTAGGCAATGCTTGACACTAGACTTATCTTATTTCATAATAAATTTGTCATTGTCTTGTAATTCTGCATGTTAATTCGTTTCATGTATCTGTTTTGAGATAAAGTCAAACATACAACAGTCTAGTCATAATAGGTCTTAACACCAAGAACAATCGATGTATCTTCAAGATCTTTCATAACAAAAGTCTCAAATAGAAAATGTTATCAACATAGAGAATCATATCATGAAGACAGATATGCTCCTATTGATCTTCATATACCTTATATTAATCTAATATGTTCTTTATAAAGACATATCAATTACACTTTGTCGAATTTGAGATATTATTTATCAATAAGTCCTCCAAACTATAGATAGATTTCTTGAGGTTGCATACCAAAGGCTTTTTTTCCTTTATACTTTAGGTAAAACTAATTGCACCATATAGACTTATTTAATAAAATCTTTATTTAGAAAGATAATTATTGACAATCATCTAAAACTCTAAGCAAAAATGAGCTATTAATACCCTAAACTTTATTTTACTGAGATACATGTTGCAAAACTCAATAATGGAAAATTGTTCTCTTTTATTAGATCTTTCGATTAAAGTTTATGTAACTATGTTAATCATAGTTAGCTCATCTATTATAAGATCAATCATTAACTCTTAAGTGAAAATAACCTTTACATTGTTATGAGGTTTCATGGGATTCAGTAATTTTATTGACTCTCACTGATAATTCAGTCATCATACTTTATTGATAAAGGAAACTTGGACTTATCAATTTCCCATTCCTTCACTAGTAAAAGAATATTATTCTCTGTAATGTTGAGATTTGAGCATTTTGTATTATTAAGGCAATTACTCTAATACCTCAGTTAGGACAATAATGTTATATCTCTTAGAATACTATAATGACCATACTTTGTTATCTTAATTGTTTTACCTTATAAACATTTAGTCATATTTGTTTTACCTAATGAAAATTTGTCAACTTTATTGTAGTATTTATGCTTATGTTCACATCTTTAAGACTATGATTAAGTTTTTCAACTATATGAATCTATTATGGAGTCCTAGAACCTAGAACTTTGGGTAAAATCCCCATTACATTGATATTGACAACTTTAATTTCACATAATTTTTAAACTTAAATATAAATTCCTTATTACTTAGCTTTTATCTAGTGACTAAATTTAGGTTCCAAAATCCTTAATCCTTATTTGAGTTATAAGACCAAAATTTCTTATTGTTGTTCTTCTCTTTATTATTGGGGATTAATTAAGTAATTACAACTTTTATAAGCAACTTTCCTTATTTAACAAAATGTTTAGGAATCAAATACTCTATATATAATTCTAACCATACACAATCTTGGTTTTGTTAGAATAGAATGAAAGCTTTATAGTTATATAACTTAAACTGAATACCCATTCCTTTTTGACTTATTTTGAACTATTATACTTTATCTAGGCAACTTTAATTTTTTAGTTGTCTCTTCTAATCAAACGACGTGATGAAATTCTTAACAATTATGATTTAAGACAAACCTCCAATAAGGGTAATCAACAATAAATCTCTTTATAACAGACAACTTTAATCTGATGGATTTCTCCCACCTATCATAAAATTCCTTTAATTCAATTATCCTTTTAACCTTAGGTTTGGGTGATTCATTGACTCGCTAGGCCAAATCCATAAACTTAATTAGCAATACAAATTCAATATTTTATATCCAAAACTAGTTAGGACATCTATTGTGACATTATTATTATTGTTCATAGTTATACAATATATAAATTAGAGTGCAACAAAGCAATATCATTAGCAATAAATAGCATCAAAACTTTATAATCTATTCTTTATTAAGGTTCTTGATGCATCATCATAACATTTCCTTTGGACAGAGAATATGACATGCAATTAGAACCTATAAGCATAAGATTACAAATAATGAGAATATATTACTTTTGAAAAGTCTATCTTCTTTAGGTAGATATACTGCTTAAGTCATTGCTTTCTTTTTCAAAAAGGGAAAGACATGTCAATTGAAAAATTGCAACCACTTTTAAGTAAATTCAAATTCTCATGACCAATGTAATTCCACAATCGTTTTATGCAACTATCAATTTAATACACACAATAACCATCTTTGGGCAGGAAATTATATGTATCAAAATTGAAGAATGTCTTTTTCATTAAATGTAGAAATTTTTGTAAGTTTCAATAAATGCATCACTTCGGTGATTGAACATTTTTGACAACTTACATCAAATTCTATTAAGACTAAATAATATTGTTAAAATTAAGATTTCATAAGATACAACACAAAATTATCTCTGATAATCTTACTATGTAAATATTGTAATAAACTCATATATTAAGTAACAATCATTGTAACTTTAAATCGAATAAGCTAGACTTTATAGGGATTCTTTGTGCATCACCATTAACCTCCATTTAGGCAAAGAAAATGACATGCAAATACAGTCCCAAGCACAAGGTCATAATATAAATTTATGAGGACCTTGGGAATATATGATGGTCTAAAAAGATGTCTCTTTTGAGTAGATAAATTTTCTAAATCATTGTTCATCCTAAAAAAAATATTTCAAATGAATAAACTCAACCACCTTTGGATGTATTGAATTATTTACATCTAGACATTTCTAAAACTAGTCTCATGCTAACCTTAATATTAATACACACAATGACCACCTTTGGGTTGAAAATTATATGTATCAAAATTTGTCAAAAGTATCATTACCAAATGGAAAATTTATAAGCTTCAATTATGTATCGTTTTGGCAATTAACATTATAAAAACTCACAAAATTATTCCAATGATACTGAATATAATCAAGATTTTATGAGAAATGATACCTAATCATCTCTGACAATCTTAATCCGAAAGTGTTGCACCTAACCTTATGAATGATTATCTTTGCTTAATGTGACAATTAACCATACATACCAAATTGATAATTTAGACTTGTTAACCTTAATATAAGTCTGATACTTTATGCCACAGTATTTATATAAAATTAAAATTTTCTCTAAATAGAGTTCTACAAGCATGACACACCTCTCCAAGCACCACTACAAGCTCTTCACGTGTACTTACGCAGACCATAAGTCCTCCATGCATTTCATTTCATGATTATTGCTTGCCTTTTGCACTCTATAGTGCACTTTCTCAACCTTTAATGCATTCTCACACATAATCATATATCCTCATCATGATTCAAGCAACACTTTAGACCATTTGTATGTTAAGATCTATCTTACATATAAACACGTATCTAATAACACCCTTAAAAACATTTTCATGTGCATATGCATGTCCCTTGTGTCTTCAAGCTAACTTTATGTGTTGATATGCATCAAAAATTCTTTTTAAGTCCTCTCACGAGCATCCAACATCACTTCATAAGCCATCTAGAGCCAATACGTGCCTTCACAACCCAAAATACCTTAGCCATGCACCATTAAAACATAGTCATTTGAGAGAATGAGCTAACTGCCTTATCCATGCACCTACACACGCTAAAAACATGTTATATGTGCCAACGTATGCTGTAATTTTCTCCCACACATTGGCATGCACCAATCGAGGACATTTACATGCTTGGATATGCTTTCATATGCCTCTAGGAGAACTCACTCGTGATATGTATTGTTCATGCATAAGATAATTCAATCTTGCACGTGTAATATACACACCAAATTGGGTCAAGTCATGATGAGCTAATTCAACCCATAATAGTAGGTGGGCCAAATGGCCCAATTAACTTAGCCAGTCAATGTTAATTGGGTCTAGGTTGGTTTATTAAACTTTGTGGGTCAGATGATTAGGTTGGGATTACCCGATAGCGACTTCAAAAACCTTATGTTGAATTTGCGATGATGATGACTTGCTTAATTTGGAGTCTCTAATGATTAATGGGTTCCATATGTTGGGGAAAATCTTTATCGGTTCACTTTGACTAAATTCTACATAATTTCATTGTTGTATTAACGTTGGTAAGTTGTGGAGAAGTAATCACAAATCACATCATTTGTACCACTACCATTAGTTTTTCAAGGTTGAATACGGTCTAGAATTATCTTTGAACGACCAAAAACTAGCAAGAGCATATAGATCATGTTGGAAGTAAATCATCCACCTTCAAATTCATTGGAATTTGTAATGGATTTATAGCTCTTGTCTGATTTTCAATTTCAATGGCAACAAAATAAGGATTTTTTTAACCCAATTTTAGCCACAAAAAAGTAGTACTAAAATCTAGAATTGAAAATTGCATTATGAAATTCAACAATTATTTCATTTAATTTCATAGTTTTAAACCTTAATTCAAAAGTAAAACTTATCAATTTTGTACCCTAAAATTTGTATTTAATTTTTAAACCCTAATTTCAATTTCAATCCCAAATTCAAAATTGATGAACCCTAATATTAAAACTGAAATAATCTTAATTTCAATTTTAGGGTTCAAATTCTATAATATAATATGTCTCACTCTAATACCATATGTAAAATTTAATTTACATAAACTGAATAAATAGCAATCAATCTAAATCCACAAGATCTACGTATAGATTTTAAAATATTGAATAAAAGAATTAATTTTGAGTTTATAGAAATACCTGAAATTCTATGCAATATGAATCCATAATAATACTGAAATTCCTTGCAATAAAGTGATTGGTCTTATGCCTCTGAAACCTCTCTGTATGACTGTTTTCAATGGATAAAATTATTCTCATTAATCTTTGAGGATGAAACCTAGTCGATATATATAGTAAGTCAATTGACTCTTCTATCAAAAATCCAATAAATCTTAAGACTCACGCTAATACTGTTTATCTAGATTATTATCTTTTATTGTATTGGGGTTAACTTTAATGACTACTTAAGTCTATCCATAAACTAACATTAGATTATTTAATTATATAGTTTTATTAAACCAAAATTATAATTAATATTAGCCCACATAAAAAAAAATTTCCAACCGAATAAAGTTAATTGTTATTTGTTTTCTTTATTGATAAGTTTTAACATTCCCACTAGATTTGAACCCTTTTATTTTTGTTTGGATTTATTTGTTGATAAACACATTTGTTAATGATAAAATTTCAGTATGTTGTTCACAGTCACGAGTTCTACAAGAGGAACGGAGCTAATTATTGTTTATCTTCTTTATTAGTTAGTTTTGACATTCTTACTAAATTGAACATTTTTATTTTTATTTAGATTTATTTATTGATATTCACATTTATTGAAGACATTATTTATGTTAATAACCTTCGGGTAATCTAGAGAATAATTTGTTATACCCATTAATATCATCAGTACAAGTTAACAATTGAGACTTTGTCATTTTATAAAAAATATTTAATAAAATTTCAGAGATAAAATGTTATTTAATTTGAGAAAATTTTTCTTTCTAATAATTTTATAAAAATATGCAAAAAAAAAATTTAACAGATGAATGAAAATTTTATTTTATTTGAATTTATAAAAATTAACAAACGGGACTTTGTTATTTTAACAGAACTTGGGTGGAAATAAGTCTTTTGGCCTAACTTTACACCATTTTTTTCATATATTGTAACGTTCATATTTTTAACATAGTCATTACACCATCAAATGGTGATATTTTAATTCCATCGTTACATCATTATCTCATCTTTCTAACATTCATATTCTTTAACTATAAAAAGTCTTGCTTTTGTATCTAAAGAAATACGCTTCCTTCTTTCTGTTGGCCTTATTTATATATATATTTTTTTGTTTTCCTTTTGTTGTTCCTACTTCTGGAATATTTCCGAAAGAATTTGTTGAATCCTAAAGAATCACTCACTCTTACAAAATAAAATCCTTTAAGACAGACTTGAATTCTGCGGGATTTTTAATTACTAATTTTGTCTGTTATTCAACAAGTTCTACATGTGATTCACAAGTATTAAATATTAATAAAGAATAACTTTAGCATATTTAAAAAAAATAGATGTACTTTTTCTTATAATAAACTTTTAATAGTTAATTTATCTATCAAAAACAATCTCGATGTAATTGTTATTGTTCTAAATATGAGACGACCTGTCTCAACTCTTCCTTTTTCTTTATAATTAAGCACTAATATACTGTGGTTAGATTTAGTGGCTAAAACGAGTCTTCTGGCTGAATTTGTATATTTGTACTGCCATACGTTATATCATTAGAAAACACATTTGAGTTTCATGACCTTGATAGAATCAAACCTAGCAAAGCTTGAGTTGTCCTTAATTTTGACTTAAGACTCAATTCAAACCAATTTTCATTTGACTCAAACTTAAATCTAAAAGTGTTTGAATTCAATTTTATTCATATTCATCTCTTGACTAGCATTAAAGATTGTCTAAAATATAGTAAAAAAATCCTTAAAATATTGAGAAATATTACTTATATGGAAGTTTGTTCAACCATGTTTAACTATGGAGTCATACATGCTTGTGGGTCGTGCTAAACCGTTAAAGGTCAGCTTTGCAGGCCGTGCCGATTAGTTGGAACAACACACAAGTCCTCGACACAACCGGCATGCAATCAAGGATGGACTTTAGCCGACGTCGTCCTCCTACGCCTCCAAATTATAGGCACTGAAACCTTAGAACAAGTGATTTTGTATCGAAATAACAAGTTTTTTGCATCAAAATAACAAGTTTTTTCCCTACATGAAATCATCAAATTTGTATTACCACAGAATACTTCTCAGGTACATCTTGATTATTCGACTTAACAAACTTTGAACTGGCAAGTCATGTATACATTTTATAAATAACTTGTAAATTAAACGGAAAATATGTAAAACATCTCAAATTAAAGCTTGTAAATATTATATCACCATCAAGCTGATGATATACTCTTAAACCTGGCCCTTAATCCGTACTTCATGGATAACGCAACACTAAGATTTTGAACCACAGGGTGATTTTCCACTACTTGAACATCGTAGTTAGGAAGAATGGCTGCCACAATCGCCTTCATTAAGATGAATGCAAGGTCCTTTCCCGGACAAATTCTTGGTCTCGTGTTGAAGGCAAAGAATTTGTGCGGCGGATGGTGTTTAATCCCTCCATCTTCAGAGATCCATCTCTCCGGCTTGAATTCTTCGCAATCATCACCCCAGATCGACTTCATTCTCCCCATTGCATACGAAGAGATTAAAATCGCCGTGTTTGAATTCACGTTATGGCCGCTTGGAAGGCTGTCTGGGTCAATAGAAATCCTAGTTTCTAATGGAATTGGAGGGAATAGCCTCAGGGTTTCTGATAAAGCTGCATGGAGATAAACAAGCTTACTCAATTCATTCAAGTTGAAGAGAGTAGGCCCTTTTTCGACTTCCTTTCCTGCGAGATTTCGCCTCAATTCTTCTTTGATTTTCGCCACAACCGGTGGATTTTTAGAGAGACACCAGAAGAACCAAGTGAGAGCTGTTCTTGTTGTTTCTTCACCTGCATAAATGACACCCAGCAAGTTATCTTTAATGGTTTTCTCATCAATAGGAGTTGGTCCAAAGATCTCATTCCCACTCAACTCTAGATTCAAAAGATTAAAACTCTCTTCTCCTTCTACTACTTCCTCCATCGCTTTCGTTGATTTCCTAAGAATTTCTCGTCTAGTTGAAATATGCTTCTTCGTGAATTCATCTACCGTTTTAATACTCTCACTATGCTTTTTCTCTTTCCCGATTCCTAACCATTTCTGCAATCTCCATATGCTTTCTGGCAAAAAATGGCGAAAAAAAATGGCTTCACTGGCATCATCCATGGCAATTATATATGGAACTTCCGGGAGTTCAACACACAGAGTCTCGGGATTTAAACCAGTGGCCATAACACTAATAAAATCAAACGTATATCTACTGAACAAATCCTGCAAATCCACAGCGACATTTTGCTTCGAGACATGTTCAAGAACTGGGATTAGTTGTTTCTCTATAATATTTGGAACAACTCTCTCGGTTAATAAATGAAACTGTCTGTGCCCAATATAGGCTCGAGCATGCTTTACCTGGTGCTTCCAATCTTCAAAATCAGAATTGAAAAGACCATGATCTCCAAAAATGTCAAATCGCTTCTTCCATTCGGACCCTTTCCAATAGTTTGAGAAATTTGTGGTCATAATGTAGTGGACATTTTCTGGATCACAAGTGAACAACATATCCTGTCGAGGGAACAAGGTTTTGAGAAGAAATGTGCCCTTGCTTTTCTGTAGAATTTTGGTGACTTTGTCATGGAAGGGATGGAAGTTGAGTATCGCTTCTAGCAACATTTCAAAGAGTGGCAAGTTTAGGATAAACTCATTGTTTTTCTTATAGTGGTAGAGAAAGACAAAGAGGAAGAAAAGTATTGCCAAGATTATGGACTGAAGAGAGGTAAAGTGAGATAGCATAGTTGTAAATATTGAAGCCATACTTGCAAAATTTAAAATCTAGAACTTTATGTTAGGCTTATTGCTTTTTATAATTGGGATATGGCAGATGTGGCCTCATTTATATACTAACGCTCATAACAAGTAGTATCACCTCAATTATGTTTCAAGTCATTTCCATGCAAAGATATTAAAAGAAAAAATAAATTATATGTGATATAAAAATATTAGCTTACATGCGGCTGTTGTATTACTTTCTATGGGTGTTTGAAAGTAATATATTTACTTAGGTATTAATATATTATCAAAGTAATCGCAATTTTGCTGTAATTTTATTTTTATTTATTAAATTTTGGGTACCAAAATGTCTTCATTTTTAACTAAAATAACAAATAAAATGAAGAATATTTTAAAAAATATATATTGACAATAAGAAGATAACTTTAAAAAAATAATTTAATTAATTAATTTCATAATTTGACAACATAAAAAAAAAAAACCTAATATATTATTAACATAGATAATATTTTAGAAAATACACAAAGCACATATTTTAGCATAAAACTTATTAGTTTAACTAAACACAATACTAATGTATATTTAATAATTTTTTAAAGGTATTTAAGTAAAATAATATCTTATTTTCTATAATCTATTATTTTTTATAATAAAAAATTACTCAAATCAAATACACTAATTTATACTCAATAATCTTTTAAAAGTATTTAAATAAAATAATATCCCATTTGTTATATTCTTTTATTTTTTATAGTAAAAAATTACTTAATCCAAAACAATCGGTATGTTCTTGAAAAATTTAATGGAATAACTTGGAGCCAAAAGTAATGACTGTGAATTGTTGTGATTTAGTCCGTATCTAAATGTATACATCCTTTTGTATAATAAAATTTAATCCAATTATCAGTTTTTAGGGTATGTAGGTGTAGTTGTGAGAGTTTGCGCTAACGAAAAGTTTATTAATTTTAAGTAAATTTGGGTGCAAGAATTTGCAAAGATATAATAAAATAAATGACAAAATGTTCGTTTTTACATTATTTGTCTAAAAAGTTCAATAGTCTACACCCATGATGTTATTATTATTATCTCAAAATGCAGAATTGCACCTTACAAAGGAAATAATACAAATATTATATGTTGACCTTAACAATATAATTGAATATGTTAGGGTTACCTAAGTCACTATCTAGGTAAATGTAGTATTTAATAATTTGGTAAGTATTGTTTTACAGTAGCAGTATTTAGGGTTACCTACGTCACTATTTAGGATAAGTGTAGTATTTAATAATTTGGTAAGTATTGTTGTAGTCCTAATACAGTTGAAGAGCAATTATATTTTAATTATAATTATTAAAATTGACAAAAATGGTTCATTAACAATAAAAAACAATTATTTAATGTTCGACAGATACTGTGATTGCAGTGGATTTCATCGTCTTTTTTTTGTTCAAAGACAAGATTTCACCCTTCAACTTTTTAAAACTTAATCACCTATCCCTTAATTATTTTTCATCGAATTCTTTTAACTTTTTTTATAAAATAATCAAAATACCCTCGTTAAAGAAAAACAAAAAATTATAATAAAAATATAATTTAATATTTATGTCTAATATATATATATATATATATATATATATATATATATATATATTTCAAAAGATATAAAAATTAAAATTAAAAATAAACAAAAGAAAAGTAGTCATCGTTATTGATAATAGTGACTACTGAAAAATGAACCAAATAACCAGAAATAATCACCTGATTCTTATGATGGTTAGATCTAGTCGTTTTATTTGACAGAAGTGGCTTACTTTTTTTTAATTTTTTAATTTTTTTAAATTTTGAAAAATTATTTTATTTTATTTTAATATTATTTTAATATTGTTATTATTTTTATAAAATTTATTTATTTTTATTATTATTTTAAAATTTTTTGATTAAAAAGATAAAAATATTTTTTTAATTGTTAAGTTTAATATTTTAATCAATAAATAAATATTTGAGTTTTCATGCCACCATTATACACATGTCTGCACTATAGGTAAATTTACCAAACCCTAACTATTAAATTGTACCTCATTTTGAAACTAATAGGCGTTGGAATTACACCAAACCTACACAATTAAGGTGACATCTAATGAAGCACCAACAAAAATTAGGTAAAGGGAGGCCATAATTAATTAGAATAATTATTCAAACCAACTTCATATCATCTTGTCTATCTAACACGGATTGAAATAAATTTGTGATTTTCAGTTTGATAGTTTTAATAGACATTACAAAATAAAAAAATATATAACTAAGAATGATTCTACAGCATCTTAATAGGACAAAGAACATATTCAATTAAAATGTTTTTTTAAAGTTATACATACCTAAAAAAATATTAACTTCTTTTTTTTTAATCATGATTTTGAATAAAAAGTAAAATAAATAATTAGATTATTAAATTATATTAATATAGATTAGTTCATATAGGTAAGTTAATTATCTTGGTTTAATTTTTTATATTGTAATTAGATACTTAATTTAATTTTTAATATGAACAATGTTGGAGGCATAAAATAATAGTGGAAATTTAAAACACATTTTATTTACTTTGGTTCCATCTATGATAGGTTAATTCTTCTCTTCATTGGCTTCCCTGCGAATACACAAAAAACACATAAAAAACAAATAATATAAAAGATATACAAAAAAAAATAACAAGGAACCGATTTTTTTAAGTTACGGATTGAGTTCGTCTTCCTAAAACGATCCAAATTTGAACCTATTTAAATATTTTAGTTTAAGCTAATTCAAATTAAATTTACAATTAAATTATTTTAAACTGAATTTGAACATTAACTTGTTTCAATTTAAAATTTTTTCCAAACCAAAATTTTTGGTTCGGTTAACAAAATTCTCAAACCGGGTCGATTAATTGATTTTAAACACCCTTTTTTACAATTTCATCTAAACATGAATGTCATCTTTGAACCTTATCCTACTCTACAATAAATCCATCACATGATAGAATTTGTATAAATACTGCTAAAAGTTTGTATATTTTTTTTATCGACATTTATATTATTATTTAATTTAATTGTTCTTATAATATTTCTTTTTAGGGGTATCTATCAAAGATGTGTCAAAATGCAATTAAAAGTGCTATTAAAAATTTCATATTATTTTTTAACAGCGTTTTTTTATAAATATCAGTAAAAGAAATTTAAAAAAAGCTGTTAAAAGTCTCATATTCGGTCTAAAATTCAAGATCTTCTCCTTCAAAGCTAATATTGAGTATCCAGCCATTACCTGTTGTGGTTTTCTCTGCCTGTTATTGAAGACAATTTGCCCCATCAACTGTCATGCTAAAACCCCGCTATCATCATCAGCTATAGTTGACCTTGTCAGTCATCATCTCTCGTAGAAAAGTCAACACTTTCGTCAGCCTGTCTTTGACTAACTTTAGGGTTTAGTTTTTATTTTTTCTGTTAATTGTTGAGATCTAGCCGAATGGAGGGCTGGTTTCCCTGTGTTATTGACCTAGGCATTCAAAGGATCGACTGTTGATTTACCTGAACTTGGTGGTGATCGTAACTAATTAACCTAAAATATGATCCCTCAAACATATGCTTTTTAAGGAGTGTAGAATAACTTGCAATGTTCTGGAAAAGAACCTCTAGACTAAATAGTTGTTGGAAAGAAATCTACTGCTTTTTTGTCCTAATCCGCTAGAACAGACACAATAGGAGGGACCTGACCTCTTTTGTAGAAGAGGCAGAGTAGATTGTGCTAATTTTCTGATCCAAGCATTTTGCAGGAGAGGGAAGGCGGATTAGTTGGCTTTACTGACATTTAGATCCAAGTGTCACTACATGCAAAATCTCATTTTATGAATGTTGTGTGTAATTAAAATCTTTCATTGCAGATCACGTACAGTGTTCCATATGCCTTGAATTCAACATGTATCCAAGCTTTGGGACTTGGTCAAGGTGTTATTTCTTCCGTTATATTTATAGATTTTACTTTAGAGATGTGGTCATAGGACTGCTTTTGATGCTGGTTGATATTTGTAGGTTTGCATAACATCGCTCTCACTTTCCTTTTCTACTGGCATTTATTAATTACTTATTCTCTTTATTTGTGCAATTCTTAGCTAAATTGACACAACGTAGTTATCCTGACAGTGGTAATGGCAAGCTGTTCCAATCACTTATTTATGAGAATAATGTATGCACATGCCTCCGCTAGAGGTCATGAGTCTTGAATTGAAGAGATAGAACTCTTCAGTATATTGCTGCTTAATAAGAACTCAATACCGCTTAAATTGGTTAACTGGAAAAGGTAATTGATCTAGGGTGTGGGTTTGAGAGTATTTTGGTAAGAATCTGTTATGAGTGATGTGCTTTTAGTAAAAACTGAAGCATTTTACATTCCTTTTGTGTTCTCTATTTTTTCATATAAAAAATCTATGAAGTTCAAAAACACTCACAGATACCATTAGTCACCAAAACTAATATTAGGAGGAAAATCATGTACAACAGTGAGTGGAAAAAGTGGTTTCATATGTGTAAAGTTCTAACAATCCTCTTTCATGGCTTTCGGTGAATTTTTCGGAATTCCACAAGACTGCTGAAGCTCTGCTGTTGGTGATATTGATTGATCCCAGTTCACTGGTGTGACAATTTGTTGAGTTTGTTTACCATATTTAGAGGACATTGTGATTAATTTTGTGTAGTGAAGTTAAAAAAAAAAAAGATTTTTAAAATATAAATAATACCCAGTAATTAAAATTTCAAATTGTTTCTTCCATGATGCGGATTTTGCCAATTAAGATGTGGCCATGGCCATAACCTGGAACAAGGATGGAAGTATTTATTTACTGTTATTTTTTGGTGAAATTATTGGAAAGATGAAAAGATTCAATGGATTAAGCACCAACTCTCTACCAACAAAATAAGCCATAGTTAAATATAATTAATTTACAAACCAAGACACACCTTTCTTCCAAACACTAAAATATTAGCACCCTTTTTCATAACTGTCCACACATGCTTTTCTTTGAAAAGAAAGAAATAAAAGAATGAAGAGGCAGAGAATGTTCATGATATGATAATAATATCAACAACAACGCTTAGTTAATTAGAAGAAAGATCGTTTAACGGGAGCTCTTCCGACTGCTCTCATAAAATTAGCAACTCAATGCCCTCCTTTCTTTAGCTTTTGTGTGCGCTCTGGCCACATTATTTTGCATCTTCTCCAAGGTTGTTGCTCTCTTCTCTTCTACCTTCCTCTGCACAAACTCAATTAAGATATTATTATCTTAAACAGATGATTAAAAAAAAAAGTGAAGAGAATTTTGACAAAAAACCCAAATGATAAAAAGAAAGAATATAATTACAATTAGAAACCCACAAACAATACTAATTATTCCATCTATGCTTAATCAAAATTTTCACTACTAATAATCATTAGCTGGTAATAAATTATTCACTTTCTGCATGAACCAATTAGATATCCATCATTCATTATCCATTTCCATGCAAACTATAAAATTTAATTACCTCTACTCTCCTCATCCAACAATTAGCCTTTTCCACTTGCTCACTCTCCCACCCATTAATCATCCATTTCAAAGTTACTAATCTTCTTTTATCTCTTCTTCTATTGGTCCACTCAATTTGTGATTGGTAAGACTCTTAGAAGACAAGTAAAACACAAGGAAACATTTTTTGTAACCATTTATATACCTCATCTAATCTATCAAACTTCTTTGCTAATCATTCATATCCCAAACTTCTTCGCCATTTTCTCACATGCATGAAACTCTATTCATTGTGATTAACTTTGGTGATTTTTGATCATGATCATGATTAGGATATCACAATAGAATACATTTACTTAATGTCATAATACAATGCTGTCATAATACAATGCAAGTAAAATCTTTAAGAGTTTTACAATTTCTTGCAAGTTTAAAACTTTTGCATAAGGTTTGGCTCTATTGCATTCCAAATTTTGGTAATGAATTTGTATTACGTTCAAATTTATTTACTACATTGTATGTTTATTTATCAACGTTAGAGATGTCTACATATTATGTTACTGTTGGATGGTGAAAATTATCAAATCCAGTTAATCGGTAGAGCTAGTTTGCTTAAGTTATACTAGGAATGTTTATATCTTGATGACTCACTATGACAATAATAAAATCTAGTCATATGGTAGAACTAGTTTGTATGCATAATCTTGGGAGCGTATAGAGGAGTTATGGATTGATTGCATGACTACTTTTGCTTAGGTTTTTTTATTACTCGTTATTTTAGCTTCTTTTGGTGCAAAAATAAGATTATAACTTAAAATATTATTTATTTACCAGTGAGTTGTAATTGATAATTGTAAGCATAAGAGATGGATGAGTTTTGATACAGTAAATGAAGAATTTTTAAAAGAGTTGAATAACTTCATTAATTTTGCATTTAAGGATAAATCAACTACTGACAAGGTTTTATATTCTTGCAAAAAGTATATCAATTACTACCAAAAAAATCATATTAAAATATATGATCATTTAGTAATTCATGGTTTTATGTCAGGGTATATTACTTGGTTTTGTCACGGTGAATCAATGTTTACACAGAGTCATGTCCCAAATGTTCAAATAGAATAAGAAATGCTTAAAGATAATGACATGGTGAAAATGTTACATAATATTTTAGGGACATTAGGACAAAATGTATATGTATGTATGGATAGAACGGATACAATGAAACGTAATGTTAATGGTACCACACGATAAAAAAATACATACCATTTTCTTGAACAAAGGGAAGATTTAAGAAATTAATGGAAGATGCTAAGGGAAGAATTATATACAAGGTGTGAGAATTTTAATAAATTTTCCTTCATATTGCATATCTATAATTTAAAATGTTGTTATGATTGGTCTAATAAATCAGTTGATGTCTTAATTATGTTATAAGATGTTTTTCCAAAAGGTGAGACATTATCAAAATGTTTCCATGAAACAAAAAAAAAAAAATTATTAATGCATTAGGACTGTAGTGTGATAAAATTGAAGTTTTTCCTAATAATTATATGCTATTTTGGAAAGAAAAAGCTTCTGATGACGTCAACTCAGTTTGTGGGGCTTGTGATTGGAGAACTTTTGAAATTGATTCTTGCAATGGTACAAGTTAGAATTTTGTCAAGAAAAAGAAAATTTCATGAAAGGTGTAATGGTATTTTTCTTTAACATCTAGGCTTCAAAGATTATTCATGTCACTTCAGAGTTGATAACATGACATGACAAACACTGTACTAAGGATGGTATTATAAGATATCTAGCTAACTCAAAAGTATGGAAAAGTTTTAAAATAGATACCTTGAATTTGCTCAAGAACCTTGTAACGTTAGATTAGGTTTAGTAAGTGATAGCTTTAATCTATTTGGGACAATACAAAATACTTATAGCATATATATCGGTTATTTTAATTCCCTACAACTTACCACCATGATTATGCATGAAACAACAATTCTTTATGCTCTTAATGTTAATTTCTAGTCCATTTGAGCCTGAAAATAATATTGATGTTTACATATAACATCTGATAGAGGAATTGAAAGAATTATGGAAGGAAGGGGTGGATATGCATGATGCTTCATGTAAGAAAAATTTTCAATTTCATGTAGCAATTATATGAACCATAAATTATTTTCTAGCTTATAATAAGATATCTAATTGGAACATTTATGGTTGTTTTACTTGTCCTTGTTGTAATATAGAGACAAACTTAAGGCAGCTGAGACATAGTAAAAAGTTTTGTTTTATGGGGTATCGATATTTTTTGGAAATCAATCGTATGCTTTAATTTGATGTAAAATCATTTGATAAAAGAACTAAATTGAGATCTAGTCTTGTTCCACCTTATAGGTTAGACATATTGGATCAATTAAAAGATATCAGGTTTACCTATAGGAAGATACACAACGAAGTTATGGGGGTTAAACAAAAGGCATGGAAAATTATACTACTTAATAAGGCATAACCTTAATATGATGCATATACAGAAGAATGTTTGTGACAGTATGGGGAATACAATTATAAATATTGATAAGAAGTTGAAAGATAACATTAATGCTTATTATGACTTACAAGAGATGAATATAAGAAAGAAGTTATACTATAGTAACGGGATTCAAGAGAAACCTATTTGCCTTTTGCATGTTATACTATGGCACCATATGAGAAGCAAATTTTTTATGAAGTATTAGAGAATGTGAAATTTCTAGAGGACTATGCATTAACATCTCAACGTGTTCACAATCACTGCAAAGTATCTTCTCTAAAAACTCATGACTGCCCTATTTTAACGCAACAACGTTTTTCTCTTACATTATGAGGTACATTATCTGTTAAATTTAGTTCAATTTTGATTGAACTATCTAACTTTTTTTTTAGCTTTATATGCTAAGTTCCTTCAGATTCGTGATCATGAGCAACTTAAAGTGAAGACTATGTTAACACTTTGCAAGATGGAAAAGATTTTACTACTAGCATTTTTCATAATAATGGTGCATTTAATTATTTATTTGATAATAAAAGCTAGACTCGTTAGGCTAGTGCATTACCAATGGGTGTATCCAATCAAAAGGTAATGAACACAAATAAATAAACTTTTTATTCTACTTATGCAAATAATCTAACAAGTTATCATTCCTTAAGTCATTATACACTTTTAAATCAAATGTTCATAATAAAGCACGATTAGAGGGTTCAATAGCTAAAGTATACCTTGTTACAGAGCATTTAACATTTTGCTCTCGATACATAAATGATGACAAATCAAGTCAAAGTAAAAAAATATGTATATATATTTGCAATGAAACAGAGCAGAGTGTTTAATATTTTGCTCTCGGTACCTAAATGATGACAAATCAAGTTACAGTAAAAAAAACAAAATGATGGTAATGAAACAAAGTCAAAATTAGTTTTATTCCTAGATATTGGGCAACTATATGATAGCATCCAAGGTTTCATATGGATGAAGAAATATGGGTACAAGCATAATGTTATGTCATTTTCAACTATGATTCAAATATTGCTCAAAGTTATAGAGGATATGTATCAAGTAATGAACATATTCAAAATAAATAATAATGCTTTGCAACAAAATTGGATTTATACATTCATAAATTATGGAGCATATAGGAGTTATCAAAAGACTTTATCGTCAATAACATCAAACTCCATATGAGGTATATCGCTTACATAATGAATCTTTCAAAATTAGAGTTCTTGCTCATACTCCAAACTATATTGCAAGAAGATTTAAAACTTTTGATTTGTATAATGGATATAGATTTTGAATGAAATATTATGAAAGAAACATGAATATGCAAAATTGTGGAGTTATAGTGGTTGCAAAAACTGAAAGCTATACAAGCATTAGTGATTCAAGACTGGTGTTAGGAGATATAACTTACTATGGTGCATTAATTGATATTATTAAGTTCAGCTATTACGATGCATTTAAAATTGTGTTACTTAAATATGATTGGGTTGATGTGACTCATGGTAGAGGAAAAAACATGATATACAAGGATTCACACTAATAAGTTTTTGTTACCTAATTCATACTGGAGATACAAGTTATGTTTGTCCAAGATCGAAGAGATCATGAGTAGTTTATTCCTCTTCCAATAAAGCCTAGAGATAGTTTTGATTTAACAGATGATTCTTTTGATAAGGATATTGACATGAATAAGGTTAACGAAATTTTTATTATTCACCATTCAAAAAATCAAATGGAGATAGAAAATGATGATTTTCTCTTGGTTACGAATGATGTAGATGACATTTTTATTGATACACTTAATGACTAAGATATACAAAATGATGATATCAATGGTGTTAATTAAGGTGAAACTCAAAATTGATATTGGCAATATATTAGAATTGAATACATTAGAGTTGCTATTGATATTTTCTTCTGGTTCATCTATGTTGATGTATATTCTATCTTGTCAATACATACATACATACATACATACATACATACATATATATATATATATATATATATATATATGTTGCATATGAATTTATGAATAATAAGAAATTTTCTTCGCATATTACAAATTGAAAATGCCAAAAAAAGTGAAATTTGCAAACAATGTTTGTTGGTCAATCCTCTCAACAAGTTCATGAATCTAATCTAGTCCAAGAGAGCATAACAGGCATAGTTGGCATGATATCATGTTAGATTGACATTTATTAAGTTTCATTATCAATTAATATTATCATCCTATACCTTTAATTTTCTTTTTATAAGTCCTTGACAAGAAAGAAGAGGATGAGGATCAACTTTGCTTGCAGATGTCTGGAATAGACGAGAAGGCGAGAAGGTAATAGTTAATTTAATGATATAAACCAAGGAGTTAGACCTAAAGTATGCTGGCAGGTTTTCTTCAAACTTTAGCATGAAATACGAAGTTGCTTCCTCTTAATATTCTAGATTGAAGGAGAATTCCACAATTAGAGAAAGAAAAGGTGCTTGCAATTTTAAGGTAAGAATAAATTTATTATTTATCTTAGTTATCATATTGTTTATCTTAGTGCATTAACATGAATATAAGGGCAATTTTTTTTAGGCAAGGTTTATATATCCTCCTGAAGCTAACAACACTACAACAAATTCGATAAATTATGACGTCAAAATTTGTCACATAAAGTGTCATTTTTGTCACTAAATTCTTTTTGTGACGAAATTTTGTTGTCATAAGGATTGTCACTACAACCCCGTCTCAAAAAGTATATATGACGTAATTTGTATTTGTCACAAATAGTCAAGTTTTAATGACGAAAACTTTCATTGTCACTATATGTTATCACTTTTTGTAACTTTAATAATGTCATAATTAATGTCAAAAAATTGTCATTTAATATCATATTTCGTCACAAAATTATTATACTTTAAATGACAAAATTATATCTCGTCATCAAATAATGTGGTTATAGTGACGAAAATCACTATAGATATGAAAATAATGAAATTATATTGACAAAAATATTGTTTAATTTTTTGTCATCTAAATTTTGTTTTTCATCACAATAGATACGATGATAAATGACAATAAAAGAAATCGTCACCAAATAATATACATTTTTTATGATGAAAATGTATTTGTCATTGAACTAATAAATTTTAAAGATGTAATAAACGTCAAAATTAAGAGACAATTTTTTTTATCGAAGTGTTATTTTTCTTTACAAAATTTATATTGCTATTATATAATTATGTTTGTGAACAATATAATTCATTACAATAAGTTATGACATTTTATTAATTAAAATCTAATATTTGAAAATTGCAATAAATAAAAAATATCATAAATTATTGATAAATATACTTCAAGAAAATATATGAAAAATAAAATTCTTAACATTCTCAAAATAAAATATCAATGAACATAAATTCAGTAATGTCAAATTATTATATCAGTAACTAAATCAATATAACAAGTCTTAAAACAATAATGAAAATTTATCAAAAAAAGTCATCAAGATCAATCTCCTTTCAAGCTTTACTTCTCAGATGATTTTGGTCCATCTTCCTTCAAAAACTAACAACTGTAAAATCAATATACAATAATATCATCATAACATATTATAGTTGTTATCTGCTGTATAGAAACAAGAGCAGAGTGGATAATAAAAATAGATATTAAATTAGTAGGATCAACTATTACACTCAAAAAGAATTTATAGAAATTTTGTATTTTCTTATTTGCTAATTCTAAATTTAAATATCAGATAATAAAATTATTATTTTACCTTATAACTTTAGTTTTTAAAGGCCAAATCAAGTATTTATTCATTGTGGAGGAAAAATGTTCCAAGGCAAAACCTTGGGTGGGAATATGTAACTCGCTCTTTTATTTATCTCCCCGTATTGAACATCCTTTTATAGTATTTGCACCTTCGCCCGCTCTCTCTCTCTTTTCTCTTTCTCAGGTCTCCTTTTCTAGCGAGACAAGTAGGAAGAAAAAACCAAATTAAAAACGAAATAACAAAAAAATTCAATTAAAAAAATATAGGAAAAATCATAATCTAGAAAAGACATTTAAATCTAAATCGTCACAGGAATAATTTGAACCCAAACTTGTGTTACACAATCGTCAGATCTTCAACTGTGACTGCCTCAAATGGCGACGCCATTTGCGGACGGGATTGGCGGAGGAGGAGGCGTGGCTGTAATGGCAGGTCCGGTGAAACCAATCGACACTTCTACACAATCCAAAAATTGTCTGAAGAACTCGGTGTTGAAATCGCCGATTCTTATCTTCTTGTTCTTCCACAAGGCAATTAAGTTTGAACTCGCTGGGCTCCACCGAGCCGCCATGGCCTTCGCCACCAATTTGGATGCCGTTGGTGATATTAGTAGCTTGCTGGAGCGTTATCACTTCTTTCGCGCGATTTATAAGCACCACTGCGATGCAGAAGACGAGGTAATGCGTCGTCGTTTTTTATTTTTCTGGTTATAGCTTCGAATTTTTCATTTCTAATTGTGAAATTCAGTTTTCTGTTCATTTTTATGTTACTAATTTGACGTGATTATTTGATCCAAAATGGCATTTGATTCTTATTGTAATTTCCATGTTCTTAACAAGTGCTCAAGCTGTGAATTAAAATACTCATGCAGGAGAAAAGAGTTAATCAATATTATTAATAATCAACTCTAACAATTAATTAAGTAATTCTCTTTTCTATCTACAATATAAAAGGTAGAAGAAGAAGAAGAAGAAGAAGCGTACCTCTGAGAGAAGGCCAGGTGACACAGCCGGGGAGGAAGAGAACCCTAGCGCTTCAGGGGAAAAAGGTATAAGGGTTGGCCTTCGCAAATTTTCTACGGTGGGTATTTGGTTAAAAACAATATTAACTCAGTTTATGTCAATGAAGCAATCGAATGGATAAAAATATCCATAATCTGTTAAAAGAAATGTAACGTCAGTTGGCGTGGGGACACTTTTTATTTATTTTTTCTTAATATTAAACTATGTTTTTAATAAATAAAAACTCTTATTTATTTTTTAAAAAGTATTTATTAAAAGAACTAAAATTAGGGATTATATACAAACTTAACTAATTTTGTATATAATAAAAAATATTTATAATAAAAACAGAATTATACGAATCGAATACAAATAAAAATCGAACACGAGCTAAGTTATTCGAATTGAACACAAATTCGAACTGTATTATAAAAAAATTCGACGAACATGAGCCTAAACTGTACGAAATGAGCCCGAACACGAACATGTGCATGTTCGCATTTGATTCGGCTTGAATTCATCTCTAATTGCTTTCATGACACATTTAATAATTCGTCATCTAATTTCATTATTAGTGACGTTAATTATCGTCATTAAACAAATTTTTATTCGAATAATTTTTCCTTCATACTTTAATTATGATATATTTATCTTTTTTATTTAAATAAATGTATATTGGTGACTAGGTAGAGCTAGATTTGAATCAAACATGTTAAGGTTCGTTTTAAAATTTAGTTCGAATAAGTCTAAAACAAATTATTCAAATATGAATACGAATACGAACATGTATATTAGTGACAAAAATAATTCGTCAATGATATTTTTCATGTGTATCAGTGACAATAATTATATTGTCACTAAATATTAATATTAAGTGACACAAATAATTGTCATCAAATGTGTTTCCTCCAAAAATTTTAGTGGAAAATTTTACCATTAGTAACAACTAATTAAATTGTCACTAAATATTAATATTATATGATAAAAATAGTTACCATCAAACTTATTTCCTTTAAAAATTTTGCCATGAAATTTTGCTTCTATATCAATTGTGACGAATATTATATTTTGTCACAAACAATAATCAACTGTGACAATTAAAATGGTCACAAAATTAATATTTTATAATTATTTTATTTTATATATTAATTAATGACAAATCTGTATTACGTTATCAAAAGATGCAATATTGTGACGATACGTTTGTCATAAATGTATATTATATCGTCATAAAATTATTTTAAACTATAGTACCAAATGAAAAAGTGATAAAATTTAATCATTCGTCACTAAATATGAATATTGGTGACGAACAACTTGAATTTTGTTGACAATATATTAATCATCACAATAATAAATGATTTAATGACAATTATAAAAAAAATGTCATTAAAGACTGTCATATAGTGACAAAATTACATTCGTCACAAATAAATTTGTCATAAAATATATAATTTCTTGTAGTGCAACTGGGTGTTACAATCTTTGGGAAAAAAATAAAAGATTTTGAATAAGAGCTAAAAGCATAGTACTTTGATAAATACACAAATATTGATGACCTTATCAACAACAGATTGGATTGAATTTCCACAGATCAATGGACAACACTCATTGCACATTAGCATTCGGAACAAGGGAAGGTATAATAGGGTATTTTGTCTATTACAATTATGATAAAGCCAGTTAGTTAAAGAATAATTTTAACTTTTTTTGAGCAACTTTTATATCTTAGAGATAGAGTGAAACAAATAGGATGACTCTCGTAACTCCAAAAATGCCACATACTGAAAACACAAAGAGTATTACATGGTTAATAGATGAAATGTTAAGTTGATTTGGCTTTAATAAATAGATTATATATGCAACATATACAAGTTGTATGTGCAATGTATCTTTTTAATTGTGATAAACAAACACCCAACGAAAAATAATCATCATGAGTCAAAGTATTTATGACAACTCATAAAAATGGCAATAGTCAAAACTTAAATTTAAAACCTAAAATGTTCTCACCCTTTATATATAAACTCTAATGTTTTCTACAAATCAATATCACAATCAACCCTATAAAGTGGAAAAATTCTTATTTCCACATCTCACTCACATTCCAACTTTAAAGTTTGAAATTAATGAAAAAAGTTCATTTTATCTAAGTATTTGTACAAATATTAATTGTAAATTTTGTTTATATGATGATTGTGTATTGTTTTTCAATGTGTTAGATAAATTTTATTTGATAATTATTTTATATATAGGAAGTTATTTCTAGAAGGTTTAAATCTCATATTATGTAAATATAAGAATTATTTATTTTATTACACAAACTAAAATGCTTACCTAAAACATGTGTTTTTGACTTGGTAATTTTCAATTTTCACTTATATCAACTTTACAGGTCAAAAGACTATTTCTCATCCAAAATTTGATGAAACGATAAATTCTTACTTGTTAAGTTTGAAAAATCAAATTCTAAGTTATCTATAAAAAATCATTTATCAATTTTAATGGTCAAATGGAATTTATATCATTTTATACATATATTATTATAAATATGTATTTGGAGTATAAGTATCATTTTCAAACTTACTAAGGGTAAATATGTAATTCTCTTTCTTGTTTTAAAAATTATTATATTCACCCATATTATTTTGAAAATATTTATAACCTCAATAATTTATAATATGATATTTACACCCCAAACTTATTTTGCTTTTTAGAGTATAATTATTATTTTTTAAAATATTAAGAGACATAATTAAATTTTAAAAATTTTAAAAATTTTAAAAACACCCACAAACTTTTTTCAAATTTCAAAACCAATTTTAGAATTTCAAAAAACAAAAATTTTAAAAAAATTATATTTTACCTCAAACATATGTCATTTTTTCTAAATATTATGATAAATATGTATTTTGGGTATAAATGTTATTTTTTAAGCTTACTAGAAGTAAATAAATAATTTTTATTATTCTAAAAATTATTATATTCACTTATATTTTTCAAAAATATTTTATAACCTCAAAAGTTTGTAATAGGATATATACATTATTAGTTTGTTATATTTTTTAAATGTAATTGTCATTTCAAACAATAAAGGGATATGTTGAAATCTTAAAAGTTTCAAAAACATCCTTAATTAATTTCAAACTTCAAAAACCCTTTTTAACTCTCAAAAAACACCTCAAGATTTTTTTAGATTTCAAAAACCCCCTAAATTTTTTAAAAATTTATAATTTAACTCCAATATATAATTATTTATCATTAAGACATTTATCTATATTTGTACTAATAAAATATTTATTATTTTTATTTCTAATTAATATAAATTAAAATAAAAAATATTTAATAAAATTTTAGGGATAAAATATTATTTAATTTGAGAATTTTTTTTCCAATAATTTTATAAAAAATTTTACAAAAAATTTATCAGACGAATGAAAATTTGATTTTATTTTATTTTTTAAAAGTTAACAAACGAGAGTTTGTTACTTTAACAAAACCTGGGTGGAAATAATTCTTTTGGCCTAACTTTACACCTTTATTTTCATATATTGTAATGTTCATAGTTTTATATAGTCATTACACCATCAAATGGTGATATTTTTAATTCAATCGTTACGCCTTTATTTCATCTTTTTAACATTCAAATTCTTCACCTATAAAAAGTCTTGCTTTTGTATCTAAATATATATACTTCCTTCTTGCTGTTGGGCTTATTTATATTTTATTTTGTTTCCCATTTGTTGTTCCTATTTGTTGAATGCTGAAGAATCACTCTCTCTTACAAAATAAAATCCTTAAAGACAGACTTGAATTTATTCAACAAGTTCTACAAGTGATTCACAAGTATTAAATATTAATAAAGAATAACTTTAGCATATTTAAAAAAATGAAAGATGTACTTTTTCTTGTAATATCCTTTTATTAGTTAATTTATATTATAAAAAAAAATCTCAATGTAATTGCTATTGTTCTAAATATGAGAGGACCTGTCTCAACTCTTCCTTTTCTTTATACTTAAGCACTAATATACTGTGGTTAGATTCAGTGGCTGAAACGAGTCTTGTGGCTGAATTTGTATATTTGTGTACTGCTATACGTTATATCATTTGAAAACACACTTGAGTTCATGAACTTGAGCTTTGAAAATGAAAACAAGAAAAATATATAAATAAAATCAAAGCGATGCAAGCAGTTGATATAAACCCAATTATATATTACTGAATAGATCGAAATTGGTCGAGCTAGAAAAATTATTGAATGTGGCATATATATCTTATATTATAAATTTCCATAACATAACATATTATTTTGTTCATAATCATATTATTAAACAGACATACATGAAATTAGAACATACAAGAAAGAAACTTATTAAGCAGATACATCGATAATCTATACGTTAAACTAATAAAACAACTGAACTTATCAAGCCGATTTCTTACTGATCTTAACCGGTAACCCAAATTTCATGCGAAACATAACACTCAAAGTAGCGGTTGCATGGTGGTTTCCCAATACTTGGAAACTGTAATTATGGATGAATGTTGCTGCAATGGCCTTCATCAAATTAAAAGCAATGTCCCTGCCTAGACAAATCCTTGGCCCAGCATTGAACGAGAAAATTTTATGTGGTGGCTCATGCTCAATCCCTCCATCCTCTGTGATCCATCTCTCCGGCTTGTACTCGCGACAGTCATCTCCCCAAACTGATGGCATTCTCGCCATTCCATACGCGAAGATTAGAACGTTAATCTTATTATCAACGCGATGCCCCCCGGGGTAAAGTTTGGGATTTAAGTGGGGTTCGGATTTGTATCGGCGCTGGAGGGAACAGCCTTAGGGCTTCACAAAAAGAGCTGCATTAAGATAGATCAACTTACTCAACTCCTCAAATTGGAAAATTCTATTCTCTCCATCTCCCTTTTGTGGCAATTTTTTCCTTATTTCCTCCCTAATTTTCTTCTCAACAAAAGGGTTTTTCTCAAGCACCCAGAAGAACCAAGTGAGGGCTGTACTAGTTGTGTCAGCAGTTGCAAAATTCAGATTCAGCATGTTATCTCTCATAACTTCATCAGAAACTTTAGCGGAATTCTCTTCATTTCCTGTCAAATATAAGTTCAAAAAATTGAAACTCTCTTCATTTTCAAAGCTGATTTTTGTTTTTCCATCACTAAATTTCTTTTTATTCATTGATATCTGCTCGGCGCACAACCGATCGACAATCTCTCTTCCTTCACTCATTTTTCGTTCTTTTCCGAACCCTAACCATTTTTGCAACTTCCACAATCTCTCCGGTATGAGAAACCGTAAGAATATGGCCTCCCATGCATCATTTAGGGCTTCCAGAACCGGATTTTTCGGTAATCCAATGCAAAGAGAATTAGCGTTACGCCCAGTGGCCATGGAGAAGCAAAATCGAAGGTATACCTTCGGAACAAATCCTGCAAGTCTATCACTTGACATTGTCTAGAGGCATGCTCAAGAACTGGGATGAGTCCATCCTCCAAGATTCTCCGAACGGTTTTTGCAACGGCTTGCTGACTCTGTTGGTGATTTATAAAGCTTCGAAACGTATTTCGGTGGAGCTTCCATTCGTCGAAATCAGTTTTGAACATGCTATGATTTCCAAAGAATTCAAATCGTTTCCTCCACTCAACGCCCTTGTGATAGCTTGAAAAATTTTCCTTCATTACAAAGTTCACAATCGCAGGATCACAGGTGACCAATGTGTCCCTTTGACCTAGCCAGGCACCTTTAACGAGAAATGTACCCTTGTTTTGTTCAAGAATTTGTGTGGCTTTCTCATGAATCTGATTAATGTTGAGCAGAAGTCCTGGTAATAGTCCAAGGAGTGGCAAGTTCCACCAGAACTTCTTCTTTTTGGTGTAGTGATGGAGAAGAAGAACAAAGGAAATTGCCAAGACTGAGTATTGAAGGTAGGCTAATAATGGTGCCATCATGGTTTTGTGAAGAAATGTAGAAGAGATAATTGTGTAGTAAAATGAAAGAGCCGGTGCAAACAAGTACTTAAATAGAAAAACATAGACAAGTTTCAAATAAAGGTTGATTTACCATGATATGTAACCACTAGACAAACATTTAGATAAAAGGTGCAACATCAATATTACGTATACGTAAATCTGGTAAATAAATAGAATCGGGACAAGCCTTAAAAGCCTTTTCAATCCATGAACTAATTAAGAAGAATTAAACACCTTGTTTTAGGAGTCAAGCCTGTGACCAGTGTTATCTTGTGATACAAACGCTTGAAGAAAGTGGATTTAAGCATGATCACTTCTATATTCATTGTGATGGAGCTCTGTTTGGACTCATGATGCCCTTTGTTAAACGTGCACCGAAGGTTACTTTCAAGAAACCCATTGGAAGTGTGTCTGTCTCTGGCCACAAGTTTGTGGGATGCCCCATGCCTTGCGGTGTTCAGATAACAAGGATGGATCACATCAATGCTCTCTCAAGAAATGTCGAGTAACCTTGCTTCGAGGGATGCCACAATCATGGGAAGCCGAAATGGCCATGCTCCTATCTTCCTCTGGTACACCCTCAATAGAAAGGGATACAAGGGGTTCCCAAAAGAAGTCCAAAAGTGTCTTAGAAATGCTCACTACTTGAAGGACCGCCTTCGTGACCAGAGGAAGATACTTTTGGACTTCTTTTTGGAACCCCTTGTATCCCTTTCTATTAAGGGTGTACCAGAGGAAGATAGGAGCATGGCCATTTCGGCTTCCCATGATTGTGGCATCCCTCGAAGCAAGGTACTCGACATTTCTTGAGAGAGCATTGATGTGATTCATCCTTGTTATCTGAACACCGCAAGGCATGGGGCGTCCCACAAACTTGTGGCCAGAGACAGACACACTTCCAATGGGTTTCTTGAAAGTAACCTTCGGTGCACGTTTAACAAAGGGCATCATGAGTCCAAACAGAGCTCCACCACAATGAATATAGAAGTGATCATGCTTAAATCCACTTTCTTCAAGCGTTTGTATCACAAGATCAAGGTCATCGACAGCTCCTTTGACAGTTGTTCCTATATTAACATTGATAATAGCTGGTTTGTCCTTGTGAGCAAGAAGTTTAACTTTGAAATCAGCACAATCAATTTCACCAGACAACACAGTGTTAACTTTAACACATTCCATTCTATACATCCGTGCAGCTTTAAAGACAGAATAATGGGACTCTTTTGATGCATAAAGAATGCCATCTGGAAACAAGTGTCACTGGAAAAAATGTTAAAATTTTTAATTAAAATTTAAGTATATTAAAACTCACAATTAATAATTGTAAAATAATGACTCAGATATCACCTAAAAACTTAACTTTCTGTGACAAAATATTAATCTTATGTTTTCATCTAAAAACTGAAGTATTCTAACTTCAGAATTTTATCTCTGACATCTCCTCCCGGGTCCCCTTGGTTTATCGATCTTTGCACCCTATGTCTTTTCTGGGGCACAGTCCTTTAAGGATTGCAGAAGATATGTTCATGGCTTCCTCTCAAATTACTGTAGAGAAACTTGATAACCAAGTTTTGTTTTAGCTGGAATATTTATGAAACATCTAGCATGGATATTTGCAGAAGAAGGAGTTCAGGTTTTCATTAGAGAAGAAGAGCTGCTGTGAAAGCTGAAGAGAAATTTGAAAGAAAAAACTGATAATCATTCATTCATTCATGCATTATATTTTTAATACTTGGACAAGGAAAAAATATATAACCAAAAAAAGTACATGTAAATTAATATACGTAAGGCTGCCCATGCTTGATTTTGTGGTAGGTTCAGTATATTAAGGATCACCACTCAAGCTTTACTTACTTAAATAACCACTCCCATGCAAGTTGACGGAAAACGCAAAAAGACAAAGCATGCGACTTCAACTTTGGCTTCAACAATTACTAGTCAACGAAGTCATTTTTTTATTTTACTAGCGGAAACATTAAATAACGAAGCATCATAGGAACACATCGAGCAACATAAGGACTGCACTTGTTCTTATTGACAGGATTCTTGCTATTTTTACACCATTAGATCATGTCAAATAAAACATCTTATCAGAAGAGAATTCTGACTATGAAAGGGTTCGTTCAGCGATGCATTCATCTCTTCTAAATCTTTCACAGCTCAAAAAACTGTTCGTAGATTTACTTCATTCATGACTATGTCTAAAATCCGTTTACAAACAGTTCTAACACATTTCATATTTTCATTGAAAGGGCTGAATATATTTAATGATGCATGGAAATTAGAGCTAGGTTTGAGGCCAAGAAAGAGTTTGAAATCAACTCAAATCTATAATATTAACTCATACGTAAAATCATTATTAAACTGTCAGTAAAATAACAGTGTTATCAAAACAGTAAAGTGTACCATCAAGAAGACAAAAATGCCGAGGTGCAGAGCCGAAACTCTAGATGAAATGTCGTAGTACGACACCTACAACAGTAACAAAACTCATCATAATAGTAATATATTGATGAATTATTTCTTTATGTATTGTTGAAGTTTACTCTGACTATCAAACTGTTAGTTCAGTGATTCATTCATCTTTTTTGAATCTTTCAAAGCTCAGTCAGTTTGATTATTTATAAAGAACAAGTGTCTAAATTAGATTTCCCCAGTAAGCCATTATAGGGTACGAGGCAAGCAATTTGCATTCCCCTTAAATATTTGATATCAAGAACGGGGCAAGATTTATGGCATATCAGGTGAAGAATTAATGAGGAGCCATTGCTGCCTTCAATAGTATTAAATACGATGTTCACAAATTCATTGTTTCAGTATCGAGATTGACAACTTTTCCTCAAAAGACACGAACATAAATCCTGAGAGTGACTCATTGTTTCAATATTTTCACGAATATAATAGAGATCGTCGATAGATATTGAAATCATATCTTTGACTATAAAAATTTTAATCATTCTCATTCCGATCCAAAAATTTTATTCTCATTTAGAAAAAGATGGACCGCCAGTTTCGTAAGAAATAAAATTTCTTAATAAATCCATTTAATCGAAATTAATTGAGTTATCGATATCAGCTATTTGAATGGAGGATGGAGATAAATAAGGCAACAAATGTCGTCGTCCAACACTTGGCGTGTAATACAGATCATCCATTGATGAATCTGAACTTATATCAGGAGGGAAATTTATCTATCTTATCTAACTTCAATGGCTGGATCATGATCTAATCGATCTTAATTAGACGGTCGAGTATTATGAATCTGCCCCATTTCAGTAGTCATAGAACAATCCAAAACTTGGTCCGGAAAAAACCCAAGTGTAGGACATTAGTTTATAATTCCTGAGTCATATCTCTACGCATATTTCTACCCAAACGGCTTATTCTCACTTAAGGTTTTCGTAAGTGATAAATTTTTACCTAAAAACTTTTAAAAGTTAAATATTTATTTATTGACTATGGTCAATAATAAAATTTAATAGTTAATTATTAAATTTAAATAATCAAAAAATTATTTTGTTTTTTGAATAAATATTTAATAAAAATAAAATTAATTTTATAAAAATCATTAAAATATAAAATAATAATAATAATTAATTTCAAAAATTAATAAAAATTAAAATAAAATTTTAAAAAGCAGCAATAGTGGCTATTATAAACCTAATCAAATAATCAAAAATAGTCATTTGATTTCATTGACCAACGAATCTGATTGTCTTGATAGCTTAAACAATCAGATTGGCCACCTACACCATCAAAGATGGTCGAAAACGATTAACATACTTGAAATTGGCCCCATTTTTTGTCTTCCTCAATAGTAAAGGCGGTTAGATCTGACCGTCTTTGTTAAATTTTTTGCGATCAGATCCAGCAGCCACAAGCAACACTGTTAGTAGCAGGTTGCAGTACGCTGATCTCATTGCAAAAAGTAGTAGTGATTGCTTTTTAAAATTTTATTTTATATTTTATTTATTATAATTTTTATTAATTTTTATAATTTTTAACTTTATTATTATTATATTAATACTATATATATTAAAATTATTTTAATATTAATATTCTTTATATTTTCAGTGAAAGGTTTTTTTTAGTTATTTCATCAAAATGTTAATAAATTTGAATAAAAATTGGTTAACAAGTGGGTATTTAGCTTTTTAAAAGTTTTTGGATAAGAATTTCTCATTTAGAGAAACCTTGGGTGATAAGAAGTCGTTTGGCCTACTTTTTTCCGAACTAGCCTATGTGCTTCTCAAATCAGTCTGTCAAAATTTATCTTATCCATTTATTTTAATTGTTTTTAAATGTTAATTTGTTTATTTTTAAAAATAAAGAAGGACAATATTTTCTGAAATTTTATTAAAAATCTATCGCTTGTAATAGAGAAAATTTGTGGTTACATCAATATGCATATATTTTAGAACTCTAAATACAATTTTCTTTTTCAAAAATTGTCATTGAAAATTTATATAATGAATTACTGCATAAATATATCCTAAATATTGGACAGTAAATGTCCATAAATATTAAGTCGTTTAAATAATTTTATTAAATTGATTAAGTTCACTTATATATTTTTTTAATTAATTCATAATTTCTAACTATATCATAATTTAACTTACTCCTAGAAACTCTTTTAAATACAAGTTAAAAACTATTGTGTTTAAATCATTATAATATAGTATTATCAGCATCTAGAAAAGGTTAATCAATTGCAACAACATACTTGGTCATATAGTTTCTCATATTTTGTTGACTGTATATGAAATTAGACATTTCTCCCATTATAGAACTTAATAGATTAGCAAAAAAAATTCACATACCAATCTTGATCTTGTATCTGCAATCTTCCGTTATCATATTAAGTATTGAGACTTTTTTTTTACAATGTTTATTAATATGTCGACAAAGATGTCCGATGTCACCCAAGCATGCATATGTTAAAAAAAAAAACCCTAGTGTTTACACAGTGCATGTTGAACCAATTTACCACTAATATTTTTTTCTATTTGATTGAAATATTCCCACATCCTTGAATTTTCTTTCTTTGTTTTCTGGTGGTGGTGTGGGGGTGACTATTTATCTTCGCCACAATATTATTTTTTTTTTCATTATCAAAATAATCAAATGGATTAAATGCATTTAAAATATGAACAATTCAAATATGAATTTGAGGAAAGAAATCTAATAAAATTGGTAAAATATTAAAAAGAAATTAAAACAAAATAATTTGGAAAATTGAGAGAGAGGTTAAGTAAGCTTTTGAAATAAGAATTGATTCGAAGATTGAAAGAGTTTAGTTAGAGATGGAGAGAGTTAGTTGAGTGAAGAATTAAATAAATTTGTGAGGTATTTATAAGAAAATAGAAAAAAAAAATTCCAACAAGTACTTGACTGTTGCCGAGTGTTGTCTACAAACCCCCCATGGGGAGCCCTAATTGCAAGTTATAGCATCGCTTGCAAAACTGTGGACTGTGCCCCTTTGAGCAATGCCTTCTTTCGTTAGGTCAGCAAGACCCATTGACAAGTATAATGATTTACATTAAGGATAATTCATACATTTTCATTTTAGGAAACAAAATGAATATGTTCATTACCACATATTAAAGATAGTTTATAAACCTAGGGAAATGTGTGCTTAGGTTGTATTTCGGGTTTGTGTTGATCAAAAATGTTGTTTGTAGTTCTTTTGTATTTAGATCAAGTTTTTTTAAAATTTTTATTTTTGTAAAAATTTAGATAGACACTTAAGAAAATACTTATAATTCTATATTATCTATGTACTACCGTAATCGAGGGAAGTGTCCTATGATATGACTTTTTTGTTGCTTTGGGATTCTTGTTTTAGTTGTGTGGCTTTGTCTCTTGTTTAGGTGTGCTATCTTGTCTCTATCTCTTGTGGGACAAAATGAGCTTTAGGCTTGGCTTTTTGTTGGTAGTTTCTAAACATTTAAAATATAATTAAAAAATCTAATAAACTTTTTTAAAAACCTAGCCGGTTTAGAAAATTGTACCTTGTAATAACATTCTTCATCTCAACCATTAATTCAACTTCATACCCATGCATGATCATCATTGTCGACACTAGCCTTGTTGCCACTAGAGCCTTGAAGTCATCGTGGAGCTTCTCTAAGACATCACAGAGTAGCTTGAGGATCAACCACACCACACTCTTAGAGATGGAGCCAACCTTATGACACTATTGAAGGTTAGATCCAGTATGGTGTCAGTATTCGAGGCATGATCAATGACATGTTTGGATGTCAATATGTTCTAGTTTTTCGTGTTCACGTGAACCATCGAGTAATGAAATTGAATGAGATTAATTTCAGATGTAGACATTATAGTGAAGGACCACTTAAAGATGATTTCGAGGTCATTTTCTCGCTTGTACGTTTGGCAAATTATAAAGTTGTGTGTTCAAATATGGTCTGGATATTCTCACATTTTACTCATACAATAAATGTTGATATTATTGATTTTTGTATAATTATCTAGGTGCCAGTATGTTCTAATTTTCCGTGTTCGCAATAACCATAGAGCAATGATTTTGATTTTGTCCTAGATGACAAGAATTTTAATTAAGATGTAGACATTTTAGTGAAGGACCAGTTACAGTTGACTCCAACGCCATTTTCCCATTTATGTCGATGAACAAATTAATACAATTATTTTCCCTGTATGTTGCTTAATTCATATTGTGGATATAACCATTTGGTTGGTGTTTGAAGAGAGTTTGAAGCCAACATTTAAAGGGATTTCAACTTACCATGCAAAGGGTTGTTTGAATAACTCGAGTGGGATATACATTGTTGCAGAGACATTTATATGTGTGAAATCTTGTAAGATCAGTTCATTAATTCTTAGAGATTTCACATAGATGTTCATCAAATGTGACAACTATAACATTTACATAGAGACTTCGCAAAAATTCTCAGAGAGGTTTTGTAAATTTCAAAAAAGGTTTGGGATGATTATGAAGTCTTTAAATTCAATATACTTTTGGATTATTGTAAAAATAACAATTACATTTCTAAATAACTGAACAAAATACAACAAATTAAAGTATAAATATTATATTACAAATTATTAATACTATAATTATAATTTCAAGTAAGGTGAAAACAATAATTTTTAAAACAAAAATAAAAAAAAATATTTATTTATTCTTATCAAGTGTTAAAAAATAGCATGTACATCTCATAATACTTACTGTTTATAGTTGCATATAATATGAGTGTTATATTAGAGGTGTGTATGGTCCGGTTAAGTGCAATTTTAAAAAAAAATTAAATTAAATTGAAATAACAATTTAAAAAATTTCAAACCAAATCATATCCTTTTAGATTTCAAACCAAATCAAACTATAATAAAAAAATATTATTTAATTCGGTTTAAATTACGGTTTGAACTTATTAAAAATTATTTAGTTTTAAATGTTTCTCATTTAATAAATAATAATTAATTATAGTTTTCAAATATATGAAATAAACATGTAAAATGAGTATAAAATAAATATGTAAAGAAAATAACAAGATAAATATAAAAATAAGTGGTATAAATCCCTAATTTGTTGCATTATGTTTAGTTTTTTAGGTGTGTAACTATCATTTTTTAAATTATCGAAAAATACATTGAACTTTTAAAATTTTCAAAACACTTTCAAACTCTTTTTTGAATTTCTAAAATACCCTTAAAAATTTATGAACAACCCTAAATTTTGTAAGAAGATGTCCAACCCCAAACATATAATTATACATTGTCACCATCCTCATATATACTTGTACTAGTTTTTTTTTTTTTTTAATTTTTAATTGAAATTAATATGAAATATAATTATAAAAAATATTTAAAATTAAAATAAATTATAATTGTAAAAAATTATTTAACAAAATTTTTGAGACAAGTGCTATCTAGCATGAGGGATATTTGTTTTCTTTTCAACAATTTAAAAAAAAAAATTAACAAAAATTTTCAATAAATTTAACATATAGGTGGGAAAATGGCCTTTTTAAACTTAAAAGAAGATCAGACTTTAATTAGGATCTAGTCATTGGGCTATATAAATATTAAAAAAATACGGTTCATAGTTTGATTTAGTTTGGAAACCACCCAAATCACATCCCAAACTATACAATATTTTTTTAAAATTTATCAACTCAAATCAAACCATTTTATAAACCAAACCAAACCAAACCATTATTTGAACGTAGGGTTGAATTTGAACCAAACATATTTAGATTCATTTTTTAATTCGGTTCGAATAAATCTGAACTAATTGTACAAACCTGAGCTATAATTATAAAAATCGAATGAATATGAACTAATTGTACAAACCTGAGCTATAATTATAAAAATCAGCGTATATAAGCCCGAACATGAACTATACGAATTGAATACGAATCTGAACTTAAATTAAAAATTTTTTTAATTATATTTTATTAATTAGTTGTATTAATTATAATTTTTAATAAAATATAAATATGAATTATACGAATCAAATATGAACTGAGTTATACAAACCGAATACAAATTCAAACTTTATTATAAAAAAATTAGATAAATATAAATTCAAATCTGAACTATATGAAACGAGTCTAAATACGAATATATACATGTTTATATTCGGTTTAATTTGAATTCAATATTATTTGAACGGTTTGATTTGATTTTATAATTTGAACCAAAATATACACACCTGTGAGTCTAATATAAGTGTTATTATAATTTTTAAATCTCACACAAAATACTAATTAATTATATTTCTATAATAGTTGGTGAATAACATAAATACCTAAATTTAATAGATTGATGGGAAAACACCTTTTTTCGAACTTAAAAAGTGGCAATCTATTTATCAAACCTTGGGTGGGAAACAGTCATTTGGCCAAAAGGCCTTTGAACAAACATACAGGCATCACTTTGTTCAAACGGATATGACAGCCTTGAAGTTAGCCTTTCTTCACAATAAGGAGTACAAACTTCCACGAACCCCAGGAACCGAAATCAAATGTTTATGCCATCCAAAACTGCTATTTTGCTCTCGCAAATTTTTGCATGCATGGACGCCATGGATGACAAACTCAGAACAATTTTAATATTTTTCCTTCTCTGGTTCCTCATTCTTTCCCGTCAAACTTTCTTCGCTGCCGGTGATGGACAGGGAGGAGCCACAGTCACTTCCATAGTACAAGAGGAGAAGTCATCTCTTGCAAAGATGGTAACAGAATTCACTTTCTAATTTGAGAAAAACCCGCTAGAGTTCTTGGGGAAAAGTTAAGGCAATCTTTCATGCCATGCAGTTACAGTTTTTTCTCCAGATTTAGAGTAAGATAAAAATAAAAATTCATATGCATGCATGTACATCCCGTTTATGAATTTTGCATTTTTTTTCTTATATTTATTTCTAGCATGTTCGTTTTGGTTCTGAGATATCTTTTGTATAGAACAGTTTCTGAAGGGGCAATGAAGAAAATGCTGAAGGTGCTGCTGGAGAGAAAATGAAAGAAGCAGCTAAGAAGAGTGCAAGTAAAAGCAAAAAGGCAGTGGAAGAATCTGCAAAATCTGCTGCAGAAGCAGTGCACAAGACAGCTGAGAAGGTGAAAGATAAGCTTCATGATGAGTTTTAATTTATATGGGTTTAATACAATGCCTCCACCCCAGAGGCCCGGCATGAAAATGTGTTTTTTCAAGGGTTAGAAAAATCTTTGAACTAATGATATTTTCTAAACAATCGGAAGTTTATAGGAATCGAAAAGGGAAAACGTTATCTATTGAGTTGAACCTTATTGATGAACCATTTCTTAATGTGTATCTGATTGTTCAAATAACAAATAAGAAATTGAAGAGAACCATCTTCCAGAATCTCAAGAGCTATATGAACACACAAAGTGCATATTTCAGATACAATGAGTTATTCAAGTAGAAATAGGGCTGGATTCGAACCGAACAAGTTCGGGCTCGTCTTGGAGCTCGGTTCGTTCCATCGCGAAACGAGTTAGACAAACTCCGAACCGAACGCAAACACGAGCCGGAGTTAGATCGTTCGATGCAAACGAATCCGAACCCGAACGCTGTTACGAACTGTTCGGTTAAAATGAACAATTCGTTCGGTTCCAGAAACGGCACCGTTTTGTGTGATAAAAAAACGGCGCCGTTTTATTTAAAGACAAAACGACGTCGTTTTGTCTTTAAATAAACGAATTTGAAATCTTCTCCTCCAGACCCAAAAAATTTCTTCCTTTCTTCCTTCCTCCATTCCATCGTCCTCTCCTCTCCTCTATCTCAGAAATCCAGTGTCGACGACAACTCCACGAGGCGCGTGCATCTGTTCGGCTGGTCCTCGTGTCCGTTCCGTCAGTCGCAACGAACATGTTCGTTCGTAGCAACAATGTCGAGCCTTACGAACGAACACGTCCGCTCCTGACTCGGACGAATGCGAGCGCGACCTTTCAACCCGAACTATTCGCCGAACACGGACATTTGAGAAGCCCAAGCGAACCGAGCCCGACCATGCTCGTGTTCGGGCTCGGTTCGCTTCGTATCCAGCCCTAAGTAGAAACAACTTTTTTTGCATCTTCAAAGCCACCTATTTCAAAAATTACTTCTAAGATTACAAGGTTAATAAAAAAAAAATGCTTTCTTCAATGTAACATGGACAAAAATTCATAAAACAGGAAGAGGTAGATTAAAAAGAATTAAACATAATTTCCAATGACTAATAATCATTTCATACATTATACATTGGCTTTAGAGATAAAAGAATCGACGAACCAGGTTTTTACAAGCAAAATAGAAGGCAAAAAGAGTCAACAGCATAAATCTCACTCATAGTAAGCCAAAACAATTAGACGTTTATATCAGTGCGCTTCGACCGAGCAGTGCTGCTGATTTCCTGGGAACCACTCAGGGAAAATCTTGGCAGGCTATAATTCTCAGGCACCGAAACTGGCTGTTGAGGATACAACGTTGGAGGTGGCGTGAGATTGCGTTGCGCTGGAAGAGGAGGAAGCATGTTGTACTTGTATGGATTGCTGCCAAAACTGGAGAAGAACCCAAAAGGAAAAAGAACCATAACTTCAGAATGATGTATGCAGAAAGATACTGAAAGCAAATTAATATATTGGGAGGGTACCTTTTAGTGTTGTACAACTTTTCCTCGTCACTGAAATTTTCATCTAATCTTTGGATAGATCTATGAATAGGGGAAGTGGACCATGGATTTGACACTGGTAACTCATCTGAAAAATACCTTCTCCTGATCAACTGAAACAAAACCGAGGACTTGCATAAAAAGATTTTAAGATATGTGCATATATGCAGGAACCGGATCTGTAACAATAGACACTAAGCAAAAGAAAGACAATAATACAGACCATGCGAAAAAATTTCAGCAAAGCTTCCTTGTCATATCTCGCTCCTTTGGCAGCCTGTACATGGCAACAGAGGAACCGTCATATATATTCACATCCAATATATAAACTCCAGAATTTGTATGAGCTATCACATTTTTACCAATTAAGCAAATCAAATTTTACTGATTGCCAACTTTTTATAACTTTTCACTTGCACATATTATACTGACCTGATGCCAGTTCTGTAACTAAAAAGAGAGCAAGGTGAATCACCAAGAGAAAGATGGCCATCACCAGGTAAAAAGACAGTATCATGTAACGAAATCTTAAGATATAATTACACAAGATATCAAATAATGTAGTTCAATGAAGAAGATTAATTATGAGGGGACACACCTAAGAAACAGAACAAATACAATTTCAAGACCTTGAACGCTAATATCCTTTTTTGCGGAAAGTTAGAACAAGAATAGAAGATCTTAGATGAAACAAGACTCTATATCATTTATACATATGTCCAATAAAATGCCATCAGAAATACATTCAAGTTAAAACCATCAATCATGGTAGTGATAAGGAGCAGAAAGATAACACTACACACATAACATGTGGATAATGTAGTACATTCGTCCCACTATAAGTCTCAATAGATAGATGGTTGTTATCAGATTCAATGAGAAGAACCAGATTGACATGAGAATTGATAAAACTTCCAAAGTGGAGGTCTGGGGTTGGTATTACAATGGGATCCTAAAGGCATGGAATTATATACCGTCTAGCAGATAACATATGATACATAAAGCCCCCACGATCTCCCACTTTCTCTCTCTCCAAAATATGTGTAGTCAACCTCACATGAAATACTTAAAAGTAAACAGGGAGGCCACGGGCAGGAAGAACACGGGATAGTGGAGTGTAATAGAAGAGGAAGAGGTGGAGTGGTACATACAGTAAGCTGATTCCAAAAGACTCTTCACAAATGAGCCCAATAATTCCTGATACAAAAAGTAACTAGCATTTCTGGTGCAATTGAGTTGCAATTTGCCAGTCCAAAAAGTCAACCAAAATGGTCAAGTATGCAATACAAACAACCAAGAGGAGAGACACACGTAGCGCAACTGACTCATCTACGACTGTTATAAAAGGTCTAATCAAATGCAATCCAAATATGCATTCTACCTGTCCTTCAATTAATAGTCTGTAATGTTCAAATGCCATATAAAACAGCCAACCTATACTAAAACATGACAAACTATACAGAGATTAAATTCATGAGGCATGCAAACACCCTCAAAGTTTCTGGAATGACAACACAAACAACCAAGAGGAGACAAGCATATTTCTTAAATTTGCCAATGCCAAAGCAAGGGAATGCTTACAGCAATAAGGCTTCCACTGCCAGGGAAACTTTCAGTGAGGGGAAGTCCCTCACTAGAGGGAAGCAAACCCTGCTTCTCAACCCATTGACGAGCTACATCAACAAGATTGCCACTGCTTCCTCCTGTGCCCTCTTTTGCAGCAATATCTGCTTTGTTACCAATAACAATATACGGCACAGGAAGACTTCCAGGACCTCCAGAACCTAGAGGAGCTGAAAATGACCCAGTGGCAGCAATCTCAGCTGCCCATTTCTGCAAGCTTGATTTTGTCCTTCTCTGAGAGAGATCATGAACAAATATTACACCTGCACACAAGTTTTTTTATCTATAATTATTACTAGAAATCCACAGATAGAACAGCATGAGATATCTAGTAGAAAACTAATCATTATTGAAGTGGGAATAGAATCAGAAAAAAAGTATCTATATACAGTTGAATTACGAATGAACCTTTTAAGATAAAACTAATAATGTCAATCAATATACTATGGTACAGAAATTGATGTCAAAGCAGCTTCCATTCCAAAAATATCTTTTGAGAAAGCAATTCTCCCATGGTTAAATAGAGCAGAGGGGGTTAAATAGAAGGCAAATATCAATTCATACAGCAAAAATTGAGAAGACACTACTTGTGAATTTACAACACCATTTGCAGAAGAAGGTATCAACCATGTGCAGCTTGACAAAGAACAACCAAAGACAATGACTACAAGAGGTGACAGCACATTTAGGTAACTATTGGAGGCCATGTCCCACTTAAAGGTATTATTCAGCCAGGACTGTCCAAAAGGTCAAGAACTTCAAGGGCAAAAAGAAATTCCTGACAAGAACTTTTGCATTACAAGATAAAGCTTTCATTTACTAAATTAATAATTATGATAGAAGTGGCAACCCTATAGGCTGCCTCACTGCAGCATCATGCTTTGTTTTTCTTATTTTAGTAGGAAGCAATCAACAAAGTCTTGCACAATTGAAACCAACCATGGGTAAGGAGCAATGATCACACAGCCAATGAACCACCTACGAAAGCAATTTGTGTTAGTTATACCCAGAATCTCTAGAATATTCATACATCTTCACCAAGTGCTAACCAGGGGATACTTGCATATCTCAGAACACTGGTAGTTTGGAAACTTGTAAATAAAAGATCTCAAGTAGCTGGCCCACAGGGCTAGAACCAGTCAACCCAACCCTTAGGATTAACAGGAAAGTATAATGACAGACAATAACTAAGGTTCATGACTTACAAAAATACAAGGCCATAAGTTCCCAATAAAGAAGTATCAAGGGACAGGCTATGTACAGATAAAATTCTTTTCTTCTTCAACCTAGAGCCTTTGAATTTCTTAAAATTTTACATACAGTTACTTAGATCTCACCATTAATTTGTGAGTAGAAAAGTGATCGACAATCTTTGTATCTTTCATGTCCTGATACATCCCAAAGTTCAATAAAGAACTCTCTCTCAGAATCACCTTTGATGCTATTTGAAGAGCTACCAGAATTTCCATAAGTAATGTGCTGCATAAAAGAAAATAATAAATACTAAGTAAATAACATTTGAAAAAGATTTCAGCTACAGCAATAACCGTAGAGCTTAGAACATTGCTGAAGCATGTGTCCTACCTTCACAGCGACTGTACATCCAATTGTTTGGGAAGGTTGAGCAACGGAAGAACCACTAACAATCAGATGAACAAGAGAAGTTTTCCCCACACCTACAAGAATATGAATGTTAGAAAATGAAGTCTTACATCAACTACATGAAGCACCACGCAATTGGTCTTCTCTTCCTCAGCTGAAGTCTGTCAGTCTTCTATGTCTCTCGTTTTGAATTTGATAGATAAATGAACAAGACAACTGGCTGAAAGATGACTGAGAATGTGTAGTGAATAATCATAAAAGCAAATCTATTGTCTTTGTTCACACACTTGGCATACAATTGTGACTGATTCACAATGTGATCATCTCAAATACCCGCAACCAAAGCAATAAAGGAATAGGTACTCTGATCTATCAAAATGACTTGTATACCAACATTTGAAGTGAATAATCAGAACCATCAAATCCACACTTCCCATAAGCTGTCTATATAGCTACTAGCCTAATCCTCATATGGACTACACGAATAAATCAAGTAGAAAAACTTAACAGCATTCTACATGTGAAGGAATTTAATTCATTCTCGAAGGCAAAGATCAGCCTTTCCTCCAAGACTTCCTATGCAATGTACTGCAAGGCTTCAACCATATGAGATTCAATAGGTTGATAGATCCAAGGCGTACACCCACTTCTCTTATACTAGTAATCATACTTCTAACTGATTGAGCACCACAAACTTAGCATTTACAGCTACCATCAACTCAACCGATCCTAATAAGCGACAACTAGCCTTGTTTCAACACTTAAAACATAACAAAATTTCCACAAACAAAAGGAAAAAAAAAAAAAATCACTCAAAAGCCTAACAAAACCGGATAACAGCAACACAATCAACACAAACTAGCACATAACCAAAGCAACCAGATTCAAAAGCACCTGTTCCTAAAGTTCCACCACCCCAAATTCAGCTAAAAGTAAACAAAACAAAAGCATGATAACACAAACACACAACTGAAACAAAATCAAAATCAATCAGATACAAGCGAACTACCTGAATCACCAACAACAAGAACTCGAACTTGCCCACAAAGTGGCCCACCATTCAGCTCTTTGTTATTGTGTTCCCTCTCACGTTCCCTCCAAAACATGTTTTCTTTTTTTTCACAATTTAACCCCCAAAAAAGTAGTAACCAAGCTCCAAACCAACAAACCAAAATCTTCAAGTCCCATCAAACAAACTACTCAACTTCAATACAAACCCACACTTCCTCCTAATTGGGTACCTCAAAATCAATGCTAAACTCCATTTAACCCAACATTTCTTCACATAATTAAAACCAATCCACTGTAATAAAAAATACCCAGTTCAATCAAACCACTAATTTGCAGATCTAACGGTAAATCTCGATCTGCGCTGTTGAAAAAAAAAAATCAAGTGGCCATGTCTGAAAACTTGCCGGAGAGTTGAGCTTCAAATGAACAAGACCTGAAATCGAGAATTTTTATGAGCTTGGAATTTTTTTTTTTTTTATTTGTCAGTCGAATCTGCCGAAACAAATTAAAGGGGTTTTTAAAAAGTTAATTTTTTTCTTTTTATTTATTTATTTATCTATTTATTTTTTGTGATTTAATTGAGTGGAAATGAAAAATGGGGATGCGTGAAGAAGAAACGTAGAAACCTTCAATTGAAGGTGACATACACGCTCTTAAAAGCACGTGAGATTTTCTTCTTTCTTCTGCCTCTTTGTTAGAGTAGCGCTTGATTTATCTGTACAAGATTTTTATTATTTAATTTATTTTTATCCAACTTAAGTTTTTCTTTTAAGGAAAAAATTCAACCCTATTTTATTTGAATCCATAAATCTTCGGCTTAATAGCTTAACCCCAAATATTTAAATGATAAATAATATTTTATTATTTAAAAATATAATTCAAACTTTAATTTTATCATAAAATAAACATTATAATTTTAATAATCTTTAAAAACTTAAATATAATCAATCATGTTTAAACGGTCACGTTTGAAATATTTTATTATTTTTTATATTAAAATTCTTATTATAAGAGTGATATTAGATATTTAAAAAAAATAACATCCGAACAGATTAAAAATTAAAAAATTATAGATTGATATATTAATTTTTTCGTTAAAATAAATTCATATTTTTCAATAACTTTTATTTTTTAATCTTTCAAAACTTTTCTTTCTTATTTAGTGGTCACCCCTAATTAAACTAAGGAGGCCTTCTCGAAGAGGGCAATCTAAAATACCAAGTTGGGCTACAAAGTCAAGCCCCTAAATAATTTCTTAATGTTTGTATGAAAAAACATTTGGGCCCAATTAAAAAAAAAGTATACACTATTTATAACAAAGATTAAATCAACTTAGATCATTATAGTGTATAACAACAATCTAAATTCATTTCCTCATTATCAATATGGTGATGTTTCTTCTCCGATCAATGCTTAACATTTGACGTATTATATATAAATCACCGATTTTAGACATATTCAAGAATAAATACTACGAAACATGTATTGATAAACTATGTATGATTGATTTTCTCTCAGAGGCCAACCCAAAAATCGTTTGAGTCAAAACTTAAACTAAATTTTTTTATGATTTTCTCAAGCAACACATGAGCCAACTACAAAAACAAGTATATATAAAAAATTTTCATGTAATAATATTGTGTTATACAAGATAATCTGTATAATCATAAGTGTGACCATGTGATTGATTAATTTTAAATTATAAATTATTAATACTCAAACTAGTACTCATTAGAAAAGTATAGAGCATTTGCTTATAATTAGTTATAGATTAAAACGGTTAAATCAACTTAAATTTAAGTATAATAACAATCTAAACTGATCTCATCACACACGGTATCAATCTGATAATATTACTTAACTGATTTATATGTTATACATGAAATTATCAATTTTGATAAATGTATATCGATAAACATTAAGAAACATGTGTTGACAAACTAGTTACGCTAATAATTAAATCGGAAAGGAAATGAAACTCAAGGAGAAAAGATAGATAGCTATGAAGAAGAAGAAGAAAAAGGAGGGGAAGAAGCTTGCATAGTCCAAGCATTATTAGGAAGCATACTGAGAGAAGGGATTTGATTATAATAAACAACACAAGGGCTCTCATGATTGTGAACTCCTTCATAAGTTGTTATCACATAGCTTGAATCTTCTCTATCTCTTTCTACTCTTTTCTTCACATTACATCCTCCATTTGAACATTTGTAATAGTTCCTACAATTTCATATTTATTAATTAGAAAAGTCTAAGAATATAAATCTGTTACACTTCAGACGATCAGGGGGACAAAATGAAAAAGAAAAAAAAAAAAATAAATGAGAAGGACTTAATTGAAAATTTGAGTATACTGTTTCATGCAAAATAAAGATGTTGAAGCATAAGAATCTAGCAAAATACTTTGGATTCCTTCTTTTTTTTTTTTTCTTAATAATAATAATTAAAAAAGATTCATCAACCTCACTAAGAATGGAATCTTTTTTTTTTTTTATTCCAAACTATATATTTAATTTAGAAGCCACATGTCTTGACTAAATTCCCAATGTGAAAATAAAGTGAACTATAATTTTCACCCTAGGTTTAACAACACCACAAGTTTCTCAGTACTGAATTCTTAAACTACAAATTCCAAAAACTAATTTTGTTGGAATACAATGAACAGTCAAAAGGTATAAATGTTGTTTTTCCTTCTAAAATTTTGAAAAAATAAAACTGATTAGAATTGTTGAATACCAAATAGATATAATTTTGATGATTATGAAATCAACATGCACCTTAGCCATGAATCTACTAGTCGAATTGCACCTTTTCAAAGGTGGCATTGCTTGATATGGCAATATCACACCTTGATTGATGCAATTCGATCAGATTTCTTTTTTTTTTTTTCGATACAATTCAGATTGCTAGATCTGATTAGATTGACAAAGAAGCATTGCGAGAAAATTTACTAATTCACAAATGTTAAATGGTTAGAGATAATATGCTCAATTTCTTTTTTTTTTTGGACATTGTAGTTTAACCCTTTTTCTGATGAGAAAATTAGGTTTTGGGTGAGAATTTGAAGTTTAAATATTCAATAGGTAGGAAACATAATTTTGCTAAACCTTGGTGAAAAATAGTTATGTATTCTAAAAAAAATAATATTCTATAAATATTTATTTATTTATTGTGATTCTTATCTTTTAGTATATATTCTTCTCATATTTGATAGCCGCCTTGCTTTACAAGATTAGACAAATGGCAAACAAGAAGTAGAACACCATTTGGAGCATAAATAAATAACTTTTTTATATTTATGGTTGACCCTCCAAATTTGATTTATTTTATTATTAATCACATATAATTATTCTTCAAAAATACCTACTAAAATTTTATTTTGTTTTATTTGTCTTATTTTATATAAATCATCTTTCCCGAGAGCATCTAGTTTTGAAAAGAAAGTATATGTATTATAATATCTAAGAGGATATGAACAAGAAATTTTAGATAAAATATTTATAATTTACCATTTTAATACTAGACCAAGTAGGGACTAATTTGACTCATAATCTTGACTTAATTATATATCAAACCCATTTAAAGGAATATTAAAAAAAAAAAAAACCAAAATTATCAAAACATGAAGCAAATATACATAGATATTATTTTCCTAAAATTAATTAATATTAAATATTTAAGTAACTTATTAGCTAAATTTGTACAATAATTCTTTCTGTTTTTTTATTTAGAAAATAAGTAAAAAAATAAATTGTATTTTTTTCATTTAATTTGATAGCTATAGTGCATAATAATGCCCATTTGCAAGCTCTTTTCATCTTTAAGTTGAGTCCCTTTCACTGATCTCCACCTTTATCCAAGTAAAGATTAATTATATGTATAAATTAAACTCCAAATTAAGATAACTAAGTAATCTTAATTAAGTTGTAAATCAGGTAAAAAAAAAAAAAGAGTCTAATTTTAAGTATTGTCACTGACTTTATTATATATATAATATAAATAATTAAAGAAAATAATCCAGCTATGAATAATTCAAAAATATATCTTATTATGATTAATTACATATAATTATGGTATTAATTAATATAATTAGCAACAACCAAACAAAAAATAATGGGGTTCATAATCTCCCATTTTATCATGAGATCTCCACTCTATTAATGCATCACCATGCAACTTGAATTTATATAATAATTAACCTCAAACTTAATAATCTAATTACCACTTAATCATTATCAAAATCAGTTCTTAATTAATTACCTCGGATTGGGGCTGTTCTTCACTGACTTCTTCCCATATTTTCTCCATTTAAATCCATCATCCATGACTTCAAGCTCCGATTTCGTCCTGAAAGCCACCCTGTTCCCCGCTTCAGTATTCTTCTTCTTGTTCATCGCCATCCCATTTTCGGATTCTCTTTAATCACATAATTAACAAAAAAAACATAATCAGAATTGATAATATCAACAGGGTATTATCATAAAAACCAGAAAATAATCAAAGAAATTAAAAAACACTTGCATGTTACTGTTTGTTGAGGTTGCACCAGTAGCGGACCCATGGGGGATCATCTCTGAAGACACCACGCTTTGAGAAGAGTAACAATCTTGATTATCTTGATCATAGTGGTGATGATCTTGGTGATGATAGTCTTCGAGAATCAGATAATCAGAGAGCTCGAACTCCGACTCAAGCGTCGTCAGGTTACTGTGATGATGATCAGGAAAGAAGGGATAATTAGGGTTTGGGTTAGGGTTTTGAGGGAAGTTCATTGTTACTTAAAAAAGCTGCAGAAGAAGTAAAGAGAGAAAAGCTTCTCACAGGAGAGAAGAAGGCAAGCTTAGCAAGTAAGGTAATTTCTTTATATTTATATATTTTTTGCAATAAATTTTCTTTTTCTTTTTTTTGGTCCATGGACACTTTCCTGGAGGGATCCAGCGAAGATACCTTCGCTATGCCACGTGTCAAGATCAGGTTAGGACTCTGGATGATGTCAGCATGATGACGTCATCTAAAATCTATAAAAGATGGCATTCCTGTTTGGTGGACCACATGGAATAATATATAATAATATTAATAATAAATATCTAAATTATTCTTAATTCTGATGAAAAATATATTTTTAAATAAAATATATACAAAAGGACTATATTAACCCTGTATTCTTCATTCATAGCTTCTATATATTTGATAAAAAGAAAAATAAAACCACATAATATAACACATATTTTAATAAATAAAAACAACGAAAAAGCAAACAATCGAAAAAAAAGTGTTCTACTCAAACTTTAACATTTGTACCGTTACGAGGGTTTTCATTTAATGTTTTGTTTTTGATAGCTTGCTTTATTGAAGGGTTTGGAAACTTTGTATTATAGGTGGGGGCTCTTCTTTGCTATATCGTTTTTCTTTTTTCATAAATTATAAAAAATATATATATTATATACACTCATAATAAATAACGATTTCAATATTAATAATTATGTGTCATTATAAAGTTAAATATTATTTTATTTTAAATTAAAATTACTTAATTATCATTTGACGCATTATTATTAACAATAATTACAATTTGTTTCCACAAAATTGATTTGACCAATTAGGCTTTGGTCACTGAGCAAATCCATCATTCTTTTTATGTGGTTGTAAAGCCACTAAGCATTGATTTATTGATGAGAAGCCTTATGGCATAAGTTGATATTATTAAAATTCAACCAATTTATTATACAATGTTAATTACAATTTATATAATTATAATAGTTTGTGGACAAATTTTATTTATTTATTTTTTAATGCTCTAATTTGTTGACAATTATCAAAATTTATTCATGACCATTAAAGTTCTAAATTGGGTAATTAAAAAGCCAAAAAATATGTTTTATTTTTGTCAAATTTAAGTACAAAAATAAAAAATATATAAGCCCCTTCTGAAGCAAGTTTACCTTTAATCAATTAAAAATAGTATAAGAAATTATACTATTTATGTCTCTTTTAACTAGAAAAACGAACCAGAGAACCAACTTTTTTTTACTGCCGTACTCTTTAGTAAAAGAGAAATTAAATTGTAATCTCTAATTTTTTTACTTTTTTGAAAAATTATTTCAGAAAAATTAAAGCATGATCTAGCAAGTTTAGGTTCAGGGTAGGCATTTTCTTCACCTTTGCTTTAAATATATATATATATATATATATAGCCGCATTTCTTTTTTGTTTTTACCGGTATTTTAAAAAACGTCGCTAAAATCTTTTACCAACACAGGAACTACCGACGTTTGATCAAACGCCGGTAAATTTTATTGCGGCGTTTTAAAACGCTGGTAAAAACTCTTTTTGTTGAATTAATTAATTGTTTTAATTAATTTTTCATGCTTAATTATTTTTGGTGTGTGTATATATAAATATATAAAAAATAAAAACACATACTTTTATTAAAAAAAATAATTTTTATCAAAAACAAAAGATTCATTTAAAAAATGGTTGTAACAATTTTGATGATCTTAAAGATAATTTAAGATCATCTTAAAAACGTGTTTTTATATTCAAAAAATGATGTAAGATGAACACTGAATAAAATTTAGAGTTATTGATATCGTTTAATAAAATGAAAATGATGCAAAAACAATTCTTTAATGGGCACAAAAGGTTAAACATTATTAATTAACAAAATGAAATGAATATTACAAAGACTCAAAGACCTGCCCTCAAGAAATAGCTTGAGTGCCAAATATAAGGGATGCCCAAGCAAGAAAGCATAGCTTCAAAAGCCAATTAGGGTTTTAATTTCTAAAGAAAACTAATTTAACTCAGACAAGTATCTAAGTTATACACTTCCGAAATTTTTACTTCATTATTTTTCTCTAGTGACACCTTATGTGGTTTTTTAAATGTTTGATCTTTGTTGTGCACTCTTCTTATCGTATTTCCTTTCTATGTTTTTGTCTTATCTTCTCTACTTGTTATGATTCATTTGGTCTTCCATATAAGTCATAATATAAAAAAGAATTAAGTAGTCATTAATAATATCATTGATGATGTATATCGATTTTATAATTTATTGTTGGATACCTTCTCAACTTATGTGGTTGAAGGATTGCATTTCTTGACTATTTGTTGTTAACTTTTATTTTTAAACAATTTATGATCTTCCATGATAGCAATGTACATTTGCTTTTTCACAAAGAATATCAAAACCACCAATAAGTTAAAGGATAAGAATAAAATATCTTATAATAAAAAACCTAATAAAAAATTGAGATACTTTAATAGTGTACATGTATATATTCGAAGTTGGTATTACCTAATCCTTTGGTCAAAAGACAAAGGCTTGTAGCATTAAATCCATATTGAAAATACTGAGTGTTTACGACCTAGCCAATACCTTATTACACGAAATAGATAGCCTAAAACAAAATAGTTTTACTTATTTATTGTTTTTATTCAAAAAGGTTTAAAAAGATGAAATTGATCATCATAATTAGGTTGATTTTAGAAGTTTTATATTCCCATAAATCTTATATTTAATTAAGTATTTTATTATGTTTCTAGTGTAAGTTATAATATTATAATGTTAGGACATATCATAAACATTAGAAAAACAAATATCTAAAATTAGGGCTAGATTCAAACCGAATATGTTCAGATTCGTTTTTAAGTTCAGTTTGAATGAGCCTGAAACGAACCAAAAGAATCCGAACACAAATACGAACTCGAACTGTAATTTTAAAATTTAGTGAACATGAGTTCGAACATGAACTATGCGAACCAAACACGAATACGAGCACGGACCCGAACTTAAAGTAATAATTTTTTAATTAAATTTTATTAATTATTTATATTAATTATAATTTTTAATAAATATAAAAACGAATTATGCGAACCGAATATGAATACGAATACGAATACGAATCGAATACGAACTTAGTTATACGAACCGAATACGAATACGAACTTTGTTAAAAAATATTCGATGAACACGAATACGAATCCGAATCCAAACAGTACGAAATGAGTCTGAACACGAATATGTTATTGTTTGCGTTTGGTTCGGTTTGAATCCAGCTCTATCTAAAATCTTTTACCATTATGTCACATGTGATTAATTTTTTTATAACATCAAAATGACGGATACTATTAAGAAAGGAAAAAAATTTACATGATTATAGGGTAAGAAAAAAAAATACTAAATACAAAATCAAATCGACAAAGGAAATTAGTTACTAGAAAAGCATAAGATTATGATATAACTCATGAATGCTTTTAATAAACTATGAACAACTATATGCACATTTGATTTTTGTTTTCTGTTAATCTTAATGTGCCTCCTTAACTAATTAATTATCAACAGTGGTCAATATACAAACCATAAATTTCTTTTGCAAATTATTTTATAAGATTCTTGTATGTGAGCATTATAGATAATGTTTAAACTATGAAATCCCATATTAATTATTTGATTGGCTTTTTCTTTGAAAATTATTTATCTTATCAATTAGAAAAGAAAAATCAAGTCAAAGTTCATATTATATCGTTGCATGACTGGGAACACTGTTTTGGTCTAGGAGAGACTAGTCAATTCCTAGTATGAATTTCGAACTGTCATTATTTATAAATATATATTCCCTTTGACTGTTCCATTCCATTTGTGAAACCAAATTTATATCTTTGAATAAATCATAATCTTCATTAATGTAGAAAGGGATTTTTGCTTCCTCCAAAAGGATAAATACAAGTTATAATAAATTGCAAGACCGAAAGACTTATTTCCACCCAAGGTTCTCTAAATGATAGAGTCAATTTTTTAAAAATTAAATATTCACCTTTGACTAATTTTCTTCTAAATTTATTACCAATTTTGATAAAACGATTATAATATCTTTCACCACAAAAAAAGAAAAAAAATATTAAAATAAAGTTTCATATAAAATAATATTAATATGATAATTAAAAATAATAAATTATTAAAAAAAAAATTTAAAAAGAAGCCACCATTATTGATATCGATGCTGATAGTGACGGTCACCAAAAATCTAATTAAATGGTCAAAAATAATCATCTAATTGATAATTGGATCTAGTAGTCTCTTCGTCATCGAATGTAGGCATTCATACTGGATATTACTGTTTTCTGCTTTTCTATAAATTAATAATAATATAATTTTTAACAAATAATAAATACTACCAATAATACCCAATAGAAATACCTAAAGATGAGCTGAAACATGACAACAAAAAACATGTGGTGAATATGTATACATCTATATATACATGCCCAAAAACTTTCTTTTATATACTGAAAAATATATACAAGTATGTGCGTGTTCATACTAGTACATATACTGTACAATAGCATGTAATTAAAATTATAAAACCATGCAATTAGAAACTGTGAAAGCATGCAAACCAAAAGCATGCTACAAAATTGAAAACAAAAGCTAGATCCTAACCGGCAACTATCTCCTCCTCTCAGCCCCCAAAATACTGACCTACAAGAAAAAGAAAAGTAGGGAGTGAGTGATATATTCACCCAATAAGCGTTTTCTATCTCTGACCTTAACAAATCCTCCTCACTGAGGATACCACTGCAATCAAAGCACTGAAACACACATATTCTGGGGAGAAACCGAACTGGTTCTCACGGATATTGTTCTGATAGGTCCTTTCAGTTTTGACATTTATATATTTTCTGTTTTGGTATCTGTTTTCTATGATTCACGTGAGATTCCTGTGTTCTGAATATTTACTGTTTTATTGTTTCTCACTGACTTATTGTTACTTACTGTTTTACTGTTTTATCATCACCTGAATGATATTCTGTTGTATATGTCATGTGAAAATGACATGCTATGAAACATGCTGAAATCATGTCTAGGCCTTAGCCTGCTTACTGAAAAATAGTTTTCTGAAACTATTTTACTGAAATACTACTATTGGATTAAAATATCCTAAAATCATCTGAAAAGCTTATGTAAAAGCTATTGAAACATACTGAAAACTGTAACTGAAATCATATCTGAAAACTATGTTGCACAGACTGATGAATACAGGGATTTGAGATTTTGGCTATGTGAGTTTCCTATGCAAACACATGCTAGAAACTGTCTACACATATGCTGCCACTGAATTTGAACTGAAAGCTGATCTGATAACTGAAACTGAGTGCCTCGCACCATATATTGATCATATCATCCTAAACTGCTAACTGAACACACCAGCATATACCGATATATAGTGGCTAGTATAATCATATAGACCCTGATGTTGGTTCTCATAAGGGTGTGCTGAAACTCACAGGTACCCCCTCATATTCACCCCTGAAATTATTGTTTTTCTACTAAAAATATGTATTCGAATCTTTGGATCTATTTCTAAAAACTCAGTATGACATGTCATGCTATATTGTGCACATGATGTATCATGTAAGCTTAATTAAGCTTATTTTACTGACTTATATCAAATTTATGGTTTTTACTATGCATTATGCTTGTTTATGCTTTATTTTTCTCTTTGCTGTCTGACGCATGGGCGTGCGTGTCTATATGCACGGGCATGTATAAGCATGCACGGGCCGTGAGCTAATCGTGCATGTTGGTCGTGCTAGGTTATGTAATTTCTCTATATTTTTCAACTCATAAACACATGCTTTTACTGTCAAGAACATGAATTTGCATACCCAACCATCCAAATAAACTCAAGGCATGCATATACATACATATCACTATTTTTTTCAAGCATCCAAGCATAATCATCATCATCATCATTTCAATATCATCAAACATGCAAGAAAACATCACAAGCACACTGGAAATAACCTCATACTCATGCACAACCAACACATCACACAAAAGAAAAGAGGGAAAGAGGTAAGAAACACCTACCTCTAGCCATGCAAATCAAGCTTTCTCTCTCAAGGAAAACGCACTCTCAAATTGGATTGGATAGTTATGATTGCTAGTCTTCCCTTCTAGGGTTAATGGTATCTGAAAATCAAATGAAAACTTTGGGTGAAAATGACTAAAAATTGGATAAGTTCAACTTAAAATGAAGGCGATTGATTAACATTGCATGCACGCACGGGGATACGCCTCAACGTGCACGATCGTGCATGGCAGGAAAATTGTACTATTGTCATTTTCCCGCGCTCGCATGAAAATCCTCCCAATAGGATTTATGCACAAGCCATCTAATTCTGAAAAACATCTATTTCACCCCTGAACTCTCTCACAACCCTAATATTCTTATCAAATCTCATTCTAACCTAGATTAGTTGCCTAAAAGACATTTCTAACCCTAGAATGTTACATCGAGGATGACCAAAAATGACAAGTTTCAAGTATACCAATCGTTTTTTATCATTTTTTATAGCAGAGACAGTCAGATCTGACGTCAATTCAACTAGATGGTCATTCTAGCAACCACTGCCTCTACAAAATTGCCAACAGTAGTGGTTACTTTTTAAAATTTTTTTACTAATTTTTTAATTTTTAACTATTATTATTTTAATATAATTTTATATTTTAACTATTTTTATAAATTTATTTTTATTATTTTTTATTTTTACAATGATTTTTATTTAAAAAATAAAAAAATCTTTTTGATCAGTTAAATTTAACGGTTAACCATTAAATTCAATTGTCAATTTTGGTCAATGAATAGGTATTTTGGTTTTTTAAATATTAATAGGTGAGATTTTACCATCTAAAAACTTCTTGGATGGAAATAAATCATTTGGCCTAAATCACAAACATTTGGATTTTATGTGCCTTTTAAGAATGAGTGCTTGCTTATATAGTTTATGAAATTATATGTTATTATTACTTATCTACGATAGTTTATTTTTTATAAAAAAATTGAGTTTAAGACAATTTAAAATTAAATTTTTTTAAATATGAGTTTAAATTTTAACTTATCCATTCAAAAATATTTTAAACTAAATTTTATTTGAATTCAGTCTAAATCAAATAAGTCTTAATTTCATCATCTTCTTTCGTTGATGTCTCATGATTGTCATCTTATTAAAATTTATAAAGAAATAATATATTTTCTTTTAACTATTTTAAATTCATTAATAAAAATTGATATAATGCTAGGAAAGTGAAACAACCAAAGGAAATAATATAATACAAGTATATAAAGTTTGAATCCTATCTAAGTATATTTGTTGATCTATGTACATGTAGTCACTTTGTTACCAATGATATAGTATTTGTGGTTAGAATTAGATTCGAACCAAATTGAACCCAAGTTTGAGCTCAAGCAATGAGTTTAGCATACATAAGCTTAAGGTTGAGCTTTTTAACTTCCTAACAAGCTTTTTAACACATGATGTTATTGAGTCTTTTTTAACAATCTTTATATATGAGCCATAAAAATGGTATCGTTTTGATATATATGGATTAAAATTATGTTATTTCATTTTATCCAAATCAAAATCTTTAGCTAACGAACCAAACTCATTTTAGGCTCGAGCTTGAACTCAAACAAGTTCGACTCGAACCTAACCCAGCTTTTGGTACCACATATTTTTTATGCCAAATGATTTCCCACCCCAACTTTGAAAAAATGACAATCTTCCATCTTTTTAAATTTGAAAAGTCTAATTTTCACTCATCATTTACTTTAGTAGGGAAACTTGTTATTTAAAGATAATAAGGTTATTTTGCAAACTTTTTTATTTTTCTCTTTTTTCCCTTATTCTTTTTTCCTTTCCCCCATACTCTTTTTCTTTTAATCTCCCTTTCCCTCATTCTTCATCCATTCTTGTTTGTTGTTATCAATCATCTATTCCTTTTTCTCTCATACGTATTCTTTCCATGTCTGACCAAATTTGGCTTTAATTATTTCCCTGGTCGTCACTGATGTGCTAATGATTACCTCATCTCCCTCTTCTCATTGAGCATGACTTGTCTCTCTTTTGCTTGTTTTTTTTTTTTTTTTTGCCACACGATTTGTCCAACTTTGCCTCAATCAATTTCTTAGTTGTTCTTATAGATTCCTAATAGACTAATAACTAAGTATAGAAAAGGAAGCCAGGGACAAAAGGGTGAGCGTGAATAAGAATGGTGAAAAAATTTTCAAACTTGAAGCTTTTCACCTAAAACCAAAGTTATATGCAAATAATAAACAAAACAAACAATTTTTCAATTCATCCCAATCAAATATAAAACATATAAAACGAATATAAAGCTATTAAAAAGAGTGAGGGATAAAGAGATTTACTTAGTAATTTTTATAGTGGTTTGTAGTTTCTTCAAAAGTCTCCTACATCCACTTCTTCAAACAAACCCGATTAAAGCTTTTCTTCAGTAATTTTCATCTATATTTGGCTCAATAGTTTTATCGGGATTTCACCTACATTAGTTCTATCTAGATTACACTCTTTATAATAGTTTCACAAGATTTTGCCTAATCACTAGTTTCACAAGATTGCGCCCTAATGTTTGTAAGGAAAATACAAAGAAATATTTGCCTCTGAAAGGCTAATACAAATATAAAGTACAAATATGTTTCTCTCAAGGATAAGCAATTAGAATTCTAGAGAGAGAGAGTGGAGAAGTAGAGAAGAGAAAGAAATGGTTATAAGGCATTGTTTTCTAACTCTTCTTCCTTCAAATCAGTTTCAATTTATAGGATTTGAAAAGATATAACTGTTATAGCTAATTTAAGATCCACTGGAAGAAAATCTAGGCAGATGCATGGTTGTGCTCTTTTGAAGCATGATTGTGCTCTTGTCATTAATTGTAGTTAAATGGTCAATTTCTCTATATCACTTAACCCAACATAGGTGTGTGCATTACACACACGGTTGTGTGCCTTCATATATTTAATTCTGTAGATTTTTAAAAAGCCGTAGGATTTTATAACACGATACCCCTCATAGGATGCACACAAAAAAGGTTTGATTTTCACACGATTATATGTCTTCTTTGCATGGGCATGCATCAAAATATTGACTTTTGACTTCTATATGGTTGGACTTGCACAAGCAACTAAAGTGCGTTTTCACTTTAACAACATACAATCATGTGCTTAAAAGCTATACAGTCGTTTGTCTTAGCATTTTGTAGCATGGATATCTACATGACTAAGCAATTTGTGTGTTCTTTTATATAAGACACACACTGTCGTGTTACCAAAACACACAAAATCATATGTCTAGTTAAATCTATAAAAATAAAACTTTTTATCCTCTTCGTTGCGATTCAATTCATGCCTTGGACAAGTTAGCTATTTTAATTAAGTTTTTTATCACATCAAAATACACAAGGTCCAATAACATTTTTTGATTGATGATAAAACTTATGTTAAATTGCAAGTAAGCACAATTATAATATCATAAAAATATTTCAAATAAAGCACAACAAAGATTTTCTTAAAATATTTCATTTTCATTCAAAAAAAAACATATTCATTTTAACATACTCACACTTTTTCCCCTTTTTGTTATAAGTCAAAAAGAGTATGTTGAAAAAATTATTTTACCACAAAAATTTTTTTCCCCCTTATTAAAACATTTTATCAAGTTAAGTACAATTTGAAAATTTCTCTTTTTCAAGATCAAATAAACTCCCCTTTTCAAAAATAATTTAACTCCCACTTTCTCAATCAATTTCAAAACATGAATACTTCCCCTGGCTTATGCACACAACAATAGCAAACAAGGAGCATCCAATATTTTATTCTCTCTCTAATTCATATTGTTCATCTTGATAAAACATAATTTGAACAGGAGGAAAAACATGATTTTCATGAATAAAATTCATCAATAATATAATGGCCAAATGACATATTACCACCCAATGTTCCTTAAATGACGAATTTCCACTAAAAACTTAAAAAAAAACCAAATATGTATCCGTTGACTAAAGTCAACCATTAATTTTAACAATTAACCATTAAATTTAATTATTTAAAAGGGTATTTTTGCCTTTTAAAATAAAATTTAAAAAATAATTAAATTAATTTTATAAAAATAATTAAAATATAAAATAATATTAACATAAATATTAAAATAATAAAAATTAAGAAATTAATAAAAATTTTTAAAATAAAATTAAAAAAAACCATCATTACTAGTAGTGTTGCCGATGGTAGTAGTCATCGTTAACCTAATTAGGTGATTATAAACGGTCATTTGGTTCTATTGAAGATTGGATCTGATCGTCTCAATGATGAAAGTAGCAAGATCCAACTATCTAGGATCTAATAGAGATAGTCAGATTTAGTCGTTTCTGCCATAAAAAATATTAAAAAATAGTTGGTTTCAAGTGCGCCAATCATTTTTTATCATCTTTGATAATAGAGATGGCTAGATCCGACCACCAATAAAACTAAGTAATCATTTTTTGTCACCTAGTTAGGTTAACGGTGATCACTATAATTGATAACAGCGGTTGCTTTTTAATTTTTATTAAATTTTTATAATTTTTATAATTTATTATTATTATACTACATATTATTTTATATTAAATTTATTTGAATATTAATATTATTTATTTTTATATTAAAGGTTATTTTAGTCATTTTAGTAAGAATGTTAGTAACATTTGAAGGAATTTGACTAATGGGTGGGTATTTGAATTTTTAAAAGTCTTTTGTTTAAGAATTTGTCATTTAGGGAAACCTTGGGTAGGAATATCAAGCTTATTAAAAACATGGTAAACACCATTTGCACACATTTAATACTTTTGAATTCATTTATGCAATTTGGGGAAACATAAACACATTTTCAATACATTTAAGTGCAAAATCATATCACAACACTACATAATAACAAATTTGCATATTTTAATCATGGGGGACAACTTAATATGTGAGTTCATAAGTCATTTGATTATAAATACAACAATTTGAACCATCTTGTCTTGATTTCCAACCAAGTGCATGTTGCAATATAAACATATGTACATACAACATACTTACATCAATTTTAATCCAATCACTAAATCATGACACATAGTCATATAATCATTTAATCATAGATACTATAACATGGCAATTCATTCTTCATCATAAACCAAATATATTAACAAATTAAACATTTAAATTACCTACTTAGATTGATGAGCTTTCGAAGCCTTGCACAACTAAGTTTTATCATCTTTCCTTCTTTCCTTCTTTTGGCTTTAAGGCTTACTTCGAAAGATAGATTTAACTTTTTGAAAACTGTTTTTTTTTTTAAATAGCTATTTAAAAATGATCTTTGAACTCTAAAAATCAATAGATTTTTAAAAAATAAAAGCTTAAACTTTGATAACAATTGTAAAACCTTAATACACTAATAGCTAATCCTTGGAGGGGGTGAATAGGGTTAGTAAAAACTTTTTATAACTTAAAGCTTTTCACCCAAAACCAAAGTTATATGCAAATAATAAACAAACTAAACAGTTAATCAATTCAACTTAATCAAATATAAAACATATAAAACAAATATAAAGCAACTAAAAAAAGTGAGGGATAGAGAGATTCGCTCAATGATTTTTATAATGATTATGAGCTTCTCCACAAGTCTCATACATTCATTCATTCAAGCAAACCCACTTAAAGCTTCTCACAATTGATGATTTTGCCCAATAGTTCTGTCGATAGTTTGCCCATACTAGTTCTTTTAAGATTGTGTCTTTTATAATAGTTTTATAGGATTTTTTCCAATCACTAACTTCACGGGATTGTATCTTAATGTTTGTGAAGACAATACAAAGAGATATTTGCCTTTGAAAGATTGATACAAAGATGATGTACAAATATGTTTCTCTCAAGGATAAGCAATTAGAATTCTAGAAAGAGAGAGGAAAAGTAAGAAAAAAGAAAGAATATGGTTCTAAGACATTGTTTTCTAATTCTTCTTCCTTAAAATCAACTTCAATTTATAGGATTTAGAAAGATATAATCATTACAATTGATTTGAGAGCTATTGGAAGAAGACTTAGGCAGACGCATAGTCATGCTCTTCTGATGCATAGTCATGCTCTCACCATTAATTATAATCCAACAATCAATTTCTTCATATCACATCAACCCAATATAGGTATGTGTATTACACACATGATCATGTACCTTAATATCTTCAATTCTCCATATTTTCAAAAGGTCGCATGATCTTACAATACGATACCTCTCACAAGATACATACGAACAAGATTTGATCTTCATGCATTCGTGTGCCTTCTTTATACAAGAGTGCATCTAGATGTTGACTTTCGATTTCTATACGACTAGACTTGTACAAGCAACTTGCCAGTGTGTCTTCACTTTAATGACATATGATCATGTGCTCGAAAGTTGTATAGTTGTATGTCTTGGTATTTTGTTGCACGGATGCTTGCACAACTAAACAAGTTGTATGTTCCTTTATATAAGATGCACATAGTCATGTGCTTGACCAAATTTGCAAAAATACAACCTTTTGTCTTCTTGGTCATAATTCAATTCATGTCATAAACAAGTTACATATTTTAACCAGTTTTTCATCACATCAAAACACATAGGGTTCCAACAATTTCTGATACACCAATCATTTTCACATTTGCTTCTTCTCATTATGTATGTCTTGTCTCTCTTTACCAATTTACTTTTTTGCACACCTCACCCATCTTTACCAACGATTAGCTCCCTCCCACCTATGGATCACCTAATGATCAAGGGAAATAATTGACTAACAATTGAAAACTGACAAATGATTAAGATCAATAAACGATTTAAAAGAACAATCGACTAACGATTGAAAAAAATACCAATCTCAAATTATATTAAATAATCTCATGTGTTTGATTAATATAGTGTTTGAAAAATCTAAATTAATAATCAATGAATACTAGACCTCTTATATAGACTCTCAATACTTATCCTATAAGAAATTATAAGCAATCATAATCTAATTAAAATCTTTGTTCTTATTCAATTAAATTACATAAATAAAATAATGTGCAAGTCTTCCTAAATGAAATAATCTAAATAAAATACGAAAAAATACCTTAAATAAAATTATATTTTGAATTTCGTCTTATATTATGAGATCCGAAAATCTTATAAGGCCTTACTCAGTGATTGACTTCTTAATTTTTTAGTTAGTTAGGATTTTAATTTTTTTTTTTTTTCAAGAGTAAGTCATAAAATTTTAAGTTAGTTAGGCTTTAGATATATTTTAAGAGTGCAAGTTTTTAAATTGGCAAAAACATATAGATAGTTTGACATTACTATTAAATGTTAAAGACAGTTTCATAATTCCAACCAAAAAAACAAGACAAAACAATGATTTCTTAAAAAAAACAAAACACGATTCATTGATATTAGTAGATGAGGTGAAAATTTAGACTTTCCAAACCTAGATGTCGTAACATCGTCGTTTCATCCAAGTTCGGATGGGAAACAGTGCATTTGGCCATTTTTTAAAAATAATTTTCCTGTACGTTAAGAGTCCCATCAATTGTAAGATTGTGACCATTTGAAAGCAATATGTAACCAAGTTTATCAATTTCCCATTATATTATTCTCATCACCTGGAAGTTTCAATTGATTGACAGCAATTTCTGTAAGCATACGAAGCACTTGTTTTTTTTTTTTTTTTTTATTCATCCTCTCTCTTTTCTTGTCTTCATTCGTCACTTGTGAGGAAAAGCACTTCTAGAGTTTGGTGGTGTAAAGCACTTTCAAACTTTGACTTGTGCACATAATTAAAAAAAAAAAAAAAAAAAATACTTCTGAAGGTCCTTCTCAGCCACGAATGTCCATTCCTGTCCATAATTTTATACTGATACTACAGACTTTTGTGATTGTTGGACGATTCAATAAAATTGTAAGTCATACTAGGATATTTTTGTAAAAGGCCAAATGACTTATTCCCACCCAAGGTTTTTCTAAATGACAAATTCCTACCAAATAACTTTTAAAAAACTAAATATTTACTCAATAACCAAATTATTTCAAATTTTATTAACATTTTTTTTAAAATAACTAAAATACCCTTCAATCAAAGATAAATAATATTAATACTAAATTAAATTTTAATATAAAATAATATTAATATAATAATAATAATATATTTTACAAATTTTACAAATAAAATAAAAATTTAAGCTGAAAACAACCATTTGGTTGGTTCAATTGATAGCCCGATCTAGTCTCAATGATAGAGATTGTTAGATCTGATTATTTTCACCATTAAAGTGGTTAGATTAAGCTACCAATAGAACCAGATAACCGTTTTTAGTCATGTAGTTAAGTTAATAACAGTCATCGTCATCGACAGTGATAGCTGTTTTTTTTTTTTTAGTTTATTTATTAATTTATTATTATTATTTTAATATTATATTTGTTTTATTTTAAATTGTAATTGTTTTCATGAAATTAATTTTATTATTTTTTAATTTTTATTCAAAAAAACAAAAATACCCCTCTAACCAATTAAATTTAACGATTGTTTTTAGTTAACAGATAGATATTTAATTTTTTCAAAGTTTTTAATGAAAATTTGTCATTTAAGAAAACCTTGAACGAGAATAAGTCGTAAGTTGGTCCAATATAGATAGCAAAAATTGTAAAAATTATAAAAAAAAAAAAAATTAAAAATATATTAAAATTGACTTGATGCATTGTCATGTCTAGATTCGATTGTTGGTTGGAGTGATCAAATCGATGTCTAATTCAAATTTGAAAACATTACAATGAAGGTTTGGTCTAAAAAATATAATAATATTTGTGTGCGAAAATTTTCATATATAAAAATAATTCTTTAATTAAGATATTTTGATATTAAATAATTCTTTAGGATTATATTTAATAATCTATTATTAGATTTATATGTAACATATAAATTTAATTTAATAAAATAAATCCAACAATATAGAGAAATAATCAGATAAACTAAATCTTTTACAAGAAAAATCCATATTTATAATTAAATATTTAATATACTAAAATATAATATCATTCATATTATTCCCAATCGAATATGTTCAACTTAGAAGAAAGTAAAAATATTTACATTTAATATAATCAAATAAATATAAAAATTTATGCTATGTGATGGAGCTAGAAAGTTAAGTGAGTTTAGTTAACATAATTTTTTAATCTATAATTAATTTTAATAATTATACGAATAAAACTCTTATCCTTTAAAAATAGGTCAAATTTTATTGATAAGAATGATGTAGAAGTCATTAAAGCTTAATAAAATAATAGAACGTTCACACTTGGAAGTTCCACTGAAATTCATGTAGTCAAATTATTATTTAGTTGACCAAGAGAGTCACTAAAAATTGATACTTTTGAGGAAGCCAAAAGGAAGGTGATGAAGGACGATAATTGATACCTTTGAGGAAGCCACGAGGGAGGTAGGTGATAGGGAAAAGGAAAGCAGGGTTTTAAAATTTGACTTAATGCCAGATTAAGAATCAAACATTCAACGCTTTTAAAAGATAATTATAAAAATAATATAATCAAACAAAAAAAAAAAGCTAAATTTAAAATTTATTCGGGGTGTATTAAGATAAAAAATTTGATTTTAAATCATAAAAATTTGTTTTAATTATTAAATTAAATTGATCTAAGATTGATATATACATGATTAGACTTGTTTTAAAATTTTAATTATATCATCTTAATGTAATTAATTTGTTTGGTCAATAGGTCTATGGACTTTACCTTAAAAAAAAATAAGAAAAGGTGTTGAAATGGACAAATAGCCACCTTATAATGAATATGTGTTATGGTTGGAGTCTAGTGATTATTCGTCACTAAAAAATTATCCACTGAGGCACTTTCCTGGAACTGGCCTTGATTTATTGCCTCTCAAATATGATGCTTTGATTTTGAATTAAGCATTGAATCAGGATAAATGGATATCTGAAAAATTAAATCAATATTAAATATTGACATTTAAGTTAAAGAGAGATATAAAAATAATATTGTGATATATTATTTTTTATTTTATATTTGGTTGATTAGTTTATACTTTTATTAGAACCACGCAATTTGTGGGTTTCTAATTTGGCCCAGCCCTGGCTAGCTTTCCCCAGCCTTTTATGATCAAGTTTATTCAAGAATGATTCAAAATCTCACTACCTGTGAGAAGGCCCTCGTGCCCATCGACTTCGAGCCAGTAGAGTAAACCTGGACTTCGTCACTGGTTGGGTTTAATTTTAGATTAAGTTTGAATTCGATTTGAATTAATATAAAACAAGCTCGTCTTTCACAAACTTGAATCGAGCTTGACTTGAATGAATTTGACACAAGCTCACCTTCCGTAAGCTCAAGCTTGAGTTTTTCATAAACTCAATTTTTGAAATTTGTGTACAAATGAAAATCATTTATATTGATTAAAATAACGTTGTTTTAACCAATATGTATCAGAATGACATCTTTTTGAGTATTTTAAGCATCTACTTGACTTAATTCTCTTTAAGCAAAGGAGTTGAAGCTTGAGTTTAATTCGATTTGAATCTAACTTTAGTCATTAGTTTAACTTTTAGATGATGGCGATTGAAAACAAAGTTACAAGGCAGAGATTAGTTTATTTAAGAGTTCAACTAGTGATTAAGATCACCTATAAGACCAAACATAAACCATAGCAACATATTTCCACCTTTAAACACTACCAACAAACACTAAAATCTACCAAATATCGTATTCAAAAACATACTAAGAAACTTAGAATTAAACATGAAACAAAGTTCAAACCTCAAAAATTTTATCTTGTTCAAGTTTGATGACAAGGAAAGTGTTCTTGTGTTGTGTTCGATTAAAAACAAAGAAGGTGGTCTAGTCTTTGGCCATAGAAAATACATGGAAAACCAACAACTAATTTGAGAGGTGCTTGAGAGTTCTAGATAAATATTTTGTGAAGATTCTAAGGTTTCAAAGAGTTAGAAGGACTTCGTAAAATTTTTAGGGTTAAGAAGCTGACTATTGAGATTCGATAGTGTTTTTATAAATAAATTAAGATTGAGTAAAAATCAACTCTAATAATTCAAATTAAGTCAATGATCTAAAATATGGATATAAACTTTTTTATCCATAAAAAATAAAAAGAGAGACTTTCGACTATTTTAATCGATCTTATGAATTTTTCAACATGCTTGTTCCCTGTTATTATGAGAACACATTTCATCCATTTCATTTTCTTTTATGAGATTGCTTAGGTTCATTTTACTAGGATTTTTTTTCTTGTCTTATAAATAACAAAGTTTACATGAATAAAAAATAATAATTATATTTTTACACCATACTAGAATCTAATAACAGATAAAATACTTCAAAAATATTCCGTTCACCATTATTATTATTATTATTATTTGCATAGAATTATTCTTTTATTCTGTGTACTACTTCCTTGGTGGGATATTTTACCATCGAAGTCATTGTTTCCTGTGGTATAATAAGTAATGTCTATACCATTATTAATGCAAAGACTTCAAAAAAATTGCGAGGTGACCATTTCAAGAAGGTGGACGAAAATACAGAAGAAAAGAGAGGCAAGCACGATTGATAAAAGAAATTTGATTGATTGATACATGATTACAGCAGGGTCAACGAGACAACTAATACAATTTTATTTATTAAATAAATCAACACAAATACAACTGAATAACATTTTAAACAAAATTTACAAACAGTATTGAAGGGGTCCGTCATGAGTTTAAGTCTCCTAATCACATACTGAGATTAGATATTTGAATAATCTAATCTAATGATCATCAGATTAATTTCTGAATTCAAAGTTTGTTCTTACTATCGTGATCGACACTGCTTGATTGGACTTAAAAGTGGGTACGGCTGATTAATTTCAATGGCCGTAGGGTATGTAACTGGATCTGAAGTTTACGTTGATGTAGTTGATATTATTAGATTTGGTTGAAAGGTGAGTAGGTTTTGTTAGATGGAAAACAATGGATTGACTCGACAAAACTTTATCATTAATGTAAAACACATCATTTTTAAATATTAAAAAATATAAATAAATTGATGTATTATTATATATATAAATAATTTTAAATTATGAATAAATTAAATAATTAAATAATTAATTCATTTAAGTATATGAAAATTTGTTTGTATATATTAATATTTACATTTGTATGTATGTATGTATAATATGTGTGTGTATTACTTGAAAGAAACCTAATGTATTATTATCATCAAATTTTAATGTTAAATAAAAATTATAGTAAATACTTTAGATATTAATAATTTACAATATGATGTATCACATGATAAAACTTTATTATTGATATCCAAATTCATATATATTATAAATAGGAATAGTTTTAAGGCCAAACAACTAATTCCCACCCAAGGTTTCTTAAATCGCCGTCCACCAATGTAAATTTAAAAAGTCAAATATCCACCTATTTTTCTATGAAAAAACTAAAATACTCTTTATTAAATTTAATAATATTAACATTAAAATAAAATTTAATATAAATAATATTAAAAAAATTTAAAACAAAATAAAAATAAAAATAAAAATTTAAAAAATTATAAAAAAATAAAATTATAAAAAAATAGTTATCGTTGTTAGTGACGTTGGCTACCTTTAACCTCACAAGTGGTGGGAAACGACTATCTGGTTTTATTGGAGATAGAATCTGACAGTAACAATAACGAAAACGGTCAAATCTAGCTATCTCTGCCATTGAAAAAGGTTGAAAACGGTTGAAATTCTTGACATCAGTCTAATCATTTTAGATGACCGAGACCACCAAAATTTGACTATCTTTGCCATCGTGACAACCAGATAAGGCTGCACAATAGAACCAAATGACTGTTTTCGACCACCTGATGAAGTTAAAGATGACTAGTATTGTCAGCGGTGGTGACTATTTTTTTAAATATTTATTTTGTTTTTTTATTTTTTATCAATTTATTAAATTTTATTATTTTTAATATTATTTTATTTTAAATTAATATTTTTATAAAATTTATTTTGTAATTTTTATTCAAAAAGATAAAAATACTCCTCTAAATTTGATTAAGGTGGGTATTTGACTTTTTAAACTTTCATAGGTGACACTGTTAATTAAGGAAACCTTGGGTGGCATTAAGTTGTTTGGCCATAATTTTAATAAATATAACGTTGGATAGTTTCAAAATCAGATCATGTCACGACAGATTAGAGGTCAAAAACTCAAAATTTCAATCAGCCACACAACTAAATCATCAAATATTGATTTTGAAACTCAAGCTTCGCTGGCGCCCAAGCTATAGCTTCATATGTTTTGGTTGGCAAAGAGCTCACATGCATGATCTTTCCTCTTCCACCCGAAAAAAAAAAAAAAAAAAGAAAATTAAGAAGATTCAAGAGATCACCAACCTCATCTTCAAATCATGACGGCCTTCGCTTTTCTTATCATCTTCATGATCCTTCTCTTTCTTCTCTGAAACTTCAACATTTCCCAGCTTTTTGTTTCTTCTGTAAATTTGAAGAACAAGAAGAAGAAAATGGATGTGCCTGTCAACATGAAGAGAAGAAACTTGCTCAAGGTCATTGTTCTTGGAGATAGTGGGTAAGTTTCTTTTTTCTTTCCTCTGATTTTGCTTTTGGTTTGGTGATGAACTTCTTCTGCATTTGCAAATTTGGTTCTTCTTTCAGAGTGGGAAAGACTTCATTGATGAATCAGTATCCTCTATTACTATCGTACTTGATTTCTTCTACTTCATTTTTTTTTTATATATAATTCAGAAATGTGATGCTTGTCCAGTGTTGTGTTTCCAGGCTTATACTGTTCATGTTTTAGTTTCCAATTTCCTGAAACTTAATCAAAATGCTAACAAATCGAGATGATAATTTTGAATTAAAAATAATATTTGTCTAGTCACATAATGATAATATATCAATTATGTTCTGTATTAGATCACGTATTATTACTCTCTTTTTTTTGTAAATTCATGTAATATTACTTTTTTAATCACTGTCTTTTTAATCTCCTGTTTGATCGAATTTTGTTTTTCTTTCGTTAAAGAGACTAAACTCTTGTATTTTTTTATTCAAATAATTGAATTTCAAGGTTTTCTTAAAAAAATGATGAAACTTTAGTATTTTCTATTAAATGTATTAAATAAACAAAAACAAGGTGATTAATTTGATATATCAATAAGAAATAAAAAAAGTGTAATCTTTTTTATGAGAAAATATAAAAGTTTAGTTATTTTGATAAAAAAAAATTTGAGATTCCAATTTTTTCGATTGAACAGAAACAAAAATCAAAATTTTCAATGTATTATTGATAGTCATGTGGTGGTGAAGAGGACGAAGAAGGCGGCAATGGCAAGTTGAATGTGCATGTGATTGCCTGATTTGCAATAGAATTAGGTTAAATTATTGAAAGAGCATGGACACTAGCTTACAAGATGTGGTTTTATTAAAGCACTTAAATAGGGGAAAAAGTATACATAAAATATTGCCTTTGAAAAAACTTTTAATACTTTGCAGTAAAGATGGATAAGATTGTAGGTGAAAGTCGCTCTCATAAATGTGTTTCATGTTGGTGGGATCTCGTTACTTTTCTCTGAAGAAGAGTCTGTTGGGTGAAAAGTTAAGAGTTTGAAGACAAAAAATAATTGCTCTAATTCATATAATGGGAAAATTGCTCTATTTCATACAATGGAAAAACCAGAAATAAAATTTAGAGAGGGTAAAATTGAATAAAAATAAAATATAAAAGAATTAGAAGAAATAATAAAATGTAAGAAGAGTACATTTAAAATTTTAGGGGTTATATATATATAAAAACCAGGACCACCCTTGACCCCTTTTGGATACATTGTTGGTTTCGTGTCAATGTTTTTAGACTCTAATCCACATCGATTGATTTGACAGATTGATCGAACTAATGACGTTAATATAATATAATCAAAATTTTAAATGGACTTTAATTATATAACGTCTTTACGATATGAATTTGATAATCAAATTAACCTAATTTCAGTGATGAATCCAATGATAAAATTTAGGAGGTTTGGGTTAAACTTTGACTATATAGATGACTACTATCCTTTATCATTTAAGTCAATTCCTTGAGTTTTTATGCTGTGTTTGTTCTTAAATAGCTATTTAGATATGTATACAATAAGTTTAGTCAACGGTACAAGGCTACAATTGGTGCGGATTTTGTGACAAAGGAGCTTCAAATTGATGACAAATTGGTGACTTTGCAAGTGAGTTTCAAGCTGGTTGCTATTTTGCAAGAATCAGGACATTCACAGAAGAAAAAATAATGATATATATAGATTTATTTGTGAACAGATATGGGACACAGCCGGGCAAGAAAGGTTTCAAAGTCTGGGATCTGCATTCTACAGAGGTGCAGATTGCTGTGTTCTTGTTTATGATGTAAATGTTCTCAAGTCCTTCGAATCCCTTCACAATTGGCGCGAAGAATTCCTCAAACAGGTTTCCTTGTGCTATATTTCGATTCTACAATCAAACTAAACCGGCCAGTCTGCTTAAGAATTTGTGATGAATCTGGTTAGTCATGACTAAAAGATTTAATATGCAATTTATGACTATCAACCAGGCAGATCCAGCAGATCCTGAGACATTTCCCTTTATATTACTTGGAAACAAGCTTGACATAGATGGAGGAAACAGCAGAGTGGTATGAAAATATAAATACTTGAATATATTTTTGTATCTCATTAGAATGTTTTTAAACTTGTTCTTAACATGTCACTTAGGCTAAAATAAAATTTTCAAATGATTTTGTGAAGGTTCCTGAGGAAAAAGCCATGGAATGGTGCGCTTCAAGGGGAAGCATACCTTACTTTGAGACCTCAGCAAAAGAATATTACAACATTGATGAGGCTTTCCTTTGTGTTGCAAAAGTTGGCCTTGCCAATGAGCACCAACAGGACATGTAAGTATATTAATTCTTCTCCAATGTTACTGTTTATCAACCAGACGAATCAAATTTGATCTCGAACTAAGTTTAAGATCGTTTCTCTCATTGCCCATATGATAGAATTGGTTGAAACTCATTTTCGACTTATGAAGTCAACCAATAAAAAATTATATAGATACAGAGTTCGTTACGATTTTATTTTTGGACTTTGTAACTCAAAACATGTACAATTACAATAGGACTTCTTTTATTTGTTTATTTTTCTGGTTTTGGTTGAGAAGGCTTCATATTTTTACAGATACTTCCAGGGTATTTCTGAGACTGTTTCTGAAGTTGAGCAAAGAGGTGGCTGTGCATGCTGAAGTGTAAATTCCTAGCTTAGCCTAAGTAAATAAATTAAGTTATTTAATCCGTTTTCTAATTTTCTTGCTTTCTTTCCCATTATTATTTTAAAATTTTAATTCCTTTTCCTATTCCTATTATTATTATATTTATTAATATTATTTTGGGAGGATTAATCAATTAATCTTTTGTATACTACGTAGCATTTATACAATATTTGGACTTGTGTTTTAAGATATTTGTTTTGTTTGTATAAATCAATATTTTAAAATTCTGAACTAGTTTTGACCAAATAAAAGATTCTCGATCTTAGGACAATCGGTCATATTGGTGTGATTGATAGGATAGATTGATGATATTAGTATGAAATAATTAAAAATTTAATATAAATTTTAATCATGTTAATGTCAATATGACAATCGAACTAGTTTGAAAGTTAAATTGTGACTTAACATGATTTCTCTAATTTTTACTCTTGGGTCAAATAATTTAAATTTGGGATAATAAAATAAATAACAAAGATTTAATGTGATTAAAACAAATTAACTATTTTAATTTTGAATTCAATAAAATTAATAATCTAAATTATTTGAACTAAATTGCCTACATATAAATAAATTTTGAAATTCAAAGTAGAAGTCGTCTAAAATACTTGCATTCAAAAAATCCATACGAAAAAACGCATAAAAACACATGGACGACACAAAATGACTCCACATAATGTGACCCAAATACATTCTCCGACATTTATCAATGGTTTTTAGTGTCGAAAATGGAAAATAAGGTAATTGAATTGATCCTTATACAATTATATTTAATTTGGTATATATTTTGACAGGATTTGGTGAATATTTTGGCCAAAATATATTTGGCATGTGTCTAGTAAAGTTCTTCTTATACAATCATGAGTGGAACTACACTAGAGTACGTCCTTATGATTTGACACATGATTGTGTGCTTGAAAAATGTATAATCGTGTCTCCCTATTTCCTCGCACAGGGATGTTTAGTATGACTCAACTAAGTCGTGTGTTACCCATATGATATTTACACGATTGTGCGCCCTGATTAGGTCATACATCAGGCAAAATCTATGAAAACAAAAACTTTTGGTCTTGTTCTTGTTATGATTAATTCAAGAAAAGACCAGTTAGATATTTTAACTTAAGTTTTGTATTAATCAAAACACATAGGGGTTTAATAATCGCTTTTCTTCAAAACACTGTTTTGACATGTCATGTCATGTACTGCATATTATACATATAATCTTATTATTTCTCTTTCTCTTTTGCTTACATTTTGAATAATTGTACAATTGTTATAATTCTATTTTGTGTATTCTTTATTGAAACCTCTAGTTTTGTAACTTATTAAACTTGTTAATAAGTTCTGCGTTAAACTATTTTGTATTTTGTTATGTATTTGTTAGTTTAATATTCTTTAGATTTCTATAATAGTTTTTATTGTTATTTCCTATTTATATTCTATTTTCTGATCGTAATCTAACTATTACTTAAATTGTTTCTAGACTACTATTGAATTTCTTGTACTTGTATGAGATTAAACGTGTGATTCTAGAAAAGTATTCTTTCTTTTTCTTTATTTTGTTATCATTTTTTATGGATTTCTATTTATTAAGTTGTTTCTATGACTTTTGCTGGTTGCATGGGCGTGCGTGTGGTCATGTGTCAAAACATGTTTGTTAAACCCCAAATTCTAAATGACAAATAACCTAGATGGGGATGGGGTGAATAGGTTATTTGAAAAACTTTTGTAAATTTAAATTTTTTCAGTCAAAATCAATTAATCAGTATAATCAATTAATTAATTTAAACATGTACAAATCAACCAAGCAATCAATCAAATAATATAAAATAATAAACATAAATAAGAGAGTAAGGAATAGAAATTGCTTAGTCGATTTTAGAGTGGTTTGAAGTTTATTCATGTCTCCTAAGTCCACTACTTCAAGCATTAATACATGGTAGAGATCCTATGAAAAGAGAAAATTGCTAACATTAAAACATGCATGCGGAAGCTACAAAACATTCTTTTTTATAACACAAAAGTGGGCTGAAAAGAAACTTTTATATACGTATGTAAGTATTGTATATACATTTTATCAAAATACATGTATCAATACCAAAACATCCCACCAAGCAATTTGAAAACTAGTAGGAGCCTCTTCTTTTCAGTCATGGTCCACCCGCGCCTCACCAACACCAAACATACCTGTAAAGAAAGGAAGAAAGGAAAAGAGTGAGTGATAAAATCACCCAATAAGCATTTCCTACTTCCCTCAACCCAAACAAACCACTAGCTAATTACATAACTCACTGATCATGCTTTCTGTTACTTATCACACTGGATATAACTTGTTTCTTATTCTCTGAACTGAAATAGTGATTCATGCTATGAAATGGTTGTCATGATACAAAACCATGCTGAAACATGCTATACTGAATAGAAATGTGATTATAACTCTACATATCTGAAGATACATGCTGTGCTGATCAAGTTGAGGAATACAGGGATTCGGTATCTTGGCCATGTGGGTTGAAACAGTCTAGCAAAATGCTAGAAAATTGAAATATATATACATACTAGTCCTTGGACAAGTAAGCTGAAAATACACCAATTTGACCGTAGTCAGAAAGCTGAAAATACACCAATTTGACTGTAGTCAGAAAACTGAAGTCTCATAGATGCCCTATCGAGTTCACCCAAAACAACTGACCCGGATATCGGGTTCTAAACACTGAATAACTAATGCAATTGGATCCCTAGATCCCTTTTTATGCTAATGCCTTGACATGTCATGCTATGATATGCTTATGATGTCTTATTTCTTCTTATTTTACCTCTATATAATGCTTTATGGCCATTAAAATATAATTCCCATGCTTAATGCTTCAATTTCAATCATTTTTTTCTCAATTGCTACTGATGCACAATCGTGCAGGGTAAGACACATGGGTGTACGTGAAGGCACATGGGCCCGTGCTCAAGCCGTGCATCGTGGTCATGCTAGGGTTTGGAAAATCTATTCTTTTCTCTGAAAATGCAAGTGCATGACTGTGCCTCTTAGGCACATGGTCGTGCCTTCCTAAAATTCCAACCGTGCACTCTTCGTGCACACGGACGTGACCCTGCAATTATAAGGGCACACGAGCATACGTCATGCTCTATTTCAGCCAACCATACCTGAAACTTGTTGAATCCTACTCCAAACTCAATCAATCTGCCATCAAACAATTTCATGCATTTCTAACATTTCAAACAGCACATAAACTGTAAGACCCCCTGCTAGATGTCTCTATGCTGCTATTATTTATTTATTATATAAAAACTATATTATATTATTTGATTTATTGACTGTTTAAAAATCATCACCCATCACATCCAACAGGAAACCTTACACAAAAACTGTATTGAAAACCTTTGTAATGCGGAAGTGTATAAAATAAATATGGTGGGAAGCTGAAACCCACTATACAATATCCTGAATAAAACTCATATTTTATTATTAATAACTAGGATATGAAAATATAATTGATACTGTACATCCCATATGCATGAGCAAACATAAAGCATGCGAGCTAACATGCTATCTACTGAAAATTAAATACATACATACATATATGTCTAACTGAAAAAATTGGGTGAGAACCCGCTCGAGCTGTATCCCACTTATCAGCCACCTCGCGCTCCAAGCTCAGCTGCCCAAAATAATAACTTGCAAGAAAGGAAACTAAGGGGGATAAGTGACAAGTCACTCAGTAAGCATCTCCTACCTCTACCCTCGGGTAGGCTCTAAACTGATACAAATCTGACTAACTACTAAGCTGATGAACTTAACTAAGTTCTCTGATAGCCTAATAGCTTTTTCTTTTATCTTATTCTCTGTTTTCTTTCTTTAATGCTTTCTTGTTTTGTTTTTATTTCATTGTTAATTTGATTACTAGCTTAATAGACTCTACTTTGCTTATAACTGGTCTGACTGTTTATTTGATAACCTCAACTGAGTTCATTTCTGATTTGATAGAATATTATTCTTTAATTAACTTACTTCATTTGGATACTGTCTCATGTTGTGTCATAAATACGAATATGAGTATACGTAAACAACCCAAAATGAGATAAAATTCGAGCGGTCTAACTTGACTCATTAAGCTCTTTTTCTGATATTCATTATCTTTTTTTTTTTATTGCTCTGCTATAGGTTTATTCTGTAAACTTGCTCATTCTGTTACGTATAAGTAGTATTCTATACTGGCTTTTTTTTTTTTCTGGTATTTCATATTCTTTCTGTATTACTGGTTATTAGATTATTGGATAATTTCTTTATTCTGCTTGTTGTTCTGTCATGTATTGTCACATGATTCTTATGTATTCTGAATGTTACTGTTTTATTATTTCTCACTGATTAATCATATCTGTAACATGCTATACTGTATATGTCATGTGAAAATGACATATTATGAAATATTCTGAAATCATATCTAGGCCTTGGTCTGTTTATTGAAAATAACTTTTCAAAAGTTGTTTTATTGAAATACTGTTGTTGAATTCGAAGATCCTAAAATAACTGAAAAGTTGATATAACAGCTATTGAAATACTAGAAACTGTATCTGAAAATCATATCTGAAAACTATGTATCCGAAGATAGCTGCTATGCTACATAAACTGATGAATACAGGGATTCGACGCCCTGACCATGTGAGTTTCCTATGCAAACATATGTCAGAAACTGTCTAGGTCATGTGATGCCTCTGAATCTGATACTAAACTGAGTGCTTTACGCTATATACTGCATCTGATCATCATATCAGAAAATCCTAAACTACTAATTGAGCACCCTAACATATGTCGATACATAGGGCTAATAATGAGCATATAGCTCCGATGCTATCGGGTGTGCTAAAACTCACACGTGCCCCCTTGAATTCACCCCTGAAATCGGTGTTTGAATCATCGTGTTTTTCTATTGAAATCATGTAATTGGATCCTTGGATCCTTTTTCTTTTTTTGAAAACTTTGTATGACATGCCATGTTATGTAATGCATATCATGCATGATAATTATCATTTCTTTTCTTCTGATTACTTTTTGTGCAGATGTACATCTGTTATAGTTCTGTTCTGCATATATTCAATGTTATACTGTTTCTGTAACTTATTAAGCTCATTAATAAGTTTTGTGTGAATTGTTTTGAGTTCTGTTATATTCTATCACTATATCTATCAGTTTACTATATCATATATTTCATAACTGTTGCTAGTTCTGCTTTTGTTCCTTTCTATACAGTTTTGATGTCTATTCTCGCATATGTATACATACATATACATTTACTGTATTCGTTACTGTTTTACTATTTCTGTTATTGTTTGTATAAATTGTATTTGTTGTTGTTTTCCTGTTTCCATCTGTTTTCTGATCATAAACTGTTATTTAAGCTGTTTTTGAGTTTTATTAAGTTTCTCGTAGGTACAACTGAATTCTCTATGTCCCTTTCTTCTTTATACTTATTCTTATTCAACATTAACTGTTTCATGTGTTATTCAACTCAAAATATTCAATTAGCTGGTTTATTACTGAAATTTTGCTGAAAGGAAATGAAGGTTCTCATTTTCATTAGGCGCACAAGCGTGCACTATCGAACGCACGAGCATGCATAAGCGTGCACAGGCCGTGAGCCAGTCGTGTAACCCAATCGTGCAAGGTTCTGGAAATTGTCTATATTTCTCATTTTCTGTTGGTGCACGACGGTGACATGAACATGCACGGTTGTGACCCTACTATAAGTTGGTCATACATGGCTCGCATACACGACCGTAGCCTTGCTAAAAACCCAGAATGCACGGGCATGCACATACGAACCCACGAGCGTGCATCCAGCTCTGTTTCAACACCATGGCCGAAACACAGAAAATCACCACCAAAACTCAACACAAATCTTATCAAACTTCAATCAAACATACTATAATATATGCATCAAGGGAACTAAGCATGCTTCTACCTCTAGGTTTCTCATCTATATCATCATTATCATTTCATAAACATGCTATTAAACTAGAAACATGCTTCTATAATTGAATCAACTCAACTAAGGAAACATAAACTCATGGAAACAGGAAGAAGGTAAGAAGATACTTACCTGAAGCTGCTAATAACTTTTATCTCTCTATCTCTGGCTGAATCTTAGCTGGACTGGCAGTTAAAGTTGGCTAATCTCTCTCTCAATTTGATTAGGGTTAGCTGGAGAGAAAGGAAAGGGAAAATGAATAAGAAACTCACTGAAACTGGCAGAGGGAAAAATCTAACTTTATACATTAGCAGACATGCCTGGGCATACAAAGCTAGATGCACGGGTGTGCATGGCAAGAAAGAGACGCACGAGCATGTGTCCAAAGACGCACGATCATGCTCCTTCCACAAGCTGCATATAAAACCAACAAAAGGCCATTATACCCTCTTAACTCACTGAAATTGATTTCTAACTGAGAAATTTCTCTTCTAACCCTGATTCAAGGCCTAGAAAGACCATTTTAACATCGGGATGTTATATACACACAAAGACTAATATGTTATATCCAGCTTTCTAGCATTTCGCTAAACTATTTAGCCTACATGACCAAGATGACAAATCCCTGTGTTCATCAGTTTGATCAATACAGTAGGTATCTTTGGATACATAGAGATTTAGATGTATGCATATTCAGAATGTATTTAGTATGACATGATACCATGACACCCATTTCATAGCATTAATTATTAACGCAAGTAAGAGAACATAATAAGCGATATCCAGATTAATGAGCAAGCACTATGTATGAATATTTAGGCCAAGGCCAAATGCGTATTTCTTTTTGCATGCTTGTTTGGGTTGAGGGAAGTGGGGAATGCTTACTGGGTGATTTTATCACTCATCTCTTTCCTTCCGTCCTTTCTTGCAGGAAGGTTTGGTGCTAGTGAGGAGCAAGTGGACCAAGGCTGATGGGAGAAGGTTAAGGGTAAAATTTTCAGTTGGCCTGAGTAAATATATGTACTTAGATGTAATATACATAAATGTTTATGTATATATAAAGTTTCTTTTGGCCACCATTGTATTTTAAAGTATTCAGCTTTCGCATGCTTATATAATTAGACTGTAGTAGCTTCTTTTTTTGTAGGATTCCTTTCACGTGTACCAAAATTTTCAGTATATTAATAAAAGTAAAGAAATTTATCTACAATAGTGGTATGTGTAACAATGGGTCCTATAGTATGCCTTATGCACATGGTAATATGCCTCATACACATGGTAGTGTGCCTTATACACATGGTCATATGTCTTCTTTAAAAAAGCAAATCTTGAAGTGCAGTATAAAATAGCATGAGCAAGAACACGATTACTACATGGGAGCACACATGCCTAAAATTTTGTCTTAGCATGGTCAGTGCCTAAGCTGCATGGGTGTGTACTTAGTAAAGACTATCTTACATGAGTATGACTGGGTATCCACGAGAGTGCATCCTTATTTAACACGATCATGCGACCTAATTATGTATGGTCATGTGTTAAACAATTTCTGTAAAAAATAAACCCTTTAGCCCTTTTTGTCATGGATCAAATCATGTAAGAACCAATTATATATTTAACATGAATTTTGCATCAATTTAAAACACACTAGGGTCCAACAATGTTAGCTACTGAAATCTTGCTACTAAATTTTAGCTTACTACATGGTCGTGCATTTAAAGACTCACGGTTATGTATGCACCCCATACAGTTGTGTCTCTACGTATATGGGCCTACAACAAAAGATCTAAATAGTCATGGCTTTAGCAAGGCATGACTATGCACAAATGGGAAAGTGCACATACCCATGACCCTTACTTATATGATTGTTTGCCCGAAATAACTGACATACTGGTCTCAGCGTGCATGCACTATACGACCATGACTATGTAGAGAAACATGGACATACGGGCATGCACATCATGCACACGGACATGCATCACATTTTGCTTCTGTAAATTTTTGTCTTTGAAACTTACAGAACCATGCCCAACTCAACCCAATCTCAATTTATCTTCAACTAAACTTATTCTAGCACATAAACAAGCAACCGCAAGCTTCTATCACAACTCTTATCATCTCATAACCCTAAATCTCAACTAAACATGCTTGTAAATGTATAAAACACGCATATGCACAACAATTTTTCTAAGCATGCTTTTAACTCAAAATCTTCCTCTATCTCAAGCTCATCCTTATGAAACTAGAGTTTTGGTTCTAACACTGATTAAACTTATCTAGGAAGATACATGCCAAGAAAAAAAAGAAAAAAGTAAAGAAATACTTGCCTGAAACTGCTAATAGCTTTTATCTCTCTAACTCTTGTTGAATATTGGTTGGCTTGTTGCCTAAAATTGGTTTCTCTTTCTGACAACTAGCTAAGGTTAGTTGGAAAGGTTAGAAGAAGGAGAAGAAATGAGAAAAACTAATCTAAAATAGAAAAAGATTGTTTCATATATTAATAGACATCTACGGGCATGTAGCAAGAGACACATGAGCATGTATGATGGCAAGGACGGACGAACATGTGTCCAAAGACGCACGATCATACTCTTATCTCAAACCATATATAAAGCTTCTAAAAAGACTATTTTACCCTTCTAACTCCTCTAAATCCAATTTTGGCTAAAAATATCTCTCTTCTAACCCCAATCAAAGGCTTAAGAAGATCATTCTAATCTTGAAATATTACAAATATGATGACAATCAATCCAGTTATGACCATAAACTTAGTGGTGTTAGACATAGTCAATAGAGATACAACTTTCTTGTCTAGGATTGACAAATCCTATGTTGATATACTATAACCTTCATACTGATTATGGTACGGTAAATCACTCACCTTTATAATGCTCCGTTTATGGTGGTGCATTTAATAACATCAAATGACATCACTTCTAGTACAAGACAATTTGATAAATCTTAAATTGAATGATCACATGTATTTATTAAGTTATGAGGATTGATTTATGAACACAGTGAAACACACTTTATATGGGATCCTTATTATTGGGTTAGTCCAGTGAATATGATCACCAAATTATACACCTATTTATAGAACCAGATAACAACAACAAACCTCGACGACTGCAAACCACTGCCATTTTTCAATAAGATTGCATACATTATAATAATCCCCTTACTACAACCACTGCCCATTAGTATCATGGTCATGTTGGGATTATAAAGTTGTTTTAGTATAGCCACTTTTATGCATATATGGAAAGCATGATCAGTTATCTGATTCTATCGTCATGGATCTACCATACTAAGAGTATGTTATATTTATTCATTTAGATGCAATAATATCATTATGACTGAAATATTTTATATTATCAATAATCTCAATATATTTACAAATTACAATTATGTTCAAGTAAATACAAAAAATATACAACCAACCCCAACAGAATATACCTTAATATGACAAATCTTAATTTAACCCTCCCAACATAGTAAATAATCAATTAATCCTATATGATAAAATATCATTTTATATTATATGACAAATTTTCATTTAAATCCGATATTATAAATAATCAATAAACTCTTTTATGTTACATAAAATATCAATATATCCCTATATGACAAATTTTTATTTCACTTATCCTAGTAAAATATTAATTAATCTTTATATGATAAAATATCAATATACCCTCTTATTGACAAAATTTTTATAGCCCCCTATATTTATAATAATATCTATTAGATCCCTATCTTCAACATAAATTAAATTTTAATTTCAATTCATATAAATATTTGGATAATTGAACTTTTTTTTGGTGAACTTAAAGTAGGAAAATTTTAAATAGAAAATGTGGTGTGTGTTTTTTGGTGTAAAGGTTATGTTTATATACGAATTATGAAGGACAAAAATGTAATTTGCATAGTTAAGAGCAAAATTGGTATAAAAAGTATTATAATATATGAAATTGATAAATATGGTTCGTTTTGCATGGTTAAATTGTTTTATTAATATTTAATTACGGTTAATTTTTTTATTTGCCCTTTAAATTTAGGTACAGATTTTATTTGATAAAATTTTGGAAGTGAATTTTATTTAATTAGAGGGGTTTTTTTTTGTTTTTTCAGTAATTTTTTAAAAAATTTTAGATTTTTTTAACATATTTGAAGTTGGATAAAAAAATAAAATTTCCAATTTTAAAGAAATGTCATTTTAACAAACTTTGAGTGGAAAATAGTAATTTCAGCAATTATTTTTATTTACTTGAAATATTGATAAATTAGAAAACAAAAAAAAAAAAAAAAAAGAATGAAGACAAATCAGCAACTCAAAAGTATCTTCCGTTAGTGCAATTTTAGCCTCAAGAATATAATAAAAAAATAAAAAACCAGAAACTCCTCAACCGTCCGATCCATCTCCGCCTTTATCAATCAGTCAACCGGACCGATTTGAATATTTCAACGGCTAAGATATTGCCATCTCAACCAGGAGCTTCCAGATTTTTTTTATTAAAAAAAACTGCGAAACATGTCGTTTATTTCCGCTCTCTCCAATGGCGTTCTCTGCACTGACCTTGCGTAGTCCCTCTCTTCTCCGCCTCCCCAACCACTCGCCGTCCGTTGCCGGACCTCAAGGATCAACATCTCTCCGGTTCTCGACACCGAATGGCGGCCGTCGATTATCATTTTCTGTTCGATCGTCCTCAACTCCAGGTAAACAATTTTTCTTTTTCAAAAAAATACTTGTCTGTTTTTGAAATTTTACATATAAATTTATCACTTTGAGCTAATTTTAGCTATAAAAAGGATCAAACGGTGGTTTTAATTTTAAAATTTTTATTTTTATTTTTATTTTTCATATTATGGTTACATGATTTAAGCTTTTTTTTATCATATTTTAGTTCTAAGATGTATAATTGAGCTGTGAATTGCAATTTTTCGACGCTTAATTGGGATTATTTTGAATTAAGAATTGACGTTTGTAGTAATTTTGTTGTAGTAAGGAAGAGTAATTTAGAATAGTAGAGGTAAGTTAATAGTTTATATTTATTTGTATATGAAATATAATGAATAATCTTATTAGTTGTGTAATTTTAGTTGTAACTTGAAAATTTTTTATGCCTGATGAAGATATTTTTTGTACATTTTAGAAACTTATTAATTTTGTAATGAGATAATCCTCGAATTCAGTGACCGTGCCTCCCGCAGAGGGGCTGAGTCCAGCGATTTCGCTGACAGAGAATGCGCTGAAGCATCTGAATAAAATGAGGTTTGAGCGTGGTGAGGATTTGTGCTTAAGAATTGGAGTTAAACAGGGTGGATGCTCAGGCATGTCGTACATGATGGAATTTGAGAGCAGGGCGAATGCGAGACCAGATGATTCAGTTATGGAATATGATGGATTTGTGATTGGTATGCTGTTTGATTCTTTGTTTGTGTAGTTTATTGAATTTAGTTGCTTATGGGTTTCGCATGATTGTGTGTGTATGTGCAGTTCTGTGATATGATGTATGTTTTAGTGCAACATTTTTTTGAGTAGAGCTTGTGTCTTGTGAAAGTAGCAATTAGGTTGGTCAAGATTCATGAAAAAATTGTGAATCAAACTAACTACTTAAGGTTGTGGAGAGTTTTGTGGTAAGGGTCATTGGCATTTGAAGTAAAAGATAAAGAGCTCAAAAAGAGTTAAAAATTCCGAACTTTGAGTTTTTCTTAGAAGAGATGAAACAACTTTTTAAAATGCTGCATCAAATGAAAACAAGAATTAAAAATAACTTCTAGAAGTTAAAAACTTGTTTGACGAAAAGATAAGTCATAGAATGGGCACTTAGGATCTGAACTCTTCTGGATATCATACGCACTATTTTGCATGCCTGCATATGCAGGTATGTATGTTTGTTAGTTCCTCATTTTCTTTCTCATTTGTTCTTACAGACTTCTTTTGGAGGCTTATATATTGAACTAACTAAAGTGTCGTTAATTTTAAAATTAGATATATTTTTAAGAGAATGATGGTGGGGATTGTCAGGAATGTTTAGAATGGAACATATCTGAGATTGAGACGTAATGGAGAATACAAGTTATCTAAATTTGAGAGGATGATTATGGGGATAGTTAGTGAAATTTGTGGTGGAACTGATTTGAGGTCAAACTTTTGGTCTGATATGTGGTTGCACAGTGAGGAAGCAACATTGATCTTCCATGTTCACAGCTTTTACATTTGAAGTTAGAATAGAAGTCCACTGATTGTGGAACACTGGCTTCTTCTAACTTTGAAAGGCAGAAATGAATAGTGGTCAATTCATATCAGCAAAGGGAGTTTGAACCGTGGCTTGGTAGGGATATAAATAGGTTTATATGTCATGCATTTCTTCAAATGTGTAAGATGCAAGAAAAATATAAGATTTATAATTCATTTAATAAGTGAATCTCTTTTATCAAATGACTCAACATAGCTTCAGAAATTTGTTTAACAAATGGTTCTTAGGAATCAAATCGCACGACACTTCCCATTTATTCCTTTTGATGCACTTATCATGCTTGTGCAAAGTCCTTGTTCACCTATTTAAAGGAATCTAACCAGTCTAGTTCTTTTGCACAAATGAAACTCTATTTTAAAAAAAAAAAAAAAAAAAGCAGTAAATAAGATATTGATCATAATTTTGGTTTCTATGACTTACTCGTATGTCCCCTCTTTATTGGTTGCAGTTTGTGATCCAAAGAGCCTCCTCTTTTTGTTTGGAATGCAATTGGATTACAGTGACGCTCTCATCGGTGGAGGCTTCTCTTTCAAGAACCCAAATGCGACTCAAACTTGCGGTTGCGGTAAATCCTTTGCAGCCGACATGTGAAATCATATAGTTTATACAAAGACAAATTGAGTATTGAACAGATCACAAATAGATTGTTTAAAAGGCAAAGTCCCGAGGATTTAGTATAATTTCTTTATTCTAATATTTCTGCTGCATTACAAATTTCCATTGGATTCTGCTGAATAGTGAACCCACTTTGGTCTACCTTATTCTATCCTGATTTGTTGAAACGGTTGAGGAGACTTTATCTGCATGTTCTCAAGAGCAGGCTTATTATATCGGTAACAAATCAAGAAAGGATCTTAATTCTTTTGCTAGGTGTTAAATATTTGAATGCTTTTATGTTATCTATAAAATAATATACACTTAAAAATTGTTCCTTATGTTATTCAAGTTTGATTATCAATTTAATCTTTTATTTTATCTTTAATTTAAAATAAATTAATCATACTAAAACATCAATTTATGTACGACAAAATTTCTTATTTGCCTGTTTGTTCAAGTGCAAATAGTTATTATGCGTTCTTCAATGATGGGCAGAATTATTGATTGGGATTGTTTGAGCGACTCTTATAATTATCAATTTATTCTGAGTAGCTTTATCTGAGAATAAAAGCAAGTAGCTGACAAAGAAATTGATCAACCTGAACCAACAAACTTGAAATTACAAAGACAAACCAGATCACAATCATGGTTTTTCATACGGGATGCTCTCTTTCACGGGCGGTGCAACTGCTTTTTCCTCCCCAGCTTTCATCTCCGGCAGTGTCTTCCACGGGGTTCCTCCGGTGCTGCCTTCTGAACCGGGGACTGCCTCAGCACCTAGCTCTTTCTCGTCTTCAGTGTCACTAGATTTATATTTAGGTCGCATGCAACAGTTACCCATATTTTGAGATCTATCTTGGGATCTATCGTTTTCATGCATAACTGCTTCCCCCCTGCTCTTATATAAGAATTCAGTTCCCACATGTTTAGAAAAGCACTACTTCCAATATTCTCTGAAAACGTTTTCGGGGAATATTAAAATATTTTATTTGGGATTTTTCCATATTAGTGTACATATTCTGCACTGTAAAATGTTCCAAGCTTCTCCAGTAGTCATTTTCTGAAGGTCTGTCATGTACGTAAAGCATATACATATATGCCAAATGAGTGATCAATATTTATAGTTGTTTACTAATAAATTAAATTTCTTCGTAGAATAAGAATATAAGCATGAATAAAAGAGCAAGATCGAAGCTGTAGATTAGGAGAAATATACAAACGTCATAAACTCATAACAATCTTACGTAAGAGAACTTACGTAATATAGGTCCAATATATAAATCCTTCTGTGCTTTGCTTAAATACGTATGAAAAGACTAGACTAGAGAATATTATACAGTAGCAGCAATCTTGGAGGCTTGAATATTGAACACGCGGATTTTCAGCTTCTGCATGGGGCCTTACCCAAGGTTGCCACCCGGGCCACTAACATAATTATATACCCTAAAAGGAATAAAGCAGAAGTGTAATTTTGAAGTTTATTTTATAACTAACAAGTTACATTGAATAATATGCTCCTTTAGACTTTGCTAGATGCTTGAAGTTGTTTCACGAGTTTGAAATTATAGCCTCCTTTGAATCCAGGTCATTTCAATCCATTCTCCATTTTTTTTTTTTTTTTGACAATGGATACTTTCAGAGGATATATTTTATACAGTTCTTAAAGGGGTTATTCGAATTCAAGAAGTAGATGTTTTCAAAGAGATTTGTAATGGTCAATGAGCATGATTGTGTGCAAAACAAGTGCGATCCACTATAAACATGCGAACTACAAGTATATTTGTCAAGTATTTATTAGTTAGGATTTTCAAGTAAAAATTGTATTAAAATGCATGTAAAAAAAAGTGAGTAAACGTGCTGAAAAAAAGAAGGATAAAATAATCTCTTTTTAATCTTCCTCATATATAGGATAATTTTTTCAATTGTTTGCCCATGGTTTTTCTTCCTCTAGGATTGCATATATTAATGCATTCTGCACTGTAAAGTTGGTCCAAGATTCTTCATTAGCAAAATTCTCAAGTTCATATCTTACATAATATTATTAAAATTCCTAGCATCTATAACTTTCTTTGTGATAAATCAAACTTACAGTACGAGAACAATCTTAAAGAATATATGCCAATGAGAGATCAATTTTTCATGATAGACTAAGAACATAAACAAACTAGTTTTCTTTTTCATCACAAACTATTAGAATTAATTATCGTCAGGTCATTTACTGAAATTCATTCAAGAACTTCTCCGAGAATTTCATTTTAAACCTCTCTTGCATAATTGAGTTTAAATATACAAGGTATGAGAGATATAACCACCTATTTATATAGAAATTTAGGACAATAAAATTACAAATAAATTCCTCGTTAAAATTTGGTCCAAAAGCTCTACCTCGAGCCCCCGCAAGGGGTGTTTCCCTTTTGACCTTGTCCGTTGATTGGGCAGTGGGATCCTTGCAAGGGAAATCGACCACTTGATCCCTGACTATGGGATTATATCTCACAATAACTTCCAATCAACTTTGCGAAAATGTCCTTTAGGCGTGATGACCCTCAATGCTCCAACGTGTTGTCCATATCATATATTTGTCAACCCATTTCGATTATTTTTTCAAGCCACAAAGAGGGCTCATATGTGACCAGTTTAGGGTTGGTCAACATAAAGTACCTATACCTTGTTTAAATATATGCGGACAGACTAACGAAATATGATTTCTTTCTTATAAAACCCAGAAAAAAAAATTATTCTTCTTTCGTCTGTCCACAAATATTCAGGTAAACATTTACATAATAGCCTCATGAGGAGTAAGGCAGAAATGTTACCAGTTTGATTTCCTCATAGTAAACTGAAGATTCTCTGTACATTTTTCAATTGTTATTCTTCTCAGGACTTAGAAGTTTATACTATAATTGAAGTAAGGAGTTACAAGGAGACTATTGATGCTTTGATGTCATCTCACTCTATCTCAAGAAGGATTTTTTTTTTTTTTTTTTTAACTGCTCTGAGCTTTCCTTATGCTGCGAAATATGTACATAATTGGTCATGCCTGGTCCTGATATATCCTTTCGATGCAATAGCGGAGCCCGGATTCAATTCCAAGAATGGCCAAATTAAAGGCGGAAAAACATATTGAAATTGGGTGCAAATGATTAGGAGACTGCGAGGAGTACAATCTGTATACATTTTCTCTGTTTGGAAAAGAAAGAAAGAAAAATATTAATCTTCATGTACGAAGGGCTTTTTGAAGCTAAAACTTATCTTTTGTGATGATGTCTTCCTGCTTGCGAATACCCATTTGTGCAGAGCTATTTATTAGTTGTAGTTTTTGCAGGATCCGACCCTGTGTCTCTGCGGATTTCATAGCTCATGTCTTGCTTGTGAGCTGCCTTCTGCTGCTCTTTTGATGGATTTCCGTAGGAGGCTGAATAACTTGGATCTGTATGTTTATCATTTTTGTTGCTGCCCTCCTGCTTGAAAACACCCTTCTGTTGATCCTTTGAAAGCAATTGTTCTCCTTCTCCATGGCTGTTAAAATTTGTAGCGACTGGGGAGCTTGAACTTGTGCTTATTTGGTTTTCAATGTTATTTTCTTGCTTGGAAAAACGCTTTTGCTGCTCTGGTGATGTACTCATGATGATACTCTTTGTTGTCATATCTTTGTTTTTTAGGCTTGGATGCTTAACAATTTGCTTTTGTTTCTCATTCTTAACCAGTAAATTTGCTTCTTGCTGCTCTTCTGATGAATGTTCAAAACCATTAATGATTAAGTTTAGGGGCTTTGGATCTGGAAACTTGCCATTTTTATCGAAGTCTTCTTGCTTGACATCTCCTTTTGGTGGAAACTTGTGGCCCAGTTGTTCAGGGCTGATGGCTCCTCGCTTGTTCTGCAACAGGTTATCTGGCTTAAAGATGCTAACTGCGTTCTGATCAGACATGCGTACATCTTCTGGTGGTTTAGAGTCCACTTTCTTCTCCGGAACTCCATGTCTTTCGTAACTGCGTTCTTGCTTGCTTTGCAATTCTGCTTTATGGGTCGATTTAGCATCCTGATAAGAGCTTCCCGAAGTCTCTGCCGGCTTAGAGTCCATCTTCTTGTCTCCAACTTCTGGACTTCCATATCTGTTTTCTTGCTTGTTTTGCAACAAGTGACCCGGAATAAGGCTGCTACCAGTTTCCGCCTTCCCTTCTCCATTTCCAGGGCTTCCATAACTGTTTTCTTGCTTGTTTTGCAACAAATGACCTGGTGCAAGGCTGATGCCAGTTTTTGCCTCAGCATCCTCAACTGGGCTGCTAATAGGATTTACTCTATTATCCTCATCAGACCCCAGAAGAAGCTCATGCTTGTTCCCGGATCCAGGGCTTCCATTCATCTTTTCTGCTTGTCCATTGCTATTCTTTTTTTCCTTTCCTGGCTTATTTTTCCCCTCACTTTCTTCTTGTTTTGTATGACTAGGGGCTTTAGCTCCAGTAGAGCCTTCATTTCTTCCATTAACTTGGTATTTTTTTTTACCAAAACACATTTTACAAAGCCTTTGCCACCAATTTCGCTGTGGAGGCTCTTGATGAGGCTTCTCAGTCACAGTTTCAGGCTCCGACGTACGCAGCATATGGCTTGCCATATTTTGAGATATGGTGAGATTTTTGCACAAAGTACAAACAATATGATCTCAGGGAAACTTTAGCTGGAAGAATTTTTTCGTCTGAATTTCCAAGATTCTTCCATTAAAAATTCCTTGCAAGCACAATGATTAAAGACAGGACAAGCAAGGAACAAAAACACAAAAACCAATGTATGCGGAACTACAAGTAATTAAGGGATGTGGTTCTAAATTTCCTGAAACTTGCACATCTACCTTTAGAATTCGGTTGAAATATGAAGAAAATATTCAACGTTTGTATCTGCACTTCAAGTTTCTGTGTCGAAGACTTTTCGGCTTAGTGACAAAGCGAGCTTGTTTTTATGTAAGAGAAAGAGCAGTGAATGATATCCTCTGGATTCTGAGCAGTGGCAAGTTCATCTATTCTTATCTCTAGGATTTGTGCTAAGCACTCTTGTGCACTGCAGAAATGTTTATGAAGGAACAAAAACTTTTTTTTTTTGGCTCATATCAGATATTGAAACAATTATGTTGTATAATGCTAACCCAAACTTGGTGAGAAATTATCTGAGTACAGGAAGTGCAGATTTGAGATGTGAATTTTCAAGGAGACATGTAATGGTATTAACCACATGACTTAGCATGCAACAGTTAGCGGGTAAAATATGAGTGACTTGTGTCTGAGTAGGTATGACCTGCGTGCAGAATAGATGTGATCAATTGCAAACACTGTGACCTACGAGTAGAGGAGAATTCAACCTAAGCTCACTCGGATTCAATTTTTAACTCATCTCAAACAAATTTAAGCTCGAGCTTGAGCCTAAAGATTCTGTATTATCAAACTCAAGATCGAGTTTTGAAGGTGTTTAACTTGTCAAGCTCATAAGTTTAGAAAAATTCAATTTAAATAAATTAAACTGATATTATTTTGAGCAATACATATCAAAATAACAACAGTTTGGTTGATTTTGGCTTAGTTACAATATCAAACTGTGCTTACCTTGATACTGTAGCTGAATTTAAACTCAAAATTGGTTTGAGGCAAGTTGGTCGAATTCGAACCTAGAGCAGAGCTTAAATCCACCCGTACCTATGAGTACACGTATCAAATATATACCACTTAGTGTTTTTATATAAAAGCTGAACTGAAGTGAATGTAGACATAAAGAGAGTGTGACACAAAAATTAGAGTGAGCTAAGAGGTTGAAAGTTAGAGAGAACAAATTAGTCTCTTATTCACCTTACAATCTTCTTCATTTTAGTGCGAGTTTTTCTGGATTCCACATCTGAGTTTTTGGCATAAATCTTGTATTATTGTCTTGAGTATTTTGCATTTGCTTTCCTTTGGGTTTTAACACAGTCTGGTGGCCCTATAACAAATTTTGCTTCTGAATTGAAATCATATCAACCACAGATGGTCAGGCATATGATTCTGTACTATTATGTCAATATTTGGAAGGAATAAAGCTGAAGCATACCCAGGAGCAAAGAAAATTCTTGCACTGACAAGTAAGGATCAGAACCGTTCCTAAATTGAATACCATACTTCATAAAAGTTACACCAGGTATCCAAAGCTTGCAAACATGCTTAAATATCTTAAATGAATAGGATTAATGTGAAATTATAAAGGAAATTCAAAATCCCTTTTCTTAGATTACTTGAATTCTGAAGAATTTTGTAAGTTTTAAACGTTATTATTACTCAGCTGGTGTAACAGTTAATTGAGCATATGATAAAGAAAATTCAAATTGAAATATTGCTTACCCTGCAATAAAATCTTAATAAAGTTTCCTATGAAAGTCATCCATCAAAATCCTCGACTTTGAATTGGCTACTATCTTTGATCTCTGTTTATTTTAAATCTGTTAGTTATACCAGAAGACTTACTTGCCAAAATGATAGAGAAGAGCGAGTCGTCAATTCAGCTAAGTAAAAACATACATAATATGTAAATATTTTAATAAAGAATTTTGTTATTAACATTTACTTTGCTAACATCTTCATTTATCATAAAGAAAAATTCATAAAACATTATTATGCTCCATACTTCCCATAAAGATTCAAAAAAACTTATAAATATTATTCATATATGCACACACACACATGTATATGAAATGATTTTACACTTAGTCTTTGTCATATAGTGTTATATTTACAATAACTTCCTTTAGAGGTACTGTCCTTGGGAGGAAAGTGCTATGCTGCTTAACGATTATGATATAATAACTTGATATAAAATTTAGAACATTTAAAATATCTAACACAAAAATGTTTGAAATGCTCTTTATTAAATATTGCATGTCAAAACGACACAAAAGATGACTGACTACATAAATAAAATAAACATCCTAACATATTATGTATAAAATAAATCAAATGACTAAAAAAATAACATAAACTAGAAATGACAATAGCAAATGCTAAATGACAATTGTGCCCCCACAACTCCTTCACGCTATTGACTACGCATTACAACCATCTAGCTCACTTATAGCTTGCATAAATGAAAGGAAAAACGTGAGTGAAAATCACTCAATAAGCAGAAGCAACTAGGCTTACACCTTTGTTTAGTTTCTTTTCACTAAGTTATCTTTCTATACTTGCTTATCTAGGACTTTATTTGATCTTATCTCAGATGGCTCTTTACATGGTATGCATAAATGAGTATAGTGAAAACATTTATCTTTTAAAATCATGTAACTAAAATTGAACTAAACTAAACTAATATTACTCAAGCTAGGCTAGACATAGAGATTTGACACCTTAACCTCATGAGTTGCGATTGTGTAATCCCTTTTCTCTACACACACTATAGGACTATGGTGCTAACTATGCCCTATTACAGGAGTGTGTAAGGAAAATCACATAGCCAGCCCCTTGTATTGACTCTCATGCGAATATATATATATATATATATATATATACTATTATGAGAAAACATATTTGTTGAGGGTGTCTAGAAAACTAGAACTATGATATGACTTTTACACCTATTTATGGATATCCTAGTTTCCTATGTGTACTACAGGATCAAGTCTATCATGTCTGTGGGTTGTTAGAAATCTATATGTCCTACGAGATTGTCTTTACCATATCTCTACACTTTAAGCTATGAAAACATGCAATGTTTTGGTTTCATGTAAAAATCATCTTATGACATGCTTTTTTATATACTATGTGCTTGCACTGAAGTCTAACCAACTATTGACTTAACTTTGCTTCAATCTATCTTTGGTTTCGTTCACGCCTACTAGTGTGTACACTTACTTGGGCACATTTGGTACTACCCTTAGTTTGTCTCTAAAAACTATTAGGATAATTCTATGACAAAAATGTATTGAACTATAAGCTTTAATCCATTTTCCTCTTAGGTGTATGGTTGTATGCTTTTTTCCATGCGTAAATCACTTAAGTTGTGACTCATTCAAGCTATGTGTATGACTGTACGTATATGATACATATAACTTCTCTCTTTCTTCCCTTATGGGTATGACTTTACCTTAAAGGTATTATCATCTTTACACTTTGATGAATAACTACGAGACCTTCTTGTATGATTGTTTATCTGGATATTACTTGCATGGCATTAGACGACCATATGTGTCTTCCATAAGTCGTCCATGTTAGATTGTCTTTAACCTAGTGTATGTACGATCATACACTCTCGCATGTATGTTTGTACAATATGATTTTGTACCTGTCATGACCATGTGTAACCTTCTATCATAATCGCACATGGCATCTTCAGGTTGTATTTTTGTTTAACTATGTCAAAGTTCACTTAACCTAGGTATCCTTATATAATTCCTAGGGTCTCTAACATACTTTTCTCATTCAAGAACTATGAAAACATGCATACACAATCAAATCATGGTCACATATAAATCTTTAGCTTGTTCTTATATAATCTTGACCCCAAACTATTCTTGCATGCTTTGAAATTCCATAACTATTAACTACGTATCTTATTAACATAAAACATCCATCAGTATCATCATAACACATGACAATAATTGCATTCTTAATCATTCAAGAATCATAATTCGCTTTGCATAACCTAAGGTATAGGGGTTCCTACTTGTCCTTTTAAGCTTGTTGATCCGATGCCAAAATCCTCACTCTTTGATGGTTGGAGTAGATGTTGGAATGACAAGAAACTAGTTTAGTGCAACTTGGAGAAGGATTGGGGTGTTAGGGTTTTGAATTAACAATTCTAGTCTAAACAAATAACATGACCTTTATATAGTTTTTGTATTGGACTCGATGTATGGGTATACATTACTTGGATGTACAGGTATGTATCAAGTCAAACTTTGACTTCTTGTGCATTATTGACTAATCTAATGTGGTAACTGATACATGTGTGTAAAAGCTCAAATACGACAAATATAATCCTAGAATGGGGGAATACGATTTTATAAAACTTTTTCTAAATTTAAAAACTTTTTCCCACTCACAAATTAATCAATTAAATAAAAAATAAACTTATGAAAACATCAACCAAGCAATAATCAATTATAAAGTATATAAACATAAAGTAAAGAGAAGAGGGAAAGAGTTTGCTCAGCCGATTTTTATAGTGGTTCAGAATTTCTCCATAAGCCTCCTATATTCACTACTTTAAGTAACTCTATTTGAAGATTTGGCCTCCACTATTTTCAATTCTAAAGATACAATAGCTTTTTGTCAAAGAGATTTCCTCTTTATACACTAATTTTGATGGAAGAGATTGTGCCTTTAAAGTAATATCACAAGATTTTGTCCAACACTAACTTCACGGGATTGCACCATGGGATTATGAATTATAAAAGAGTGAAGAAATACCTCATAAGGTAGATATCATAATAAGCTCTCAAGGTTTCTTTCAAAAAGTATACAAGATCATTTTAGTGAGGTTAAGTGGATAATGTAGCATCTTAGGATTAGAAATGCTTTTTAGGCTAGAGTTTGAGGTTAGATATGAGAATTGGTAATAGATTTGGAGTTAGAAGAGTTTAGGGGTGAGATAGTAAGTTTCTAGAACTAGTGTGGCTTGCGCATGATTCTCCTTGGGAGGTTTCTTTCATATGAAGCACGAAAAATAAAGTATTTTTCATTTTTCTTCGTACACTATCGTGCGTCCTAAGGTGCACTCCCGTGCAGGTTTGAATAAAGAGAGAGATAACAGTTTATAAGCTTTTATCACTCGTCCTTATCCATTTTCATCCAAAGTTTCCTTTTGTTCTCAGAGAATCCCGACCCTAGAGATGATCTTCAATAGCCAGTAGCTCCAAATCTAGCTAGAGAGTGAAAGAATTAAATAGAAAGAGAAGTAAAGTAGTAATGACAAGAGGTAAGTATTTCCTTGCCTCTTCCTTTGATGTTTGACTATGTGTGGTTATGTTTCCAGTATGCTTGTGAATTATGTGAATGGATTATGTGTTGATATGATAAAAAGGGAAAGCTTGTGATGATAATTTCCACCCAGGAACATGTTTTTTGTGTGTGTGTGTGTGGATATGTGTTTAAATGCTTGTTTTGATGCTTGATCTTGAGGTTGTGAATTATGGATGGAACAGAAGTACGTTTATGTGTTGTTTGAGGTGTTAGAAGTGAATAAAATAGTTAATTTTAGGTATGTTAAGCTTTGGACCAGGTTCTGCATGTTTTATGTAGGAACCGCCGCCACGAGTGCCCCTGCTGTGCTGAATAATAACAATGTCTGGGGAGCTTTTATTAATCATCTGAAAATATGGGTACCCGCGACGGGAATCCTACGAAAAATAAAATAACTGAAACTATACAATGCTTTACATTTCTGTACACGCGAAAGCTTTTCTGAATATACATCATTAACATATATATATATATTCTGTTCTGTATAATGGGCCCATTAGCCTTTATCTTATACATACATAGTGTTTCTGTACATCTGGGTACATACAAAAGTACATACGACCACACAGGTCCAAAACTGATATACACTGATCGAGATGTGTGTGCATGCCTTCTCCGTCAGCCTCGGTCCAACCGCTCCTCAGCCCAGCACGAACACCTGCAAAACTGGAAGAAGGAGGGGGGATGAGTGATAAAGATCACCCAGTAAGCGCTCCTTACTTCTCTCAATACCCAAGCAAGCACAACAATCATATAAACAAACACATACCTGGGCCTCGGCCCTAATCATACATCTATGCGCTTGCTGGAATCTGGAAACCGTTATCTGTATCTCATTCATTCATTATTATCATATGGATGCATGTCATGATGTGTATGTCGTGTCATGCTAACTGAAAACTGGATGCATGCATGCTCTGAATACCTCTCTCTGTACCCTCGGGTACCTGCTGTGCTGATCAGACTGGGTAATACAGGGATTCGGCATCCTGGCCATGTGGGTTAACCATTCTAGCTACCGGCTAGAAAGCTGAATCTGAATATCTGCACTGCTACGATCTGACTGGTGTCAGAGAGCTGAAACTGAAATGCTGCTGAATCATCTGACTGGTGTCAGGAACTGAATCTGAAATACTGCTGAGCGTTCTGACTGGTGTCAGAAGGCTGATTCCCACAGATGCCCCCTCGTATTCACCCTATACTCTTACCCGTACATCGGGTTCTGAATACTGCTGAATTCGGATCCCCTGATCCTCTCTGAAGCTACATGTAATGCCATGACATGCATATGCAGCTTATTAACTCATTACATGCTTATTTGATGCTTATCTGAAGCCATTAAATATTTATTCTGAATTCGCATGCTCAATTTCCCATTCAAATAACATTTTTCTGAAATTCTACTGATGCACGGGCGTGCATGAAATGTGCACGGGCGTGCACCATGACGCACGGGACCGTGCGCTGGTCGTGCGTCTGGTCGTGCTAGCTACTGGAATTTACTATTCATTGTCACTGAAAATGCTTATGCACGGGCGTGCGTATGCGGACACACGGGCGTGCATGCACATTTTCTGGCCGTGCATGGTCGTGCACACGGGCGTGCATCTGGAGAAACACAGGCTCACGGCCGTGCCATACTGGCGCACGGTCGTGCGTCTGGTTCTTCAACAGAGCACCGCTCGGAAAATGCACAAATGGCCAACCAAATCACATTCATTCACAATCACACTTCAAACACACGTTAACCACATCCCAAATAACACAATTCGAGCCTCAACTTGCACATGCATCATCAATCACGGGATCTACCATGGAAATACCTTCTTTCTCTTTCTAAAGCTATACATACACACATGCAAGCTTCAAGGGTGGAAATCTATCAACCAAATCAACATGCAATCACATATAAGCCATCCACACATTCATCAGCATGCATATAATTCATCCATGGCAGCAAAAAGGCACAAAGCAAGTCGGGAAAGCTCAAGAAAAGGTAAGGAACACTTACCTCTCTCCATGCTTAGGAACTTCACTAATCCCTTTGCTCTCTCGCCGGATTTGGAACAACCGGTGGCTGGATTTCCTCTCTAAGGACGGGAGGCACTGAAAGGAAGAGGGAAACTGGCTAAAAATGCAAACGGGTGAGTAAAGAAATGAACTTAACTCACGGTTCCACTTATATACCAAGCCACGCACGGGCGTGCACCAATGATGCACGGTCGTGCACCAGGGAAAATAAGTATAACTTATTTCCCGCTCGCTCGCCTAATCGAATCCTTCCGAAAGGATTCCAACGGAAGCCGCGTGGCTTCGAAAACTCACCAACTCACCCCTGAACTTATCCAGACTCCCAATCTCTCTCTAAATTCGATTTCTAACCCCGAAAGTCTACCCCTAAGGGCTTCAGGATCTAGGATGCTACAGTGTATCCGTGCGTGCTTCTGGAATCCAAAAACAGATGGAAGAAAAATTGACACACGCCCGTGTGATGAAGATACGTACGCCCGTGCTAGCACAAATATGACCGTTAAAAATGCAAAAAAAGAGAAGCACGACCGTGCAAGACAAGTGAAACGCCCGTGCAATTTTCCAGAAACTTTCCAACGGCTCTCAAATCAGCAAGTAACGGCTATATTCTTCCAAATCCTATAAATTGGAGCTGATTTGAAGATTGAAGGGTTAGAGAATCAGGCTTAAAACTTTCATTCTTCCATTCTCTAAACTCTTCTCCATTGTTCTCTCACAAAAACATATTTGTAAACCTTTAGATAAACCTTGAGCTCAATTGTTGTATTAGCCATGTGAGGCAAATTTCTTATAATATTTTCACAAACCATTGGGTGCAATCCCGTGAAACTAGTGTGGGGCGTAATCCTTGTTAAAAACAATCCCTTGTATCAAAACTAATGTTAAGGGCGAAATCCCTTGGATCAAAACTATTGTAACTTTAGGTTAAAGTTAGTGAAAGAAAAATCTTCAAGCGGGGTTGCTTGAAGTAGTGGACGTAGGAGGCGTGGAGAAGCTCCGAACCACTATAAATCGGCTGAGCATTTCTTTTCCCTTACTCTCTTTAAATTTGTGTTTATAGTATTTATTTGCTTGGTTGTGTTTAATTTGAGTTATATGCATATTTGAGTTGGTAGAATAAGAAAAACGTTTTAAACTTGATAAATTTTTAATTAACCTATTCACCCCCCTCTAGGTTATTTGTCATATTATTTTTGGGGTTTTACAATTGGTGTCAGAGCTAGGGCTCTTATTTTTGAAAATCTAACGATTTTTAGAGTTTGAGATTCACTTTTAAAGACACCAGTCAGATCATTCAGCACAGTATAATCAGCTTTCTAGCCAGTAGCTAGACTGTTCAGCCCACATGGTCAGGATGTCGAATCCCTGTGTTCACCAGGCTGATCAGCACAGCAGGTACCTTTGGGTACATACAGATAGAGATATTCAGATATTCAGATGCATGCATCATCATATATTTTTAGTTAGCATGACATGACATATACATCATGACATGATTAATTAATGAGATCAGATAAATCAGTAATCAGATAATCAGTAAAGCAGTTTCAGATTCCAGCAAGCGACTAGATGTATGAATAGGGCTGAGGCCAGGTATGTATGATATTGTGTGTTGCTTGCTTGGGTTTTGAGGGAAGTAAGAAATGCTTACTGGGTGATTTTTATCACTCATTCCCCTCCTTCTTCCTTTCTTTTCAGGTTTTGGTTGCTGTTTGCGAGGAGCGGGTGGATCGAGGCTAGCGAGAGTGGGCCCACACCACAGTTTCTAGTATGTATATTTCAGTTTTGGACCTGATGGGTCATTTTGTAAATGGTTCTATGTACTCAGATATAAAACAGTGTACAGACCAGCATGTATATATGAAAAGGCCATTATGGGCTCATTGTATATTGTACATTTCAGATATATGTATTTTACGTTTCCGTATTTGTATTCAGAATGTATAACAGTAGGTTTTATTATTTTTCGTAAGATTTTCGTCGCGGGTACCTGTATTTTCAGATTAGTAATAAAAAGCACTACAGTATTCAACAGCAGGGGTATGCATGGCGGCGGGTCCTACAATTGTGCATGATACCTTTGAAGAAACACGACCTCTAAAGACATGCACCATCATCATGCATGACTACAAGATACTTAAGTCAATACATGATCATGCATAAAGTTCTAACAAAACTATACAGTTAAAGAATGAAGAGGCATTCGACCAAGTTGATCATACAAATGCATCATGCAACATAAGTCCAAGGGAAGATAAGTTAAGGCGATGCAAAATTGTGCCATGATAGAACACATAACCGTGCTTGATGAAAAATAAACAAACACTATTAACTTAGTCGCGCAAGGTTGATCATACAAAGACAATATATACATCTTTCACAAAACATGACCTTGTAGCTTTGGCACACAATCGTGCATAAGCTTATTAACCATCGAGTATGTCTCGTATATTGATAGTGTTAAGATCCCTTGCAAGGTTTTGGAATTTGAAGAGACACTCATAAAGCTATGAAACACAATTATGTGTAGGGGAAATCGACTGTGCATGGTTGGCAATGTGACATCCGCTGCTATATATTAATGTAGACTAAGACTTTTTTTTTTTTTATAATTGAAATAAATCTCTGATATATAGCAGTATATCTCACTTTGTTTAATTGAAAACACTGTATAAAAGCTTAAAGAAAATATTTGAAAAGCTGAAAACCCACTGTATAGTATCCTAATTAAACTCATGTTTTGTTACATAATAATAATATCTGAAAATAATATGATACTATATATTTCATATGTATGAGCAATACAAAGCATACGAGCCATTAACATACTATTTGCTGAAAACTAAATACATACATACATATATATATATATATACATACATACATATATAAATTGAAAATATCAGGCAAAGGCTCGCTCAAGCCATAACCCACTTTCCAGTCATCTCGCCCTCCAAGCTCAACTCCTTGAAACGCTGACCTACAGGAAAAGAAACCAAGAGGAATGAGTAATAAGTTACTCAGTAAGTATGTCTTATCTCTACCCTTAGGTAGGTTCTAATCTAACTTATCTTGACTAACTATGTGCTATATAGATGAACTTAACTAAGTTCCTGATAGCTTAGTGGTTTCTTTTACTATAGGTCATCTCACTACTAAACCTTATTAGGTTCTCTTTCTGATATACATTATTATGTTTTCTTTCTTTATTAGTTTCTGAAACCTAGAGTACTCTCGAGTTCTCTTAAGCCTTAACTAAATTCTTTTATCTTTTGCTTATGACGTACATCGTATAGTTTTATCCTTCTTTTATCTCTTTTTTTATATGTTTCTATTCTTACTATTTGAGTACTGATTCATATCATGTAATATGTATCATAGTATGTTGAAATCATGTTATTTACCCTTAGGCTTGTTTACTGAAAACATATACTGAAAACACTACTAGGATTCAAAGATCTAAAATATTGAAAAACTGAATAAAAAAAAATTTTAAAATTTTTGTGTATCTGAAGATATCTACTATGCTAATCAAGCTGATAAACACAGAGATTCAACATCTTACTCATGAAGACAGAACCATACCAAGAAAGTGCCTATAAGTTGAAAATCCTACCATACCAATCCTACCATACTAGTCCTTGAACTAGTAAGCTAAAATATAACTAATCTGACCGTAGTTAGAAAGCTAAAATCTCACAGATGTCCCTTCGTATTTACCCTTAATAACTAACCTAGATGTTGGGCCTTAATGTTGAAAACTGATACATGTGGATCATTTGATCCCTTTTTTGAAAAAATGTCATGACATATTATGCTAAATGATGCTATTCATACATGTTGTCTTATTATTTCTCTTTCTCTTATTACATTCTCTATATTATTTACCAAAGTTTTTAATTCTATGTATTCTTACTATTGTTCTGTTTCTGTAACTTATTGATAAGTTATGTGTGCACTATTTTATGTTATGTTATGTTTCTACTAGCTTTCTATTGTTATCTTTCTATTTCTATTCTGTTTATATATTTATCTCAGTTTTATCCTCACAACCTATCATTAAATTACGCTGTTCTAAGATGTGTATGAGTTTACTTACACTAGTGTAAGATCGAAGTGTGATTCTGAAAAAAATATTTTATATTTTTTCCTTTGTTTCTCTTTCTTTTTTGTTTTCTACTCTTATTTTATTGTTTATTCTAATTTCCTTTAGTACACAGATGTGTGCCGGTCAACACACGGGTGTGTGGGGCAACACACAGAACTGTGTATAAGTCGTGTGCTTGATTATGTTAGCTTCTAAAATGCTTTTACTAAATTCTTGCTTATTACACGAGTGTGTGTTTAAGGACACACAATCATTTATGCCAAACATACGGTCGTGTCCTTACATACACGAGCAAGTAATAACACTCATAACACTCCTATGTTACACATACACGACACACGAGTGTGTTCACCACTAATACAGGCAAGTTTTCAAACTTGTCCAAGTGTGCAAGACAACCATGCACAGACATGTTACCGTTGAAATAAGACTACACAGTTGTGTGCCTATGAGCACATGGTCATTTGTCTACTATGCTTCAACAATAATACGCCTAGGAAACCCAAAAACCTAACCAAAACTATCCCAATCTCAAAATCTCTACAAATAAACTTATTCTAGCATGCAACAAGCTTCTATCACAATCTTTTTCATCTTAGAATCATGCTAAATCTCTAAATGAACTCATCTAGGGATTTACATGCAAGAAAATAGGAAAAGATAAGGAGATACTTACTTAGAACTACTAACAATCTCTATCTCTCTAACTCTGACTGAATCCTTATTGGATTAACAACTAAAAATTGGCTTCTCTCTCTAAAAATTGGCTAGGGTTAGCTGCGAAGGAAAGAGAAACAAAATTGGTAAGTTGGCTAAAATATGAAACCTCTGCTTGATATAATTGTGTTGTCCAAGGAAGACACACAGTCATGTACCTTTGAGGCACATGGTCATACTTTTCACATAAAAGGCATATGGGTGTGTGTCCAATACATACGGGCATATGTCAAGCACAACTTATATAAAACCTTTCTAAAAATACTATTCTACCCTCATAACTCACTAAGACAAATCTCTAGCTATAAAATCTCTCTTTTAATCCCTGATTTAGGCCTAAAAAAACCATTTTAATCTCGAGACATTACAGATAAGCGCTATAAATTCGACTGTGGAAGTTTAATCATGACAATATATAAAGCTAGCATAACTGTGCCTTTAAGGGATACAATCATGCACCAAATAAATTCATTGTAACAAATTTCTTTTCACTTACTCAATGGATACAAATTGAACATAGCGACTCCTTTCCATTTTCTGTAAGATTTGTAGAAAAAAAAGCCAATTTGAAGTGAAAAAAGTCAAAAACTACGTTGCACATCCAAGCTATCATTTTGTTGCTTATTTTTACTTTTTCTCTCACTAAACCTATTCTTGATTAATATTTGAGAGACACTTGTACTCATCTTTGTGTATCAAATTACTTAAAGGCAATCTTGCACTCATATTGGTGTATTCAAACTTAAAGGGCAAAATCCCTATTAACTTGTGTAAAGAGCAAAACTCTCTTGGTTCAAAACTATTGTATCTTCAGGGTTTGAAAATAATAAAACCTTTAATCAGATTTGATTGAGGAAAATAACATAAGAGGCTTATGTTCAAAGTTTTGAAACTCTATAATTTAACTAAATAAACTTTTATACTCTTATCTCTTATATTTGAATCAATTGCATTTGTGTTGGCTTGTTTCTATTGATTAATTTACTTATTAGAGTTGTTCTTCATATTTTAATAAATTTGTTTTAAATCCCATTTACCCCCTCTAACTTATCTTTCTACCCTAAAGAGTTTACAATCGTTTATACAAAAAATATCTATATGAGTAAATAAGATTAGCTTACCAATATAATTTGCCTTATCTTTACAATGGCACATTGTAATATCCAGCAAGCTAAAAGTATAACCTAAATTGATTAAGCCTCAACACCTTTAAAGTCCCACGTGCCAACTAATAAAATGAGCACAAACCAAGAAAAAGGTAGCACCAAAAAACCCAAAAGGAAATTGATATAATAGAAACCCATTAAGCCTTGGATGGGAGTAACATGCTAGTAAAGTTTATATGTAGACGAAAAAGCATGAAAGCAATTTAATTACATTTTATACTTGTTTAATTTTAATTGTACCTTGTAATTAGTTTTATGTGACTTTAATTATTTGGTTATTTTAGTCATTATCATTTTTTGGTTAGTTGAAATAATTTGTAATTTATCTAAGTAATTTGAGTTACTAGTTTAATTATGGTTTGTAATGTCTATAAAAGTTAATCTAATTCATTGTATAAGGAGCTTTTTGGTTAAATCTAAAACATTCTTTGTTCCTTGGGGTCTTGGTGACCCTTGTGAATATTATTTTCCTATACCCAATCTTGTTACAAGAAGGATTGATGGTGGAAAAATCTAGGGGGTGGATTAGAACTAAGTGGGTGGAGATTCCTTTAAACTTTCTTTCAATTTTCTTTTAATCTTGATTTACCTCAAGTTGGTGGAAGCTTCCTTGCCTTTATCCAAATTTCTAACAAGGAAAATTTGGTAGTGAGACTTAAGTCAAGTTGGTGGCTTGCCTTTAGACTTGATTCCCTTCTTCCTTGCAATTTCTATCAGGTAAATACATTATTTGAGTTGTGATTTGAGCTTAATCTTTCTACCTTTGCTTGGTTGATTGTGTGTTGAATTGTTGATAGATATTTTGAGCATTAAAGTTATATTGAAGTGGAGTTAGAGAATGTTTAGCCTCGGATTGAATTTTAGCATGTAAAATTTCCTTGAATTAACATGGTTTTGATGCTTGTTTGTGGTTGGATTTTTAGGGGTGAAATTATGAGTGTTTGAACATCCAAATTGTGAGCTTAAGGCTACCCAGTTTAGATAAGCTAATAATTGTTCCAATAAATATACAATTGTTCATGATATTTTGACAATATGTGTTGTTTTATTCATATTTTAAATGTAATTGTTCAAGATGGCTTATCTATTATTATAGTAGTAGTTGTAAAGATTTGTGATAGTATTGTTTATTAGACGACATTGCTCAAAAGAGGGCAAAGATTTAATGAAGTGGCAAATCAATTTGGCATTCAAAGTACCAAGAAGTTGACTTTTGATATTTTCAACAGCTAAGGTTATAATCCTACAATTTGTGAAACTAAACTTAAGTTGTCCAGTTGGCTCACATGTGAAAATGATGTTGATAAAGGAGATGGCAACACAAAGGGTTGGAAAATTTAATAAGTATTAGAATGTGATTCATAGTGTTGTAGGAGTAGCAATTGTTTTGGATCCTAGATCTAAAATGAAGTTGTTAGATTATTTATTTCCTTTAATCTAGGGAGATGATGGTAAAGATGAAACTATGAGGATTTGAGAATATCATTATGATTTGCTCGATGAGTATCAACCTAGTCAAACAAGTTATAAAGCTTAACAATTTTTTGGTTCAATTTTTCTCAATTCGATGTTTATGGTGGTAAGGGGTTCCTTGAGCATTTTAATATGTTTATGGAACAAGAATCAAGTACTAGCCCTATAAAGTCAGAATTGGAATGTTAATTAGAGCAACAACTTTTGCCTAGAACTCTTAACTTTGATGTACTTTCTTAATGGAAGTTAAATAGGTCTAAATATTTTACCCTTTAAAAGGACATATCTTAGCTATTCCAATCTCTATAGTTGGTTTTGAATTTGTCTTTAGCATTGCTAGAAAGGTAGTAAGTCCATATCATATAAGACTTCATTCTAGTACATTAGATGCATTGATGTATTCTCTAGGAAAGGAATTGAAAGGAAGACTTATGTTCTACTGTGTGTTACAACCGTGTGTTACAACATTGTAAGTTTTAGATCTTCTTAAAAACTTGAAACTATCCTTGAGTTGAAAGTCTAAAATACTTTCTTAAAAAGATTACCTTTTCAATATGTAATTTAATTTTCTTTTCTAAGATTTGAAAGTATTTTTCTTGGTTATACAATTTCTATCAAACGAATCTAAAGAAAACTATGCATGAATCTTAAAACATATAAAACATATTATTTGCTCATCATTATTGTTGTTAATTTAAAATAAATTAAGCTAAATTTTAGGTTAAATTGCTAGAGCAGAGATGGGCAGTAATAGACATTCCATATCATCCCCTTACTAGAGATGGGGAAAGGTTCCATCTTCTGGGGATGAGCACAAGGAACAAGAAATTTGAGCTCATTCTACCTCACCCTATTGTCATATCTAACTATCACTACCCCTAGCCACCACCCAACCTATAATAACAAATTTTTCAACAAATTTAATCTTGTTTATGTTGCAATGCTCCTCAACAAAGGTTATGAAGTATGAGATTATGACTTTATCAATGTTGTAAAAAAGTGAGGTGAGTGCAAGAAAGTGATTCCTAAAGTGTAAAAGATTAATAACACCTAAGGAAGCCATTTGAAATTGAAACATTCCATGGTTGGAGAAACATTCCATGGTTGGAGTTTGACAACGAAGGATTATAAAGCACTCAAGGGAAGCGAATTAGGAGGATTAGAGGTAGGTTAGTTTGGATTGAACCACTATCCATTAAATATTAGTTTTTCTCTTCCTATCAACTCTTGGCTTATTATGCAATTTACCTATGTTTGTACATATTAAATTGTTATAATATTTGCCACATTGGCTAAGTATATTAGATAGTAAATGACACTTATGATCACTGAACTATTCGTTAATAGCGATTATGGTCATTACATTAGAGATAATGGTCATTATATTTTAATTTGTTGTAAAAAAATAATCAATTGTTGGTTTTTTTAGTTGTTAAGTCAATGTCTTTTTCTTTTTTTGGCAAAATCATTTTATAATAAGGTAGGGTTCAACTGAAAATTTTTAAAATGGTGTAAAACTACTTCATCTCTAGTTTACCATTTTCTTAAAATGTTGAATTTTTCTTTTAATTGTAAATGCATTTTTAATTAAGTAAATAATAACTTGACGGCTAACAAAATCAAATGTCGATTATTTTTCTGTAACAAATTAAAAAATGATAATCATGGTTATTAATAATGAATAGTTTAGAGATCATGAGTGTTATTTATCCTCACATTAATCAACTATACATCATGCAACATTTCAATATGAACATGCAACAAAAATTGACCCTATGAGCTTTAAAAAGGTAGAATCATGCACATTAGTCTTGATAATGTCATTCATCCCACTTTGAGCATCTAGCTTGTTGCATTGGAAAAGATCTGCCCACTCTTTCATAATTGAGTTTTATTATTTTGGGAAGGTACAAGATGTGGAATGTATACTGATTTGCTCCTCGTGTGCTTGTAGAACTATTTAGGCTATAAGGCCTTTCATTGATCACTATGGATCATTCATTGCTCAAAACATCTTTTGCATCTCTTCAAGCATTGGTTGTTGACCTACAATGAGAAAGCTCATTTCACTTTCTAACTAGTACTCACTCAAAGTATGGCAAAAAGGAAAGTATTTTGTTTGGGCAATACGATATATGGTAAAAAGAAATGTTTCAGTTTTTAAATAAAGGATTTTGTCTTAAATAATATAATTATAAATTTGTTAGGGAAAATGTCATTTCATTATGAGTGGATTTAACTCAAGCTCGAATTTATGTATGGTTTAAACAAATCAAAACTCTAATTTGATAATTTGGCTTGTGTTTGATGGCTTGTTAGTGTTGTCACACCAACCATTCTTTTTTTTGACAAATTTTTCTATTTTTTTTAGGCTACTTTTCACTGATCAAACTAGTTATTTTGAACTCAAGTCAAGCTTAGGTAGGCCTTGTTTAGACTTTGTTATACTTGAATTCACCTCTTTTGCTAGAGAAATACTACTACATTAATTTTCCATAAGCATCTATGATCATTAACCATATTCTTCTTGCCACTTTTGTTTTTTGGGTAAATACAAATTTTATAAACAAATCAGAACGGGAAAACATGAAACAACCAAAGAATAATGTGACAAGCCCGTTTTTAACACTTAAAGCAAGGTTTAAAAAAGAAGAAACCCAACTTACCTCCTTTGTGGGCCTCTAGATAGAGCACAAGAGGAGGGATGGGAAACAAAATAAAATCTAAAACTAAACCAAGTCATCATCTTAATTCTGTAATTTACATACAACCAAAAATGTTGAGAAGAAAAGAAAAACAATCTATCTTTAACCAAATAAAAGGTAAAGTCTTGATAATGTTCTTTAAAGAAGCATAACCCTTAGCACGAGAACTTGAAGCATGAAGCAACCGCATAGCCCAGATGGAGCACCCAGCTGCTTATAAAGCTAGCCGAGCAGCCTGCTAGACACCCTGAAAAGAAGACTAAAAACAGCCCACAAAGAAGCAGCAATGATGCCCAGAACAGCCTCCCAAAGACCATTGAACGTGAGTTCCCAACCAGCATAAAAATCAGTATAAGAATCCTTCAAGATGTGCTTAACAATACGGCTCAAAGTGGAGAAAAAATCAGCCCGGACCTGGGAAAAAATCCAGATTTTACTGTTCACAGAACAGTCACCATAAACAGTAAAATCAGATTTTTCAATCCAAACCTCGTTCCATATCAGCTTAACAATGATCCGCAGCCTTCTAAGATGCTTCCAGCAAGTGTAAATAGCCATAACCAAAGGATAAAGGTGCTTGAAGTGGTAGAAAAAGACATCAATCCACAAAAGAGTATAGAGGAGGAAAGTCCACAACCAAAGGGTGGGATGCTGCCAAGAAATGAACGAACCACAATCTGAAATCCAGTAGCAATGCAGCAAGGGGAGCAGGAATGAAGGCCGAAGAAAATGAGACATTTGCTGCCATCTAGATTATGCCATCTCTCACAATTTAAGTCCTCTGTCCGCCCAGCACTGCAACTAAAACTTTGATTAGAGTGGAAAAATTAGTATCGGACCAAATCCGATATTAATCTTTATTGGATTAGTTTAAGAATAAAATTAAAATGATAATTAGTATCGTATCAATATCGAATGCTCAAAACGGATGCTAATTAATTTTTTTATTTGTTAGAATTAACATCGAACATATTTTGAATTGATTCAAATTTTTAATTTTAATCCGATACTAAATTAGTATTGGATATGTAATCCGATGCTAATTCAATCACAATCGACTCTTTTTGAATCGAACACAAATCCAATGTTATTTCGATACTAAAACAGATTAGCATCAGATTAAAATTAAATTTCAACCGATACAATAGACAGTGTTTTTCATGCTTAAAGGATAAAATATGGGCAAATGGCAGTAAGAGGATTCTTCTTACCACTTCACAACAAAAACTTACAATTATGGACATTTCCTTACTAGAAAAGCCATAAGGAAAGCCAGTCCCCAGAAATGAAATTATTATACAGTTAACAACAGTAAAGTATGAAAATTTCAAAAAGATCACTGCTACTTATCTTATTATGCACCAGAAGAAATATCTAATAATTTCATGCTAAGTGATTTTGAAGATATTCAAATAGGACGAGTCTCAAAAAAGAAGAAAATATTTAATTGCAGAAGTATTTACATATTACTTATTATGGGTACAAAAAGAATTGCCCTCTGTAACAAACAATTTGGAGAAAGAATCTAGAACAAAATGTCTACAGCAACAAAAACAAAAGCAGATGAGAAAAAAATAGATGAACTCATCATTCTGTGCAAAGGTATTACAAAAAGAATTCACTTCTAAGCCAAATATAACGCTTCCAAATAATCGTCTACATATGCTAAGCATGGCCAGTGATCAGATCTAATTCGAACTAAAGTTGAGTTATCAGATACTTCCATTCGGAAAAGAAGATGAAACCTTGGGGGAAGAAATATCAATATGAGAAAGCAACCCATATTTCTTTTACTGATATTGACCTGACCTTTGCCGTCATCTTCATCCCCAGTGTAAGTAATATGCAGAAGCCCTCTCTCAATATCAGTACTAAAGTTTCTACCATCAAGAAAAGGATCAGAGGTCCCATCCTTCCAGACAATATCCCTAATTATTCCATCATCCTTCACAATATTGATAAGTTGCTCACCAATTACACTTACAACAAAGGGTGCCAGATTGCGTTCTGTAGCCCTAATCAAAGTGTCTGCAGGAACTTCAAGTAGCTTGACTGATTGGATTCCATTTATTGCTGCAACCCCCTTGCCTCCTTTCAAAGTAAAAGTCTCCCGCCCTGTGTTGGCAGAGGTACCACATGCCTCCCAGAGAGCATTGAACAAATCAGAGTAATAAAGAGGCATTACATCTTCTGGAATATCCGGAGGGGAAATAGCTTTGAGAAACATGTCTTCTATGCCTACTGTGATACTCTGAAGTTGACCATATATAATCTGACCATTTTCTGCATTTGTTTCAATGAAAACATTGACAAGACCAGGTGATGGTTCCAAGGGTACCAAGTCAATTTCTACAGGAGCTCGAAAGCTTTCCTCTTCTCCAGAACCATTTTCTAAAGGAACATCCAGTGAAACCATTTTATCAGGAAAATTACCCTTTCTAGCTGGCTCACCTAGAAGAAAAGGTATGTGACAAGAGGGAATAGACCCATATGGTGCTGAGGATGAAAATTTGAGCAAGGTAGCATATATGGCAGGAAGGGAATCTACACCATCCAACCCACCCATGGAGGAATTATCTCCCCACAAACGATTGAAAGGCCCAGACTCAAACCTCAAACGACACGATATTCTAACCTTCAGCCCTTCCATATGCCTGAAGTCAGGAATACAAGAAAAGTGCCTCCTTAGTATTCCTAATATTTCTGAAATTTTTGAATCCATTACCCGTAATGGTTGAGGTGGCTGATTGACATTTTCTGCTCTGGACACAATCTGATGATCAACACTGCCATCAAGTTCCTTTTCATGGACTACAGCTTCAGTGTCCCTCATGCTGTGTATAAAACCAGATTTATTACTCTCAATACCCATTGTTGATAATGACAAGGACCAAGGTTGTTCAACAAGTGGTGGTATCACACGCTCAAGATGAACAAAAGATGAGATGTTTTTGGAACTCTTGATATCATGATAGTGCCTTGGAGACTGAACATTGAAGAATGAATTCGAATGTGGAGTTGATGCTATGCCAAGAAGTTGCTCCCCATGATTAAGGATGCCTTTGAGCTTCTGTCCTGGCACACAAATCAGCAGTCGTAAGTAGATCCTGCAAAAATTCCATCATTTAGAAAAAGCCAACAACATGAAATAAAATAAGATACTTTTCTCCCTCACTGAAGTAATAAAAGATCAACATCGAAATTGATATGGGAAAAATGTATAACTATGTTTTCAAACCTTGCATGATCACGAATCTCCAGATCAGGGAAGTATAGACAGGTGAATGCAAGGAGGCGAGACATTCCAATGAATAACCTAGAGCTATGATGGTGCATCAGCATGGTTCGGCAATTCCCAAGCACTCTACTTCCCTGAGACCAAGACTTCAGCCCTGTGCCTGGGCCATGACTCTCTACAAGGAAAGCCATAAACTTAGTGTGAAGCTCTAACAATCCTTGTGGAGGTATTGTGTCATTTTCAGCAATTCTATCAAATATTGGGAAGTAAAAAACTAATTTATAATCTATGATGACTCTTGGAAGCAAATGCTTATCAAGTCTTTGAAGCAAACACTCTCCCAACCAATGGTGCTTTTCACAACCTAACAAGCGATTGATAAAAGCAACAATGACTGGCACCAATCTCTGAAACGCTAATGCCATGTCCACTATCATGCCCTGAAACATCAAAGTTGTAGATACAATTATAAGGGATTCTAAAGCTTGTAAAAATAAACAGTTAAAATCCATAACTGTATATCAATACACCAAGCCCCAAGATTGTCAACTATATATTTCTTTCTAATTCTTAAAATTAAAGAGGTAGATGAAATACATTTGCTAAATCTAAACAAAGACATTGCTAACAATGGTTAAAAAAATATGTATAATTCTATGTTTAAAATAGACAAAATATCCTTCAAAATTCGGATTAATTTTCTTTAGGATCCAAAACCATGTTTTACACACGATCCATATTAGAATGTAATTATATTAGGAAAATACTGGGAAAGAAAAACCTATTGAAGAGGAGATATTAAATTTCCTGAGGCAAAACTCTTACAATCACATTGAATTTACTGTAATATATGTAAACGTTGCCCAAAATCCTATGAATATGTACATACAGTACATCCAAGGACAATAATTAGCTGGCAGCTAGATGACACAGAACTAGTGCAACAATAATAGAGAAAAGGAAAATGAGAATTGGTGTAACAATAATATCAATATACTTATGTAAATCAGCAATAAAGAATCACTACCTAGATCCATATGAAAAATGTAGAGAGTGCTTACAATTAACTTCATTGCCATAAGATGGGAAATGAGGGAAGGATGTAAACTTTCAAATGTCATTTCTAACAACTTATATTACCTTTTCATCATATAGCAATTAGCAATATTCAGAATAAAAGGAAGAAAACGAAAATAAAAAATTAAAATACCTGTAAAGCATGGAAGATCTCGGAATCCATGAGCAATGTAGTGGTGGAAGGATCAATGTTGGAATGAGATGATGCACCAATCAGAAACTTATGAAAGATGCGGAATGCCACTGCAGTTTCTGTGCTAGAGGGAGGCAACCATTTTAAAGCTGACACAGAAACAAGACAGTCTTCAAAAAGCCTCACCACAGACTTAATATCCCGAAATTCCCGGTCTAGGGCACTCTCTGATTTCAAAATATCAAGAAAATTTGTGCAGAACACAAGCAGATCAAGTTTCAAGGATTTCAATGCAAGGGGATCAAACACACTCAAATGAATCCTCAAACCCAACTCAACAATAGCATTCCTCTTCCCAACTTCTATATTCAACATCAGTTTATTCAATAAACCCAACAACCAATGCACTGAAAGCAAACGAAATACCAAATAATGTTGTGTTTCCTTTGAAACCAACATGAGCCTTTTCACAATCTCACACTCTTGCCCATCAAATGCATCAAAATAATTTAAATACATCATTAAAACGGCATGGCACAGCACTGGATCAAATGAATAAATCATCCCAAAAAATTGGACCTTCAACATAGATGGCTGCAACTCCAAAGCCACTGCCATGGGCATTATCATTCCCAATAACTCCAACATCCCACATGGAGTGAACAATTGTGGCGACTCCAAAAAAAAAGCCATTGCTTTCCTCAACTCCTTGTAATTCAACCCAGTATTTGAATCTAATATTGATTGACGCACACTAAACGGAACCAAAGGCACAGAAGTATTCAAAATTGAAACATTCAACTTGAGATTTACAATATTATACACAACAGCCGTAAACAACAGTATATAAGACTGAGAGGCATGAGTCCTCTCGCTTAGACACAAAGTCCACAAGTGTGCCGCAATATCAGATAACAAACATGGACAAGAAATTTCCAATTGGCGTAAGCATTCAGCAGCTATAGCCCTAGTGTGCCGGTCAAAGCCATGATTGGGTCGATTAATAACAGTTAACAACAATTCAACAACACTTTCTAAATATTTAACATCAAACACCTGAAACGCATCGATTGAGATTAAAATACAAGTGGTTGAAATCATGAACTGCTCTTTGAAGGCAAACGTGATGTGAAAATTATCAACTGGGGATTGAACTACAAACCGGAGAGCTTCAATGAGGCGGTGCAGAGAGGGGTTCTGAGGTTTAGGAACGGAGAAAAGTGTGAGGGAAAATTCTTCTAGAAAGATTAAAAGAGGGATTTTGAGAGGGAAGTCTTTCTTGAGAAGAGAAGCGAGAGCAAGGTCCACCAAGGCAGTGATTGAGTAGTCGGAGGTCCATTTGGTGAGGCGTGCACCGCCGTGTTGGAAGTCTTCGATTAAAGATTCCCACTCTTGCCAGGTGAGTGGCTTTAAAGCTGTTGCTTTCTCCGTCATGCCTTAATTACAACTCCTAGATCATCAATTTAGGAGATCAAACTGTTGCCACTGCATTCAGTTCGAAATCTGGGACTCGGGTGGGCTAATTTAAAAGAATAAGAAACACTCGAAGGTTTCTATTCATTGTATTTCTTTGGAACAAGCAGTGAATTGAGAAGGAAGGGAGACATTGAATTTGTCTATTGTTGCATAGGTTTTGATCTTGATTGTGTTTTCTGTTCATTTCAAGTGCGTATGGGATTTTGGTTCTAAATCAAACAAAAACAAAAACAAAAACAAAAACAAAAGCAAAAACAAAAACAAATAGAATGCCTTAACTTTAAAAATTGCCAAATAACAATTCCCACCCAAGGTTTGACAAAATATGTTTACTTTTAAGTTTGAAAAGCCCAATTCTCCGCCTTATCCTTTCCTAATAGTGAATTTTATATATAGAAGTGTAAAAATGTCAATTTTATAATATTTAATTTATATTAACGATATATATAACAATCAATCATAATCCATACGATCTATGCATAGATTATAAATATAATACTATTATTTTTTTACATATTATTTAATATATAATTGAATCATAATACTTATAAAATAAACTCTATACATAATTTATGAAAATTGTATTAAATCTAAATATAAGATATCCCGTCTAGAGTCATTTTATAGCACTTCTCAGCAACACAAACATAATCTATAAGAAAAAAAATTCTGAAATGAGTAACAAGTCATTTAGTAAGTATTTCATAACCTTACATACATAATCTTATCATTTAAGCATTAATGTTTTATCAAATTTCTTATTATATTACTTATCCAATTTTCTTTACTTATCTTACTATCCTTGCATTATCTTTCCTCTTGATCATGATATGTCATGATGTCATGATAAAAATATGTTAGAATCCATAACTTAGCCCTAAAGACTTGCTTTCTTTAAAAAGTTCTTTTTCTTGAAACTCATATTCAATGCAAAGATCTTATCATAAATCATATCGTAATCAATCCAAATATCTCATCAAAACTTATTTTAACATATCGCTTTTCATAAAAATTATTTTTTAAAACATTTGTGTTGATCAAACTGATGAATATAGAGATTTGACATCCTGACCATATGAGTTCAATTGATGCACGACTAATACTCTTTCCAATGAGCTTGGTCTACGATCATATCCTCTCTAACAAATACTAGTTTCCCTTTCCAACGAGCATGTGAACCCCTAAATGTCCCCTCATATCCACCTCTAAAAGATGTTCGAAACATTAGGCTTTCTACTTTTAAAACTTACGCATGTAAAATATTTGATTTCTTAAAAATAAACAATGCTTTGGCATATCATGTATTAAGGCTTAGTATTTACTTAATTTTATTTTTAAGATTATTTCATAATAATTATTCTTATAGATTTTCTTATTAATTTCTTAATAAGCTCATAATTCTAAGTTCCATTAGTTTGCTTAATCTTATGATAATTTTTGTAATTAAGCCTACTTAATGTTTTACAACTCTTTAATTAGTTTATTAATTTTTATTTTTTTTTTGAAATTCTTGCATTGCATGATTGTGCACCACGGGATTACACGATCATGTCCTCCCTAAATTCCATAACTCACACAAAATTGACATGTGCACATGATAGTGACTCAATGTCTTATGGTCATGTCTCTAGCAACACAAATATCACCGCTTCTTCAGTTCTGCATGCATGACTATGACACTGTAAATACAATCACACGGTTATGTGTTTTTTCAGTACACAGTCATGCATCACATTATGCTATTGTAGAACCTGGCTAAATAGCCATAGATCCACGCCATTCTTCACTTAAATCACATCCATATCCATTCAACAATAGTATATGATCAACATGATTAAATTATGCATTATTTCTTTAACGATTAGTAGCAACTTTCATCATCAAGATCATTCAACCTCTCAATTCATCAATTCAAGCATATGTATATCCTAAACATGTTTCTAGTTAATCATATCATCTAAAATCATCAATTATCACTTAGTCAAACTAAAATCAAAGCAAATATGTACTTAGAAGTAACACTCCACGAATACATATCTAATTTAACATTTAAAACATATGATTAACCTAGATTTAAGATACAATTAATTCATATATCTTATCACGTGCTTTATCAATAGCATTAATTCATTTTAATTTCATAGCAATCATCATCAAAACATGCTAAAATATCACATAGTTACAAATCACAATATCATAGATTCAAATCAAAGGAGAAGAATACATGAAACACTTTACCTTAAGGCTTATGGATGGTCACCTTCTCTCTAGCTTTTTCTTTTAACTTAGGTCATATCTCAACTGGAATTTCCTTTCCCTCTGCTCTCTGGAATGACCTCTCTAGAATACTTAAGAAGAAACCAAATGAAAATTGTGAGAAAATCAAACTAATTTATGGTTTATATAGTTGTGCCAAAATGTGCTCATGCACGGTCATATATCCCAAGATGCCTGTGTGCTGGAAATTTAAAATTTTCATGTTTTTTCATGTTGTACATGTGGCAGCCTCCAAAGTTGACATGTGTACGAGTCAAACAGAGCCCTCAAATGACTATTATACCCCTAGATTTACTCAACTTGAATTCTTACCCTAAAATTCTAACCTTGGGCCGTTACATTCTCTCCCTCTTATAAAAATTTTATCCTCGAAATTATTTAAACAACTTTAGAAATCTCAACATAAACTTCAAGTCTACATTTCAAATAGCCTCCCCATACTTTGATATCTTCATAACTATACTATTTTGAGGTTAGAATAGTTTTTCTAAAACTTGATTATGGTCAAGAGAAAGATTTTGCAGCCCAATATTCAACTCAAGAAAGTTTTGTAGGTAGAATAGTCTTTTTTAGAGGCTTTATATATGGCTTGTAAGGTAAGCATGACTGTACATCCTACGGACACGTGATCGTGTGCCTTTGTCGTCATGCACACCCCGTGCATGCCTACTAGTGTATAAAGCAAAGTTTCTCTTTTTTGTGAGTTTTTAGCTAGTTTCTTCTTGACCTTTCTTCTCCTTTTTCTTTAGCTAACCTTAACCCAATTTCAGAAAGAGAAGCTAGTTCTAGCAGCCAATCCAATCATGATTTAACCAAAGTTAAAGAGATTAAAGCTTTTAGTAGTTCTAAGTAAGTATTTCCTTACCTTTTTTTTCTTTTTTTCTTAGCATGTAACTTGCTAGATGAGTCCAATTAGAGATTTAACATGTTTTCAGTTTAATAAGCATGATTTTTAGATGATGATGTTGAGATAGGAGAGAAATTTCAAGATAGAAGCATGCTTAGATTGATGCGTAATGTGTGTGTATTAGGGATTAGAAACATGATTAGGCTATTTTTTGTTGTTATTAATGGAGAAAACATACTTGGAGTAATATATTTTGCTTATGTGTATTTTAGAATATATTTGATCGAAGATTGATAGAGATTTTGGTTGGCTTTGAAATGGATTCTATGTGCTTCAGTCATGGTTGCCAAAACAGAGACAAGACACACGATCGTGCATCTAATAGACGCATGATCGTGCATCCTATGGATGCATGCCCATACAGTCTAAGGACATGATCATGTGTGCATAATAAGTAAGAAATAAGTCAGGAATTATAAAAGCTCACACATTTATACACAAGGCTAGTGATCACAGTAGAATTTAAAGATTTTACTAAGATAAGCAACAAATCGCTAATAAAAAAATAAATTAAAAAGAATAAGAGCAAATTAAGAGAATTGAAAATAGAGTAGCAAATTAATAGCAAAACTAAGAAAAGAAAAGTAATAATTTTCCATAATCACACCTTTAAACCCACATGAATATAAGAAACTCATTAACAGCCTTGAAACAACATAGGTAATTGATAGATGACAACCAAAAAACAATAATGGAAACTGTTATAGAAATATTCATAATAGTAAACTAGTAGAAACATAACAAAATATCGAATAGTTTATGCATAACTTATTAATAAGTTTAATAAGTTACAGAACTAGAAGCTTTAGCAAGAAATACACATAACAGAATTATAACAACTGTACAGTTATATAGAATGTAAGCAAAAGAGAGAGGTAATAAGATTACATGCATAATATGCATTACATAACATGACATGTCAAACTGATGTTATTAGAAAAATAGATCAAGTGATTCATATACATCAATTTTTATTATAAAACTCGATATATAGGTTAGTTATTAAGGGTGATTACGAGAGGACATATGTGGGATTTTAGTTTTCTAACTATGGTCAAATTGGTTAGATTTTAACTTATTGGTCTAAGAACTATTATGGTAGAATATTTTAGCTTACTAGCACTTCACTAGTCTGGTTTAGCCTACATGGTCAAGATGTCAAATCTCTATATTCATTAGTCTCATCATTAGCACAACAAGTATCTTCGGATACACAAAAATTTTAGAATTAGTTTTTATTTAGTTTTTTAGTGTTTTAAGATCTTCGAATCCAAATAACATTTTTAGTAAATGTTTTCAATAAACAAGCCCAAGGGCAAATACATGTTTTCAGCATACTTCATACTATGATCTAGTATAACATGACATGAATTAGTACATAAACAATAAAAGAAGAAACATGTAAGAAAAGAAATAAAAGAGGAATAAAACTGAATGATATATGTTATAAGTAGTTTATATAAGAATTCAGCTAATGCCTAAAAGAACTCAAGAGCACTCAATACCTAAGAAACTAATAAAAAAACAGGATAATGAATATCAAAAAGAGAATTCAATAAGTTAGTTTTAGTATTTAGATCCCTTTCATATCGAGTTATATACATACACTCATATACGTAATTATGATAAGGTATGAAGCAGAACTTAAACAGAGAGTTTAAGTAGTAAAGTTAAGCTAAAACACAAGAAGTTATTAGGCTTGTCAAGAACTTAGTTAAGTTCTCCAGTATGGTAGTTAGCCAATGATAGAGTAAAATAAAGTCTACCTAAAGATAGAGATAAAGAAATACTTATTGAGTGACTTGTCACTTATTTCCTTTAGTTTTCTTTCTTATAGGTGAGTGTTTAAGGAGTTGAGCTTAGAGCATGAGATGACTAGAGAGTGGAATATGGCTTGAGCGTGTATTTAGTTTTCAGCAAATAACATATTGGCTCACATACTTTGTATTGCTCATACATATGATGTACAATGTTATATATGTTTTCAAACATAAGTAATAGTAATAAAGTATGAGTTTTATTTAGGATATTATACAGTAGATTTTAACATCCCATCATATTTTATTTACAGCTTTCATATACATGGTTCTCAATTAAGCTAGTCAGAGTAAGACTTCTACTATATATTAAAGATTTAAAAAAAATTTATGTATTTATAGTCTATAGTAATTTATAATAGCAGGTATCACAATAACACCTTAATCAATCAAATCTCCTTACACCTTAAGGTCTTAACTCTATGATCTAAAATCTGAACCGACCACTCTTAATAACTTAAATCCTTAGTCAAATCCAAATCTTGAACCTTCAATACATAAGACTTATCCCTGGTACACCTTATTAACAGAGAACTGTGGAAGATATTATGGATCTGATCCATACTAGCAGACAATGCTAACTTATAAGTAACACTCCTAACTTTCTCTAACACCTCATATAAACTAATAAAATAAAAAGTAAACTTCTCATTTATACAAAATCTTACCCCATACCTATAAGGAACCATTTTAAAAAATACCTTATCTTTCACCTGAAACTTTATCTCTTTATGCCTCTTATCAGCATAACTCTTTTATTGATCTTGGGTCTTCTTCATCTACTGCCTAATCATTCAAACTTAATCATTCTTTGAGTCATCGTAAGACTCATAATAGCCTTTAAAAAATCTCTCTCACTAATCTTATTGTAGTACAAAGGAGACTTACACCTCTTACCATACAAAGCCTTAAATAGAGTTATCTGAATAGTAGACTAATAACTATTATTATACGCAAGCTTCATCAAAGGTAACAACTTAGCCTAACTTGACATGTGATCTATATATCAAGCTTTTAACATATCCTCTAGTGTCTTATTAGTCTTTTTAGTCTGTATATTAATCTATGAATGATTTACTAAACTGAAGTACAACCTAGTACCTAAGGATTTTTATAAACTGTCCTAGAAAGTCGACATAAATCTTGAATCTTTGTCTAAAATAATAACTCTAGGAACCTCATGCAATCTTACTATCTTTCTAACATACAGTTGACTTAATTGATCTATAGATATCAACTCTTGAATAGGCAAGAAATACAGCGATTTACTCAATCTACCCATAATCACCCATATACTATTATGGCCATATTGCTTTTGAGGAAGACCTACTATGAAATCTAAGAACATGCTCGCCCATTTCCACTTAGGCACATTAAGTGACTGTAACAATCTAGAAGGTTTCTTGATGCTTTGCCTTGACTTGCTAATAAGTCAAACACCTAGTCATATAATTTGTTGTATCTCTCTTCATACTAGACCATTAAAAGTTTCTATTTATATCTTGATACATTTGGACACTACTTGTACACATTGCATAAATCACATTATAAACCTCAACCAAAATTCTCTACTTCAACTTAACATCCTTGGGAACACAAATTGTATACGTAAGAATTGTACATATCATGTGAGCCAAAACATGATATGACATTATATCATTTATATACGGGTGAAAATTTACTCAAAAAGTATCTCGCTCTCCAATTATCTTGTGTTTTCTTTTTATTCTTATTTCTTAACTTGTATCGTTACCAATCTTTTTCCCATGTTTATCTTATTTCTTATCTGATAAATTTTGCTTAACTTATTTCTTGACTTATAAGAATCTTTTTTCTTTTGGTTATCATGTTGTTTGTATTCTGATTCATGTAATGCTCTTTCTCTCTCTCTCTCTCTCTCTTTCTTTCTCTCTTTCTCTATATATATAATGTTTAGATTTTGTGACTCTTCATGCTTTTATTTTCTTTCTTGACTTATTATCTTTTCACTTTTATTTTTGATTATGATAACTTTGTTCTATAGTACTCATGGTTGGTCACAAGTTTTTTTCCTCGTTTCAAATGTTATTATATTGTTCATTTTGTTTTGTTTCTTGTTTAATGTTCTTTGCTTTGTTTTCTATCTTATATTGTAAGTTTTACTTTATTAGGTTGTTACTAATTATAACTTCTTTGCTTTATTTCATTCTATATTGTGTATGATGTAATATGAAGTATGTTGAAATCATGTCCATACTAAAAATCATGCATTGGCTTTTGGGTCTACTTTTTGGAAATATTTTTTAAAAATAAATGTTGTGATCTAAAGATTTTGAAACAATAATACATTTGAAATCTCTTATATATATATATATATATATATATATATATATATAGAGAGAGAGAGAGAGAGAGAGAGAGAGAACTGTACCTAAAAATATCTGTTGTGCTGATCAGACTGATAAATATAGAAATTCAGTACCCTAGCCATGTGAGTTGAACCATACTGGTGATATACCAATAAGCTAAAAATATCATACCATATTGATACTCATATCAATAAGCTAAAAAACTAGTCCATACTGGCACAAGATTAGTAAGTTGAAATTTGATCTCAGTTCTCCTTATATTCACCCTTAGAATGATGTCTTTTCGAAACATTGTTTTTCTATTTGAAAAAACATATAGATTTTTTGATCCCTTTTTGAAAAATTTGCTTTGACATGTCATATCATGTAATGCTAATCATGCATAATATCTTATTTTCTTTTTATCGGGTTTTAGTATACAAAAATAACTTTTGACTATCTGTTCTATATATCTCTTACTAAAGTTTTTGATTCTATAACTTTACTGTTTCTTCTTATTAAATTCTTCATGCTTGTATAAAATTCTTACTAAAGTTTACGATTTTAGCTTATTAACCTTCTCATACTTGTGTAGGCTTCATTTATTATTTTATACTTATTGCATGGTCATGCTTTTTCAAGACACATAATTGTGTGTTGGCAGATGACTATGTCCTTGCATCACACGAGCTTATAGACTCTTACTCTTACACAACCATGACCTTTAGGCATGGTCCTGCTAAATTAGAATATGCATACAATTGTGACCTTGATATGCACAATCATATGCCTTTAAAGCACTATCACTTTGGCTTTAATCATGGATGTGTATACACAACTATGACCATGTAGAAATATGATAGCACGGTTGTGCACTTATTAGGCGCACAATCATGCTTTATGCTCTACTTTTGCAACTTTATATTTGGAATTTACATATCTAAACCCAAACTCCATCAAATCTCAATCAAACTCATTCTTACATTTATACATGAATAACATACTACGTTGTACATGTTTGTCCCAATCAAATAGCCTCAATTCTCAATAAAGCATGCTCTTAAACCCTTAAAAATACATATATACATATATGTATATTAAACATGTTTCTAGTCATCCAAAGCTTTATTAATCATTATCTTCTCATCATATCATCATGTTTTTCATGTCATTACCTCGTAAGACATGCTTCAATCATTATCACATGTTAAAGGAAACAAAGAGCACATGCTTAAAGATAGGGGAAAAGAAATAAGAAATAACTTACCTCTAGCTTGGATGCTCTCTTTTCTCTCTAATTCTTGTTTAATTTCTGGCTTAATCTGTTAGCCTTGGCTAATCTCTCTTTAATCTGGGGTTAGGGTTGGCTGAGAACGAAGGAGAAGATTTAGGTGAGCTTTATCTTAAAAAGAGGAGAAAATCTACTTTATATTTGGTAATTAGATAAATGGGATGCTAGTTGTATATCTAAAAAATTTTAGATTTTTTTCTTTTTTTTTTGTACTGTGCATAGAAAAGTCTCCCAAGAAAACTCATACACATGTCATATATAGCTTCTAAATGACTATTTTACTCATGAACCCTCTCAAATTTATTTCTCACTATATAATCTCTCTTTTAACCCCAATTTTCAGCCTAAAAGATCATTATAATCTTGGGATGTTATATGAACCTTTAAACTTTATACATCTTATGTTATTGATGAGTACTCTTAAGTGAGGGAGTCAGTAACAGGGATAGGTTAATATCATGCAAGAGCGATTATTAATAAGTTAGTGAATTCGATCATTAATCGATGAAGATAAACTAGAAAACAAAAGGTTAAGAACTGAGTTAGTCCCTAATGTCTATTATTTTGATTAGTTTTCTTAGAATATCTTGTTGCTTCATTTTAGTTGCTTTAGTTAATTAATTTAGTTGTTAGATTAGTAGTTTATAAAGCGTTATTAGCTTTTCATTATTTAATAACACTATTAAAAGGTTTAGGAATTAGCATAGTCCTTATAGGATTGACATTCAGACTTAACTTGACTATACTTGAAATAAACTTGTACACCTGGTAGTAAATTAATGTTAGGTTCTAAAATTACTCAATACTGAACTATTTGTGGGGTTAATTGTATTATGTTTGGTTCTGTTTCATATTTCTGTTTGGGTTTGTTTTGTATCCTAATCATATGCATGTTGTTTAGGATGGATATTAATATCATAAACATGTGGGGATTTAAATTATTAATTCAGCAAGAATATTGAATTATTAGGTGTATGCGCGAGTGATTTGGCTTTGTATGTGAAACACTAGTAGTGATTTGTGGGCACTTGTAATTGATGGGTGTCTACCTATCATTGTAAGCATTCGCCTACCACTTTGAAGGTGTTAATAAACAGAATATGAGTTTCTCAAACCTATTTATCATGTCTCTTCAATTTGACTCTTAGGATTTTGTTAAGGTTTATGTATTTCATTTAATTTATTAATTAATAGGGATGTAATTTATTTTCTTTAATTATTATGATGTAGTTTACACTTTTTTTGTGTGATTATATTTGTTACATATATGTGTTCAAATAGAATACCTAATAATTGTTAAAACATAATTAAATAAGTCACTGAGTAAAGGTTAACCTTCAAGCTAGACAACGTGAATGTCTAACACATTTTCATGTTATACTTAACTCTCTAAACCCGTTCATTAGGTAAACCAAAATGGTTTAGGTCATTCGTGAAAGAAATAGAGGTATCCATGATGGTGTCAAACCATTTCGTTCATATGAATTATGGTAACTACCTTGGGCAATTACCCTATAAAAGGGAGTGGTAATTGCCCAAGGCAGTTACTAAACATATATTTATAAAGAGAGAGGCTTACTTGGAGCTTTCTCTCTCCTTTCTTTTTCCTTTTGCTCCCAAAAACAAATATAGACACAAATTATTGTTCTGTCATATGTGTACTTTGGTAGACATACAAGCAAAAGGAAATACTCTCTCAAAACTTTGTAAATTTGATTTATGAGAAATACTCTCTCAAAACTCTGTAAATTTGGTCTATAAGAAATACTCTCTTAAAACATTGTAAATCTAGTCTATAAGAGATATATATATATTTAAATTGTGAATTTTAATATAATTTGTTATATTTAATGTGATTATATTTGTGACTATGTGTATTGAATTATCCTAGGCATATTATTATGTTATTCTCTATTCTCGTTAAACTTCTTGAAATAAAACTTGGGTAGTTACTCTGTAATCATTCTATAACAGCCCAAAAACTCATTATGCACTCATCTTGGTTATTATTAGAATGACTAAACAAGAGTGATAAGTCCTACCTAATGTGATATGACAAAAACCTGCCACATTATAGTTAGTCATTGATTTGGTCAATTGATGACTAACAGCAATATCTTCTTTTATTCTTAGATTTTGAAAATTCTTCCAAAAATTAAGTTCAACATTATGGTGATTTAAATTTTTTTTTTTTTTACACAAAAATAAGGGTTAGTTGATGGAAAAAAAAAAAACGAGAACTTCAAAGCAAGTTGCACTAGATTTTTCTATTGGATTTAACCTTAGGGCTTAATATAGTAAGGTTGCGCTTAGTGAAGAATAGGTCGAGAAGAATATTCCTTCACCCAAAGTAGGTAGTGTGTCAACTAAATCTCTTTCTTCAGAGACTTCTACATCATAGGACATTGATAAAAATCCTCTTCTTTCATACTAAATTTCTTTAGCATCTTGTTTATAAATGCACTCTAACTTAGGCTAAACAATTTATGTGATATATCATGATATATTTATATTCTGAGGAGGTAGAATGTTTCTCTTTGGTTTTTAATAGCATCTTGTTCATATATGCACTTTAACTTAGACTAAACAATCTATGTGATCTATCATAATATATTTATATTCTGAGGAGGTAGAATGTTTCTCTTAGGTTTTTAATAGAGAAATACTTGGATAACCAAGCTTTTGTTGATTGCAAGTTTGATATATCATTTTGATAATCAATATGTCATCAATATAATATTAGAAATGTCACTACGCCCCTACTAACCTCCTTGTATACATAAAATTTATGTTCGTTTTTCATAAAATGAGAATATCTTATAGCTTCCTCAAAAACAAATATTTTAACTCCTAAAAGATTGTTTTAGCTTATTAATGAACTTTTACAACTTACATGTCTTACCAACTTGCCTTTTGAAAATAAAACTGTTGATTATGTCATATACATATCCTTTATAAGGTTTTTGTTTAAAAAAATTGTCTTGACTTTCGTATATCAAATTTTAAAATCACGATACAAAGCAATCACAAGCAAATAATAATAACTATTTCACCCCAAACATAAAGATAATACTGCTCATAGGAACCATCTTCTAAAATTAGTTTGAGTTACAATATATAACTCATAGCCAAACATTCCCTTCTAGAGAACATGGCTCCCACTGATTACCATTTAACCATTGATGTTAATCTAGCTAAGAGCCATTTTTACCTTAAATAGAACTTTCCTTTAAGGATGAGTAGAAAACTAGAACCAAATCGAAATTATTGGGTACGTGGTGATCTAATTCTAGTTCCAATCCAAAATTGATGCTCACAATGTCAATTTCAATTTTATATATTTAAAAACCAATGGTCTTATTTTCATTCTAGTTCTAAGTTAATAAAACTAAAATCGAAAACCTAAAAACCAAGACTAAAAGATAATTTGTAACAACCCAATGGTAGAATTGTCCTTTTAGGATTTGAATCAAGGGTAAAAGTGAGATTTCTTTATAAAAAGTAAATTTGAGAGGATTCAGGGATAGAAGAGTCATTTAGAAGTCATTTGTGGCTTATACATAAGTATTATTGGGAGAATATTTCATGTATGACATGAAAAGAAAGAAAATTGAGATTTACATGAATACACAATCGTGTGCCTAAGACACACGACCATGTATCATGTTATTCATGCATATATGCGCTTTTTATTTTCAATCGCACAATTCCCAATTTTCATCTTCTCCTTCCTTTTCCTTTTTCTAACAAACCCTAGATCAGAAAATGTCTAACCAGCAGCTCAACTTTTGATTAGAGATCAAGAGACTAATAAAGATAGAGAGCAATCTTTCATGGAAAAAGGTAAGTATTTCCTTACCTTTTTTATAACATCCCAGGGTTAGATTTGTCTTTTAGGTTTCTAATTTGGGGTTAGATTGAGATTGATAAAAATTCCAGGGTTGTGAGAAAGTTTCAGGGTGAAATAGACGTTTTCCTAAGTTAGGTGGCTTGTGCATGGATCTTATTGAGAGGATTTGCATGCGAGCATGGGAAAATGACATTTTTATATTTTTTCTGCCATGCACAACCGTGCATGTGAGGTGCACGCCCATGCGTACATAATGTTTCAACTGCCTTGGTTTTAAGTTAAGTTTATCTGATTGTCTAGCCATTTTCATCCAAAGTTTTCATTTGATTTTCAAACACCAGCAACCCTAAAAGAGAATAGCAGCATCCAAGACCATCTAATTCAGTTTGACAGTTTATTTTGCTTGAGAGAGAAAACATGTCAAGAGGTAGGCGTTTCTTACCTCTTTCTCTCTTTCTTTGATGTGTTTGATGCATGCTTTGATGCGTATGAGTTTGATTCCAGCATGCTTGTGATGTTTTCCCTGCATGTTTGATGATTTGAGATGATGATGATGATGATTTGATACATATATGTATGATATGTATGAGAATATGTGTATATACATGCTTTTGTGATGGGTTGGATGATTAGTTGTGCGATTGGAAGTTATGATGGATTAATTATGTGTATATAAAGTGTTTTGCATATGGGAAATGGTTAATTTGAGTTTAGTATAAGATTTGGATGGGATTTAGATTGATTCCAACCGGTCATGTTAGTATAGAGCAGGACGCATGCCAGTGCTCGTGTAGCACACGCCTATGCATACTGAATTTCTGCATGGTTACGGTCATGTTCATATAGTCGTGCATGACCTAAAATGTAAGGTCACGACCGTGCATGTTTATGTCACAGCCATGCACCAAGAGAAAATGAGAAATATGTAGAAAAATCACAGAACCAAGCATGATTACATGCACGACTTGCTCACGGTCCCGTGTAAGCGTATGCACGCCTATGCACATGACACGTATACCCGTACGTCAGGCAGAAAAGAGAAAATAAGCATAAAATGATAAATGTGCGCAGTAAAAGCTATCAAATTGATAGAAAACAGCAAAATAAGCTTAGTTAAGCTTACATGATGCATCATATACACAACATAGTATGACATGTCATGCTATGTTGTGTATATGATGCATCATGTAAGCTTATATGGGATCCTAAGATCTAACATCAGTTTTCAGTAAACAGTTTTTAGAAAGCTATTTTCAATATACAAGCCCAGGCCTAGCTATGTTTTCAGCATATTTCATAGCATGTCATTATTATATGACACAGCAGCATATCATTCAGAGAATAATAAGATCAATAAGAATAATGAAATAGTAAATAAGCATGATATGAAACATCATGTAATAAGACACGAATATCAGAACATCAGAATATGAAAAGCCACGTAATGATATGTGAACCTTAGAAAACAATATGAGAATAGTAAAGATATGAAAAGCTAAGATTAAATGATTACATGTGGGGACCAGCTGGTTTTCCTCGTGTGAATAAGCACTGTTTCAATATGTGATGATGTGGCAATTCTTCGAGAAGGATTGGTTTAGGATTAGAGATAGGAAGCGCTTACTGGGTGAATATATCACTCACTCTCTACTTTCTTTTCTCTTACAAGTCAGTAGTTTGGGGGTTGAGAGGAGAAGATGGTTGTCGACTAGGATTCAGTTTTGTTTTGCAGCATGCTTCGGTTTGCATGCTTGCTTAGTTTTATTTGCATGTGATTGTAAATATTTCATCACGCACATCATTTGTAAATATTTTTAATATAATGAAGTTTTTGGGCATGTATATGTATATGTATACATTTGCACAACAGGTTTTCCGTTATAGTATTTCAGTTCAGTTTAGGTATTTCTATTAGGTATTATTGGCAATATTTTCCTTATTTATTAATATTATATTATCATTAAATTATAGAAAAACGGTAAACAGTAGTACCTAGCAGGAGTGCTTATATTTTTCATCTTGCTTCCTAGCATGTTTTTCTGGTTTGAGTTTCCCTCAGGTGTTTGTTGCATATTAAGAATGTATTTCAGCATGTTTTGATGATGAAATAATGTTTTGAATGATGATTGATAAGTTATTATGAAATGTTTTGGTAATGATGTGTTTAGATGTATATTAATGAGAAATATAAGACATTTGGTATGATTTCTGATGAATAGATGGAATGAACATGTTTAAGGTTGATGTATTTGGTATATAAATGTTTAATAGAGTTTTGGTTGTGATTTGAGTTGAGGATATTGGGATTTTTGGGTTTCCAGATGCCATATATAGAAATCAAGTGGAGTACACGATTGTGTGTCTATGGGTACACACCTGTGTGACCTCATTTCTACATGAGCACGACCTTGTATAATACCCGTATACGTCTGATAACCTAGACACATGCCCATGTGACCTATACACACACCCATGTACTCAATCCTAATATCACATGCTCGTGTAAGCAAGACACGAGAGTGTTGAATGACAGTTACACCCTCGTGTAAGTATGGGACACGGTCTTATGCCTTGAACACACGCTTGTATGACCAACCAAAGTTTTGTAAATTCATTTTAGAAGCTAGCATGACCAAGAACATGACCGATACATAGTCTCGTATGCCTTCTTACACACACGTGTGTCAAGTAACACATGCCCGTGTACCTTAAGAAATGCATAGAAACAGCTCCAAGGCCAATATAAGCCATTTCCAAGCTTATAGAACTTAATTATAATAAGATATAACAATATATCATACATGATTAGTAGCATAGAGCATAAAATGTCATACCAATATTTTCAAAAACATATCTAAAGATCCAAATATATGTTTTAAAATTAGAAAACTATGATGCTCTATATATCTTTTAGGGGTGGATGTAATAACCCAAGGGGTAAATTTGTCATTTTTGAGAGTTCATGAGGGGTAGAGAGTCTTTTAGAAGTCCTTTGGGGCTTAGTTGTAGTTTCTGCGCATGTGGGGGTGGGAATGGCTATGTTCCACTACACATGACCGTGTGCCCAGGACACACGACCATGTGTCTTGCCCCAGTTAGATAAAGTGTTTTAATTTCTTCAGTTGCGTGCAGATTTCAGCTCCCAGCTTATTTCTCTTCTTCTTCCTTCAGCTCCAGCGAACCCTAGAGTTCCAGAGAGAGATCCCCCAGCAGCCCAGCTTCAAATTAGAGATCTAGAGACTCCCAGAGATAGAGGTTGAGCTTCCATGGCGCGAGGTAAGTGTTTTCCTTACCTCTTTCGCTTGTTCAGAGCCTGTTTGGCTACCTCCAGCTTATGAGAATGTTATGTGTGCTTGTTTGAAGTATTTGCAGCATGCTTGAGCTGTATTATGATGGATGATAACATGATTGAGTGGCTTTCCATGCTTATTTGTGTATATGCTTATATACATGAGATTTATGCTTGATGTATGTTATTTGGCGTGTTGAGATGATGATATGATGTTTGTGGGCATGTTAGTAGCAGTAAAGTTTGTGTATGTTTGATGATTTGGAGTGTGGAAGTGTTTGTGTGGGAATTTCTAGATTTTCAGACGTATTCTGCAGTTTCTGGGTTGAGCACACGACCGTGTGTCCCTGAGGCACGCCCGTGCGTCCTCATTTCTGCATGGGACACGGCCGTGCATGCTGCCCGTGTGCGTCTGAAAACCCAGACACACGCCCGTGTGCCCGAGTACACACGCCCGTGTGCTTTCCCCTAATTCCACACGCCCGTGTTCGCTGAAACACGAGGAGAAGAAGATGGCAGCCACACGCCCGTGCAGTGCAATACACGCCTGTGTGCCCCTTGTTGCACGCCCGTGTGTTGTCCCACACGCCCGTGTGCTGTCCCACACGCCCGTGTGCCTTGCCCAGTTTTCATGAAATAATTCCAGAACGTTGCACGCCCAGCAACAGGACGGGGACACGGTCCCGTGTGCCTTGACACACGCCCGTGCGTCCCAGAACACACGCCCGTGCACTTCAGAAATCAGCAGTAATTAATTTTAAAAGAATATTAAGCCACTCTAAGCCATTTCTAAGCACACAGAACTCAGTAATTAGCTAATTAATCAGCATTTCATGCATGATTATCATCATTAGCACGACATGCCATATCAGATATTTTCAGACTGGATCCAAGGATCCAACAACATGATTTTCAGATATATATATATGATTTTCATATATCAGATAGGGGTGAATACGAGGGGGCACCTGTGAGTTCGCACACCCGCTAGAGAGGGAAACCAGCGTCCGCTAGAGAGGACGTGGTCACTGACCAAGCTCAATAGAGAGTGCTGGTTGTGCATCAGTAGATTCAGTAGGACTTGAACTCACACGGCCAGGGTGCCGAATCCCTGTATTCATCAGTCTAGCCAGCATAGCAGATTTTCAGATACAGTACTTTCTGATTCAATTTTCAGTATATACTATACGTATATATTCAGGATCTTCGGATCACAGTTTTATTATCAGAAAGAGTTTTCAGAAAAGACAATTTTTCAGAAAAATAAGCCCGAGGGTAAGTTTTTATAGCTTTTCAGTATACATGACATCAGCATATACATTTCATTGTCATGTACAGCATCTCATGAGAAACAGAACAGTATCAGAACAGAAATATAACAGAATTCAGTAAGAAAACTGTCTAGTTGAATCTTCTACGTGACGAGTCACGTAGTCGGTTGTTTGACCTACGAGTGTAGTGTTTGGAAACGCTTGTTGAGTGACTTTGTCACTCACTCCTTTCCCTGTTTCCTTTTGCAGGTCAGTGTTCGAGGCTGAGCTGGAGCGAGACCGCTGCGAGATTTTGGGGATTTGGCTTGGCAGCAGCAGACAGCATGTTGGCTCGCATGCTTTTATTTTCTCATGTATATATGTGTGTATTACAGTATCGTATACACTGTATGACAGATTATTAGCATTATACATGAGTAACCTGGGTTTTCACGCTTGTATTTAATTTACTTTCGCAGTAAATTATATTATTAGTTTCTTTTATAAAGAAAAATTTTATTTCAGCAGCAGATTTTACTGTAGAGGTCCCCGTTTCAGGAATATTTTATTATTATGAAAAGTATTTTCTGTAGCGCACAGTAGCCTGGGGCGGGGGTCGCTACAGTGGACACGAGGGGGCACCTGTAAGTTGTACACCCACTAGAGAGGGAACCAACATTAGTATACGCTAGTGTGCATCTAATTATCAGTTTATACTTTAGTTTCAACTTTAGATTTCAGTTGACTGACCTAGGATCAAGAGGTTGAAAACTCACATGACTAGGGTGTTGAATCTCTGTGTTCATCAATCTAATCAACACTATAGATTTTTAGTCATATTATTTTAATATATATTTTTTCAGTTTAAGATCTTTGGATCTATACAAATATTTTCAGATAAATAAACTGTGTTTTCAAAAATATGGCCCAATGGCATATAACATGTTTCAGCGTGACTTCATACCATGACATTCATTTCATGGCATGGAATTTAGTTTCAGTTAAGAGAATAAGGATAAGTTATATTTAGAATAATAAGCAAAAAGAATAAACACAATTAAAAATGCCTAAATTATGAGAACAGCTAAATTATACTCAAACGAGAGCTCAGCTCAGAGTTTTGCTTGGGTTAGAGAGAAGTATGAAATGCTTACTGAGTAAGTTATCACTCACCCCTTTCTTTTCCCTTTCTTTTTGCAAGTCAATTAGATAGAAGCTGCTGAGACTTGGGGTCAACTGTGGCTGATGGGTGAAGGGCTCTATCTTTGTTTTTCAGGAGGCTTGGTAGGGTTTTCATGTGCATGCGATTTTCAGAAATGTTAGTATAAATGTATGCATGTATTTTGATACATTATATATGTAAATAAAGAACTTTTATGTATGTGTACACACACACACACACACTTACATTATGAGTTTTTAAACCCATCACTTTACTGTTTATTGTTTTTTAGCTTTCGCTTGTTTGTTTTCCAATCAGTCAGTTTTTTCATAGAATTTTTCTTAATATTAAATAAATAAATAACTTATTTATTTGCATATATAAGTACAAGACCTAGTAACAATGATATATACTACAGTGGCTCCTATATAATTCAAATACCTAGTTGGGTTTTTTTTTTTTTAACTTTTTCTTTTTTTCTGATGTTTTAATATGTGATGAATTAATTGCTTACTGGTTTCGGACTTGAGAGAACTTTTTTGATGATTTGCTATATATGAAAATTATAAATATATTTCTAATGCAAAATCTTATTTTAGATAATTTTTTAAGCTTTTTTTTAATCTATGTTTTGATATGTGATGATTTTTTAGATGATTTAATATATAAAAATTATGTTTTGATATATGATAAATTAACTATTTATTTGATATATTTCTTTCAATGAAAAAAATGAGACAACGTTAGACTTATTTATAAATAAAATTTATCTTGGGTACCCAGAACTGAAACCGACAAATCAAAACTACAGTGTCTATTCCAGTTCTGAAAGTTGTTATCATATATTCCAACTTCGATTTAAAAAACATAAGAACTGATGAATTATGATTCTAATTTTGATTTTTACGTTTTTTACGAAATACTCACTTACTCAACCCTACTTTCCTAAATCAACATAGAAAACTTAAACTTTTTGGCACACTAAGTATGGTTAAAATGCACAAACCCCTGGAGGAGGGCTTCATAATGCATCACCCATGACATTAGTGCCTAAAGTCATCATCAAAATTTTAGTAATCTGCCAATACTCAATAGTGTTTTAAGTTACAATTGGTAGTTATGAAAGACTTAGCATTCAAAATCGTAATTTTTTAATAGGATTTTCTTGGTTTTTTCTTTTCGAAAGGAACCTTTCATGTTACGTTTATTAAAATCGAAATATTCAATTAAAGTCTTTAAGTGGGCTTAATTTAATCGAAATAATATTAACCAATTTTTTTTATGAATTATATTAATAAAATTAAAGTTTAATTAAATCGAATTCAAATTCGCATCATCTTTATTCAAATCTACCTTGACTGATAACACTATTATTACCTCTTCTGAATGAGGGGCATAAAGTCTTTTTATGAAACTTGAGGGTAATTTGGTAATTACGGGGAGAGAAGCCTTAAATGCTTGGGGATTGGATCTTCTGATTTGAAACCCGTTTTCGAAGAAGAAATCAGCACCTCGGGGACTATTAGTGGCGGCTGTCTTTATAATCTGCATTCTTTTCTGCATCTTCATTTCATCGCATCGCCAACGGTAAGAGTTCTTGTCTTTTCTCCGTTAGCGTAAATATTTTAGGGTTCATTGCTAGTTTTTGGATTTATTTACTGGAAGAGCTTTCGATCTACAATTTACATATATATATATATATATATCATTAATTTGCAATGATTTTCAAGTGATTTTTTTTCTTTTTGGATGTAGTTACATATACTTAATATGTGTTTTATTTTATTTTTCAATTTGTATGTAGAGCCTGGGGCTAGTTCTGTTAGTGGAAACATCAATTGATGAGATTGGGTCTCAATGACAAGTTCGTCGGGGAAAGCGGCCTCTACAAATGGGTCTGTCTATGTTTGTAATTTACCTCAGGGGACTGACGAAAACATGTTGGCTGAATATTTTGGCACCATTGGGTTGCTAAAGGTAAGGTCTTTTACCTTGTGTTCTAGGAGTTCATGCTTTACTTCGGGGTAAAATGTTAGTTTTTATGTTTATCTTACGAGTATAATATATGATGTGTAGAAAGACAAGCGAACCGGTCGACCAAAGATATGGTTATACCGAGATAAAGCAACAAATGAGCCAAAGGGAGATGCTACTGTTACATATGAGGATCCACATGCTGCATCGGCTGCTGTTGAATGGTTCAACAACAAGGCTTTTCACGGCAATATGATCGGAGTTTTTATTGCAGAGTCTAAGGGCAAAGGTGAAAATGCCTATAACTCGGGTCCAGATCCAAATGTTGGTGAGGGTCATGGTGGATTAGAGGAAAATTTTACGGATATGAATGAGATGTCTGGACGAGCTAGAGGTCGTGGTGATGCTTCAGGGAAAGCATGGCAACAAGAGGGAGACTGGATGTGTCCGAATACAAGGTCTGTGATGTGATATTGGTGAGCAGCTCTTCTTGATCTTTCATAGTCCTGTTTTAGTGTTCAGTTTATACTGTGATTATTTTTGCATATATATTCTTATGCCCTATTGTGATAGCAGTTGTGGCAACGTAAATTTTGCGTTTCGTGGTGTGTGCAATCGTTGTGGAACTGCTCGACCTGCTGGGATATCTGGTGGTGGCACAAGAACTGGTGGTCATGGGAGAGGTCGTGGTGGTGTTGAGTCAGGAAGCCATTCCCGGCAAATTGGTGCTTCTACAGGACTTTTTGGTCCAAATGATTGGCCTTGTCCTATGTAAATTCCTTTTTGCTAAATTCTTTATTTTTCTTAACTGTCTTTTGTTATTACCTGGTTCTGTTTTAGCATTGCTTTTCTTGGCTAATTGGAATATCTTCAGGTTCAGTGTTAATAAGATTTCATAAATTTTTTTATTCAACTCTTGTTACTTGTCTAATAATTTATACACATCCTTGTTCAGTGAAACAGAGCAGATAAATTGATTTGTTTGTTTCATCTTTGGGAGAGATAAGGCTTTGTAGTTATTTTTTGTGGTTATTACAACATGAATACATTTGGCCAGGAAGGTTTTATCAAAGGCCATTGCTTAAAAACATTTTTACTAAAGTGTATATAGGTTGAACGCTAGTTGGTGGTATCCAGTTGTATTACTATAGTTACTTGGGTGCTGCTGTACTTGCCCTAAGAGTGTCTGGCTCAGAGTGGGTTTATGTGTAGCATAGTGGGGGCATGGACCTATGATAAGGTTAGGTGCATGAAAGGGAAGGAAATAAATATTCTTAAATTCAGGCTGATAAAATAATAGCCTAACTATGATATTGTTTTTTATAAATTTATAAATTTTAAGGTTTTTAATTGCCATATAATCTGTATAAAATTGCACATCCGCTGTCTGTGCTATATTGATTCAGGAGACATGTGTCATTTTGCATTTGTATCTTACCTTGTTTTTTCTTCTTGCTTTCAGGTGTGGTAATATCAACTGGGCAAAGCGAACAAAATGCAATATTTGTAACACCAATAAACCTGGTCACAATCAGGGTGGTGTGAGGTATAATATGATAATTTCCTTTTTGTTTTTAATATATATATTTTTCCATTGTAATTTTGATCATTGCTGCCAATATAAATGTTCATTATTACATATTGTTTTGAAAGTACGTGTAATTTTTTGTGATATTTTTTGTTTACTCTTTTGTAATCATGCTTGCTTTTCTTCCTTCCATTTTTTGTTGTAGAGTATTTGTTCACCTTGAAATAAATGTACTTGTAATTGGGTTAGCTGTCTAGAGTGTCATAGGTAGCAAGAGACACAACAGATGTGGTTTGTTTTTGTTCTTTTTATTGTAAGTTTAGTTTCCAACCGTTGCTGCTATAGGTCTTTGCTTATCCTAAAACATGATAAGCTAGAAGTATGTAGTTCATGGTTATGGATAATAATCTGATTCACTAAGATTTCAAAAACTTTATATTTCGTAGTTATCAGCAGTAACTTGTGAAAACTCATTAAAACAACAAATATGTAATGTCAAGACTATCAAATTAGAAGAATTGTAGCATCACTTGGAATACAGATCAAACCAAATGTACCTAAATCATTAGACTTAATTGCAACTTTTCTTTCTCAACAGGAAACAAAAGATTTTATTTACAAAAGATGTACATAATGTGATTGCATACATTAAAAATTCAAGTAATATTAGTTATATATTATTTATGTTACCAATTCTGAGGCCCTTCTAAAGTTATATATTTGTTCATTAAATCCTTTCATGATTTTTGAGAAATTAGGGCAACTTAGGGAATACCAATCCTTTCTTAATCTAGTGATAATTCAGGGATGTTTCTGTAGCCTGTCCCTCAAATTGCTTTTCACCCCTGCTCCTAACAGGATGGGTGCTTAAAAGGGCCCATTAATTGTGGGGATCTTAGCCTGTCTATTATGAAACGTTTTAGAAGTTTAGGGATGGATTCATGTCAACAATTTACAATTTCTAGTTGGTCTATGGTTCGTGTTAGTTTACTTGAAGAGTTAGTAGTTGTGTGCCTAGTAAGGCTGCTTTCTTTCTCAGAGGCGGCTTTAGCTAAGATTTGTGCAGTGATAATTTGATTAAGAGGAAGGGTGACATAGGACAACCTAGAGAAAGTAGGTGTTAAATGTACTTTCTCCAGAATGTGTTTTTATTTGTTTTCCAAGTTTAAATAAGATACATATGTTGATCTTCCTGAAGATTTTCATAGAAGATGATCTCCCCACCTTTCTGATGGTAGCTGGATTGTTTTTTTGGATGTCATTTTAGTGTATGTATGTTTGATTTTAATTCCTAGAATAATTTTTTATCTTGTAAATCTAGACTGACCCTTCATATTGAGGCTTGTTTCATTTTTTATGGAACAATTTATGAATTGACAATGAAGATGCTTTCTCCTCCCATTTCCAATCTTCTCTCATTTTTCCATCATTTGGTTTAGTGTCAGCAAATGTATTGAGACAGTGGATCATTTGTTACTATTCCTAGTGGCTGAAGAACTCACCTTTGTTGTTCCCCTTTTTCTTAGTTGGTTGGATTATGCCTATATTGTGGTTTATGCTTATGAACTGGATGTGGGAAAACAAAACTGGTATTCTATGGATGCAGTTTGATCTTGTTTAATTTGGATTATCTGGCTCTAGATAAATGGATAAAATTGGAGATGCTGTTTTTCTCAAACTGTTTTTAACCTATTGCCTGACTTATTCTGTACTGATGGAAAGAAAATGAATTTTAAGTCCTTAAGCTTAAGTTTTCTTCTCATTTTTCTTCTTCTGAACTCTCGTTTTAGCTTGTACTGGTGCCCTTATGTTTTTCTATGTTTTTGGAGCAGTGGTATTTTGCTTTTTACAAATTCTGTCAAGCATTGGGGTCACTCTTTGCTATTTAAATTTCTTATTGTGAAAAGAAAAAGAAGAAAAATAGGGATTTTAATTGTGGAATCTTTTCCAAGATCTGTATGTCATTTGAATTGATTAAGCATTAGTTCAGTCTATGGATGATTAATAGAGAGGAATGGTTAAGTGTAGTGGCCTGCAATTATCAGTAGGAAGTCTTACTATTTGTGTGACTTTTTTGTTCATAAGGGCTTGTTTATCTGGATGTTGCATTGTATTGTGGACTGGAGGTTTAAATTTGGATTTTGAGTCATAAGCAATTTTATCTTTTCCTATTGAACTACCAAATTCCTTTTATTTTCTTTCTTTTTAATGAAGTGATTGTTGCTAGCAGTTTGTGCATACCAAGAAACCAACACAAACATCAATATTGGAGTTTGCCTTATGTGAAAATTCCATATATTTGCCTTACTGTAATTATCTTCTTTTATCTATGCACTACTTGCACATAGGAAAATGTGAATACAAATCTTCCCCTTTTAAAACTCATTAATTCATGTTATATCTTTTGTTGATTGCAGAAAACATCAATCTTCCTTCTAGAATCTTTTGTGTTTATTTTATTTAATCTAGATATGCAGCCATCGCATATGCATTCCTATTATGTGTGTTACAAAATTAATGCTTAGGCACATAATTTAATTCGTAACAGCAATCTTGATTTTCTTTCTTTGCATTAATGGTATGATTTTTCTTTTAATACTTTGAATATATCTTCATAAGAAGTGAGTTACTAATTAATACATCATTTTCACAATTGTACTTCTGATGCTATTAATTAATACATTACATAACTGTTTTATTGCTGAAATACAAATGTAATTATTGCTGAACAGAGGAGGTCGTGCTGGTGGTTACAAAGAACTTGATGAAGAAGAATTGGAGGAAACCAAGCGACGTCGGCAGGAGGCTGAAGAAGTAATATTTACTTGCACTAGCATTACTTGAGGTTGGCAATCTGAAGATATGCTGAATTAACATCCTCTATGATTTAATGTCAGGATGACGGTGAGTTGTATGATGAGTTTGGCAATCTGAAGAAAAAGTTCCGTGCTAAAACACAGCAAGCTGAAGCTAGACGGGTGCTTCCAGGTGCTGGACGTGCTGGATGGGATGTTGAGGAGCTAGGTACTGTGTTGTTCAGGCTATTCTTTTGTTTTGGACATCATAATTACAAGAAAGTTTAATTTTAGAGCCACAAATGAAATAGATTTGACTTCTCTAGTGACTGACCACTCAGTCTCTCATAACGCTACAGTGTAACTGGGGTGATTCACTTTGTTCTTACTGTGACTTGCTTTGGTTTTATATTAAAGATTTTTCCTACTAAACGTTTTTCATTTTGTCTTTGTTTGTATTTGCAATTCTTTTTTTTGGGGAAACTCGAGGTCATTTTCGCAAATTTACCTGTTTACTGGAATGTGCTAAAATTAAGTCTATTTGGTTTTTATCTTAGATTTATTCATGAGTTATCGAATCCTTATAAGTTTTTTACTTGATTTAGAACCAAAGTTTTGGTGAAGGTTGATTTTATGTGCATTTTCATATTTGTTGGAGTTGAATTTGTTCTTTGTTCTTGCAGTATTTGAGTTTGATCTTGAGGGTTCTATTTGATTATGTGATCACTCTTTTGTTCCTATTTTTGTTCCTCTTTTTACCTTTTATATACTTAAAAACACAAATCTGGTCCATATACTGCAGAATGACAGCTGAACTTTTTATCCACACTCTCTTGAAAGCTACGATTCCCTCTCAACAGTCTTAATTTTTAGCTACCAGTTGACTGCTGAAAGAATTTGTCTTGTGATAAAGTGCCAACCTACTTTCACCTGATAACAGCTAGACAGCCACTTGTATTGACTTAATGCATATTTTTCGCATAAAAAATATTCTGGACTATTTTCCATCACTTGACGAGGAAACATGTCAAACCTTGCCTGGGCACTGACCCCTTGATGATCACTGAGCAGGTGAATTGGTATGTACAAGTTTAGACCAATGGCTGTAACTTAGAAAAGTGTGGATATGAAGTGATCATGGACTGAATAAATCAGTATTTTGCTCGGAATAGAGTTTGATGAGTGGAATCAAGAAGATCTGGTTGATATTTGGCAAAATTTTTATTCCTTATTTTTAAAATTCAGTTGGCTTTTCAAGTGATTGTTTCATTAACAAAAATAATTGATATGCAGGTGTTATTGATAGAGATGGGAGAGAGAGAAGCAGAGATAGGGGAAGGGAAAGGGAAAGGGAAAGGGAAAGGCAAAGCACCAAGAATATGGATCGTGATGGTAGGGAGAGACGTCGAAGTCGAAGCAGAGAGAGAGATCGAGGTCAAGATAGAGACCGGGATTATGATCATGATCGAGACAGAGAATATGGGCGAGAGAGGGACCATGATCGGGATCGAAGCAGGTATCGACATTGAGGTTTGAAGGAATACCGGGGAGTTCTGTGGTCTTGTTTTTTTGGATAGGAGTGGTAAAATTTCATCTTAAGATAGCACAAGAACTTCACATTTGAGATGAATTAGCATCTTAAGCAAGTTGAATTGTGGGACGATTATGTTCAGTTGTTTTAATGGTATATTTATTGAAATTGTGATCTGCACTATATTTTAAACTTTCTTGGAACTTTGTATTGCTTGGATCAACTGGGGACGTCAGAACATGAAATGGAACAATTTGAACTTTATTGATTGTCAAGAAGGGTGGCTTTTGAGTTGATTTCAGCTTTTGCTTAAGTGGGTATTTTTTTCTTCTTTTTTTTTTTTCTTTTTTAATGATAAACTCTTATTTGAGTCTGATTACTCTTTTGAGACTAAACTGATTACATCTAACAGATAAAAATTAATTCAGATTGAAGGGTCGATTTGATTTAATTATTATTATAAAATTTTCAATGGAATTGGTAATAAAAGTTCTACGAAGGCATTAGCTTCCAATAGAAAGTGACAAAAGTAGTCAAGTTTGTTTGTATTCAATGGAAAGACTGTCTTTCTTCCCTTTTGGAAATAGAAAATTCAAAAGCAAAAGCAATTCATGTCGTTTTGTCTCAACCAGAATAAAGATTTGAGTTGGTTTTTTTCTTTTTCTTTTTCTTTCTTTATTGGTTTGATTTCTGTGAGTACCAACAAAATATGTTGGTACTCAAAGGCCAATCAGAAATGCTGCCCAAGGCGAATTCCGAAAGTGGTTTTGCTTTCTGTTCTTTGCAATCGTGTTTGGAGATTGTATTATTTGTCGACAAACTTCCATTAAATTATTTCTTGTGCTTTTTGAGCATCTTAAGCTTTCTCATTAATAAATTAATATTAATACGCCGTCTGATTCCTTGTTAATTATTTTTATATTTACTTATAAAAAATAGTCTTAAATAGATTTCAACCGGAACTAATGTTTTCGAAACTAGATTAGATGTTGACATAGTAAAAATAGTGATTCGGTCAAAATGATGATCGGATTGTTTAATCAATGGTTGATTGTTATAATTATTTAAAATAATTATGTATCCAATTTTTTGTAGATCAGGTCACACCTGATTTATATCCAGTTTAATTATTCAGTTCAATCTGATTTAACTTTTAAATGATATTTCAATAAAATGGAATCGTTTTTCTTAACCGGTAACATTTCAACCGATTTGATCCAATTTTTAGAACGATGCTTGTAAAGGTAATGCCAAATGTATTCGTAAACCAAACAAGAGTTGGTAATCTCTTTTAAGTTTTAAAAACTAACAACCAACCCCTCTATTTGTTTTCTCAAATAACTCCCACCCCCAAATCGACTCATTTAATTATTCATGTTAAAAGTTATAATTCATACCTAATCTATTTATAATTTGTGTCAAAAACATGGTAAAATATGTCAATCCATTTATGACATGTTTATAATTTGATCTATTTAAAATACATACGTTTAATAATTTGATCTAAGTTTAATCAATTTAAATTTAAGAACGTCATTTAAAAGTATCATCCAACAAAAAATAAATGTTTAATTTGTTTTTTTTTAATTAATATTTTCAATTATTCAAAATATAATTATTAATTATTAATCGTTTCCTAAATGGGTTTAGGGATTGGGAACCCTCGACTTAACTTGACATAGAAGTGTTGAGTTTTAGAATCCAAACCCAACCCGAATATTGTTTCTGTAAACTGAACCAAACCAACTCAAACCATGAGGTTGTTTTCTCATGGTTTTGAAACTTTTTGTCCTTTACAATGTGGTCAACAAAACCAGCACGTTATTGCTAGTTTGGAAACGTCTTGGGAAAGGAGGTAAATTCAGTAAATTATTGGTGGTTGTGGGTCAGTTTGCACAATGATAAAAGACATGATGTATGTAACGGCTACGGCAGTATCCATTGGGCGGCATCACATTAAAATGATAATATTTGTGATAAAAATACAATGCAAGGTCAAAATTCAACCGCCAGGACTCTTCTGGGCGGCACCATGTTGGTTGAATTTCTGTATGGTTTCGGGGCCCGCCTCCTTCCTTCACATGTTCTACTTTGATGCACATGCTGCTTCCCTCAATGGGAGGGCTGGGGAGTTAATGATTGAGCGGAATATGCATAGGTTGGTTGGTTGATGCCATCATCATGCTTCCAACATCAATCAAAGCAGAGACATTGTATTGGAGATCCATGAAACCTTGCCTGACATATAATCTTCTACAAATCTGGATGCCACAGTTGCATTGCATATTTGTGTATGCGTGCAGTAGAGTAGAGTAGACTTAGTCTCTGACAGACAATTTCAGAGTGAATTGCTCTGCTTGCGACAAGTGTCATGTTTTGGAAATTTCCTCTTGTTCTCTTCTCCTTGTGCTCTTTGTCCACTGTCCCTATAAATATGGTTGCCTTCCAATTATCACATAACACCCTTGACAGCAAGAGCAACAGCAACAATGGTGATTCAATCTGATTCAAACCCACATCTGCTTAAGCATCTTAGACAACTTCTGAGCCTCAGCCACCCAGTGGAAACAACAATATGTAATGCAGATGGAGGAAGAGGAGGAGGAGGAGGAGGCGAAGACAATGAAGGATGGCAACTTCCATTGATAGACCTCGGTGGCCTAAACAGCCCTGATGAGAAAGACAAGTCAGCTTGCACTGCAGCCATTTGTCAAGCATCGTCAGAATGGGGATTCTTTCAAGTGATCAACCATGGCATCAGCCCTGAATTGCTGAAGAAGATGAGGAAAGAGCAGGAGTTGTTGTTTGGAATATCTTTTGAAAAGAAAACAACCTGTGGTCTTCTTGATAATTCCTACAGGTGGGGGAATCCAACAGCAACTACACCGAAACAATTCTCATGGTGTGAAGCTTTTCACATTCCTCTCGCTAAAATTTCTGATGAATCCTGCTATGGAGACTTCACCTCTCTAAGGTATTCATTTATAGAACTTAAAATTTTCAAGGCATTCATTCCACTCATTATACATTGTTGGGTTGTGAAATATAGGATAGTGATGACAGAATATGCAGCGGCAATGTCAAAGTTAGCAAGGCTACTTGCAACAATTCTAGCCGAAAATTTAAGCCAGAAAAGGGGAGAAATCGATGAGATTTGTGATGAAAACAATTGCTTTCTAAGGTTGAATCTCTACCCAGCATGCCCATTATCTCCAGAGATATTTGGATTAGTTCCTCATACAGACAGTGATTTTCTTACAATTCTTCACCAAGATGAAGTTGGAGGACTTCAACTCATGAAGGATTCCAAATGGGTGGCTGTAAATCCCATTAAAGATGCTCTTATTGTCAACATTGGTGATCTTTTCCAGGTAAAATTAAATTCAAACCAAACCCCCAATTGATTATTTTTTATGATTAAATTAAAACAATGGGACAAACTCCAATTTTTTGCAGGCATGGAGCAATGACATGTATCGGAGTGTGGAGCACAAGGTGATAGCAAATGGAAAGATGGAAAGATACTCAATTGCTTACTTCTTATGCCCTTCCTATGACACTTTAATTGGAAGCTGCAGACAGCCTTCTGTGTATAGAAATTTTACTTTTGGAGAGTTCAGGAAACAAGTTCAAGAAGACGTCAAGAAAACTGGGCACAAAGTAGGCCTTCCAAGATTTTTGCGAACAGAATAACGAAGAAGAAACATTTTGGATCAAGATCAAGACTATGCCGCTTTGCACATCCATAAATTTGTAAACACCATTTGTAATTGACACACACAAAAAGCTAAGAAAAATACAGATTAAAAACCACACAACTCTGGTTGTATTTATTCCATATTTGTTCTTTTTGACAAGTTAGTATATGAATGAATATTTAAGAGAGTAAGTAATAATGATAATGTCACAGATTCTGCTCTTTCTGTCTTCTTTTTTAAATATTTTTTTCTCTGTACTGTTTACAGGATTACCCAAACAGAATATTGGGCAAAACGTCATGGCAACTTTTCAGAAAAGGCCACTGTGTTTGCGGTTGTTAACAGAGGAATCTCATCTTCATTATACGGAAAACAGTAAAAACAATTGACATGCAAGAGACTAACACAGACTAATTTTCCTCTGAAAGACTGTAAATTGAATTCCAAACTGTAGAGTAAAAGCATGATATGAAAAGACAAGTAGATCCCATTTAAATGGGTAACTATTATAAATGAAAGTCTTTTAGGCAAAAAGATTGTATACATAATAAGGTATACAAATGCAAAACATCTGTGAAAAGATTGTACACATAACAAGGTATACAAATGCAAAACATCTGTTAGAGTCTGCAGGCATTGTGAGTTGGATTTAATATTGTTGTCTAGCATGAAGGCTTGGATTTTAATGCTGCTGTCTAGCATATGCACAGAGGTAGTAACAGAGAATGAAGATTTGTATTCCTTTTCAAACATAGAAATAAGAGTTTGAGATTGTGATTCTTACTGATATGGATTATCTTTTACAGATGATATTCTTCAACACTCAAGTTTTCACCTTCTAGAATGAAAAGACAGATTTCTCTCAAAAATTATGCACCCTGCTGTTTCCAGTAGACATCCCCTTTACAATACCATCTTTAAGGTACTTCTCATGCCCCAGTTTCAGTCACCCGAGTGAGATAGTTTAGATCCTCACAAAATGAATCAAGCTACCGAACTTAACTTTGTTAAGCACATTTAATCATAAAATGGATTTAATCAGAATCCACCTAGAATGGGCCCTAATTCTTTGTCCAAGTAACCGCATCTACAAACAAACAGGTAAAAAACCCACCTAAACTATTAATTATTTCACTTTCTAGATAATGCTAGAATGTGACCCAGCTGGGAAACAAACGAAATCCCAGTCATTTATCAGAAACCTTTTTTGACAGTACAGTTGAATTCTAAAATGGTTGTAAAATCTTGTAGCTCCCTTGTGAACACAAAGACACCTCACTTCCTAGGCAAGCGTTTGAGATTTTGACTTTTTCTTATTTCCACATTTTCAAAGCACAATAATCAATTCATTGCATCAGATTTAAAGTAATTCATATTGTGCCAATGAATAAACAAGAGATGCATCTTTGAAAAATATTTGTTATGGTCACATGTCAGACAGGTGTACATCTTTTGAAGATTTAAAGACAATTCCACAACAAAATTTCAAAGAAGCCATCAATGTGAAAGACACAATAGTTAAAAAATATATTGACCCTAACCTGTTATTTTAATAAGACAGGCATGCAATTTATTAAATCAGATGTCAACTCTCGAACATGATAAATTCCTAGATACAGGCACTGGAGCTGAGCAATAACGTCCAAGTTATGCAGATCCTAAATTTGATTTGTCCTTATTTTTAAGTTTGTATTATGCATTATAAATAAAAAGAAAAAAAATGGTGCAGGATGTTAGTACATGCCTTAGAGGCCAATCATCTCGTGGGCATTATATCTTGTACACAAATATATCATAGAATATATTAATAAAATAAGTGTTCTTAATCCACATGTAGTTTCCTTGCATCAAATTTAAACATTTACACATTTCACATGAGTTGTCTGGATGATGTGAATCTTTGGGGAATCACATCAACAAAACATTCCCTGTACAACTAATGTTTATTGGGTAAAAACATTACATAACAGACATGTTGCATGCTTCCATTGACTATCATGTGATGATATTAGCGTGGATGATGCAAGTCATCTCACTACGACATTAGTATGGATAAATGGATAGTGAAATGTTTATCGAATATGACTGAATACCATGAATTACATGGACATTAAGAACATGATCAATGATTCATTGTAACATCGTATTAGTGTACCAATAATCCTTAGACTTAAGACATCACGATTGCCTCCGATATGAATGCATACGGTTCGTACAGTGTAGAGTCAAAGGCCCATTAGAATTTTCTTCACAAATAATGGGTCTTCCATGTCACCCAATCAGAATATGCTATTACCCCATATAAATGCAATCAATTCAAACGGTTATATACAAAGCCATAAAGTGTATAAACAAAATTTGAGAAACACAAGGATATCAATAGGCGAAAAGCATATACAGAAATTTAATCTTTGAAAAAAGATATGGTCAAGATGGCAAGTGAACATCAACAGACCAAATTTAATCATCTGAACATCCCTGCTTGGTCATTGGAAACAGATTGTGCTAATAGGTTCGAAAATCTTATTCAGTCAAGAAATATTGCTACCTTGTCTTTGAGACTGCTCTTCAGTTTCATCTGGGGTGTCATCTCATCTCCCACATCATTTTGACACAGCTGTCCAAACCCTTCATCATTTGTATCAAATTCAATCTTCTTTTCTTTGTATTCACGAGGTTTCTTCAATAAAGGGCCGAAAAATAGGTCCAGCATATCCTGCGCAAAATCCCCTGTTGCACTTTGCACAGTACTAAACTCACAACTGCTTATTATCCCATCCTCAAAAGAGGTAGATTCCAAAGGTCGCTTTAGGGATTCGATATCTCTGTTTGACGACTGTAATTCTGCAGCTGTATCTAAATCAATTTGCCCATACTGCAGAAATTTGAGATTTCTTAATTAACGAAAAAGCTCTTCATTTACTAAAAACCCATATAGAAGGAATAAAAAAAATATATTTACCTCTTTTGCGATGCTTAAAAGATCCTCGACACTCAGTTCTCCTTCTCCATCATCGCGTGGGGTAAGCTTATTCGACTTCTTCAATTTCTTTTTATTGACAGTGGTAAGTGGTTGAGTTGAAATGGTTGCAGGTTTCTTCTTGGTTTCGCAAGAAATTTTGTTCTTCTGCACACACTTGTTGCTTTTATCCCCGTCATCGGGACAGTTGTCGGTTTTAACTCCACTATCGGGCTTCTTGATCCATGAGGGCAAACGCCTCCTACTTGCTTCATCTCCAGCCATTTTAATAAATTACAATCACCGTTATGCCATGCCACCTCTGCCTCTGCAAATATTAAGAGGGCTTCCGGGAAACCAGTGTTTCGAAAAGTATTGGGCTAATTGAATGAGAAGTCGAATTTTGAGAGGAATGGAGGAAAAACCAGGTGTGGCTAAGGGGTTTATTTTAAAAAAAAAAAATTCATATTTAATGGTTATATAAAATTGTATTATTTTTACCTTTTTCGCCGGCCAAATGACTAATTCCCACCCAACGTTTCCTTAAAGGACATTGCCTCCTTAAGAAATTTTAAAAAACTAAGTACCCCTTTGTTCTTTTAAAATATCAAAATACATTCCATCAAAATAAATAACATTAATATTAAATAAAATTTAATATAAATAAAATTTAATAAAAAATTAATAAAAATTTTAAAAAGTAATTACCATCATTGATATTATCACCAATAACGATAACTCTTATTAACCTAATCAGATGATTAAAATAGATCACTTTGTTTCATTAATAACTAAGTTTAATCATCTCTACTATCAAATAAAGTCAAAAACAGACCACATGTATAAAACCAACCATCTCTAGTCATTTTAGATGACAAAAGCGATCAGATTTAGTTGTTTCAACCAAATTTTGAGCAACCCATTATAACCGTCTTAACCTTCAAAGTAATCAGATTCGATTATCAATAGAACCAGATAACTATTTTTGATCACTTGATTAGGTTAACGATAATTACAACTATTGGTTACAGTAATTGTTTTTTAATTTTTATTAATATATTATTATTATTTTAATATTAAATTTTTTAATTTTATATTTTAATTATCTTATTAAAATTTATTTTTAATTTTTATTTACAAAATTATTTTAAATTTGATTAATAAGTAAGTATTTAATTTTTTAGAACTTTTTTAACAAAAGGTTAGTAGTTAAAAAAACCTTGAGTAGGAATAAGTCATTTGGCCTTCCTTGCCTTTATATTTATTAAAGCAAGCCGACCATGTAATAAGGCCTATAAACATGGTACGTCGTATTAAGGTCTCACAAAAGAGTTGATGGATCGGTCTAATAAAATCCACACAAAAATTATAAACTTTCAAATATATAAATACATATAAAAATTAATGTTAGAAAGAGTTGCCTACCGAAAAACTCATAGAGGGTGGACTCAGCTTTCAAATTGAATGGGTTAACAAAATCTATCAATCTAATAATCTATATATATAATTAATTATTATACAATATGATACATAATATTGATAAATTGATACACCTTATAGTCAAAGTGATAACCTAACAAAGATGCATCTAGAAACCTTTATAATTTCAAAGTGTTTGGACATTTTCTAAGATGATGAAGTGATAATCAAAATTTTTTCTTATTGTTATATTTATAATTATTATTTTAAAATATATTTTATAATATAATACTTTATACATAATACAATAAATTAGGTTTTCCATATATAATATGAGACATGATTGACTACCAGAAGGGGTTCAGGGGTAATCCTCATGCAATAAAGAGTTCATCAATGTAGGGCAAACCCAGGTTTAAAGTAATTATCCCAGTAAAATAATATTAATTCATAAACACCCATTGCATAAAGACAATCCCAAAATAAATAAAAATTTGATTTAATTTCAAGATTGATAATATTAACACAACATAAATATAACATCAGTGAAAAATATGGCTATGTGGAAGGTTTTTTTTTTTTTTTTTTTTTTTTTAGAGCATCAAACGGTGCATCTGAGTACCCATTGCTTCTCGAACTGAATTTACAACACATCATCTTAATATACAAATAAATGTAATCATAACATTACTCCTCCAGTAACTCTAAACCTAAAATGTAATTGATCATTCTAATTTTACAACCTTCTTTAACATTGTTACAGGCTTAAGTTGGCCAATACTAGCTGATCTGATGCATTTAAGCAGCTTGGTATCAAGGTCAAAAATAATTATAATTTTTGTTCTATTAAAAGTTCAGTAGAGCTTGAACAAATGTAAATTTATGGACCAGAGCTGGCACAGCATTTAATTTGATTTGTTTGCAAACAATCTATAACCTATCTATTCATTATCAGAGTTGAAAAAATAACACAAAAATCGAAGCCGCGCTGAATCTCAACCAATCAAGAATAAGAATAAAAAAAATAAACATATAAACAGCTGCTTAAACAAATAAATCATGAGACAACAAATAATGATAATTGAAATATGTAAATACCAATATCAACTTGAGGATAAAGAAGCCAGTCCACACAAGAAAGCTGGTGCTGACAATACACAACCAAAGCCGGAAAACCTGCTTGATTAAAGTGCAAAAAATTATTTGTCTAATTCAAAAATATTGTAAAAAGATTGAATCTTAAATTCGAGCTCTTCATACAAGTTTATACGCAAAAGGTCATGCATACCTGGTATGATATCGATCTGCAGTATGATTTCAGCAGTTCCAATTAAATTACTGCTAACAAACAATTCACTTGACACACAATGAAGAAAGAAAAGCAAAATTGGGGAAGAAAAGTTTGATTCAATAATACATCAGCTTTTGGGGGCAAATGCAGCTAGGGCATTAGCATGTGCAGGTGAGAGGCTACTCAGCAATGGTTGAATTTGTTGGCCAAAGAGAGAAATCAGATGAGAAAAAGCCCGGCCAACTAGAACCTTTACTTCAGAAGTTTCAGCTGGGGAAACCACAACTTGGGCAAAAATATTGACCAACTCAGGAACAAGAGAAAGGATCTGCTTTACATAAAAAAACAGAAATCAATAGACAACATCACTGATTACTGATGGAAATAAGATTTGCAAAGCAGATTACTTCAGTGCTGTTCACATATGAACTATATAATATCACAAACAGAAAAGGCAACCTGAGGATTCGATGACAAAACCAGAGAGGAAATACAACTATATACAGCAATGGATTCTTCCTGGTCTTCCTTTAGAGGAAGAACCTTCAGAAAAACAGGAAGGACCTACGAAAATAGTGAAGAGTATAAGCAGGTGGCCACAGGAAATATACTTAGCTTACCTGGAGTTATGAAAATACACAATAGAAAGTAAGATAGAATTTAAAAATAAAAAAATACAAACCATGCAACCAGAAATTAACCTGACTCAATGGGATGGATTGAGGATGCACCATTATCATCCTTGCCACAGCACCAGCTGCATTATCTCTAACAGCATCATCAGGCTCAGAATCCCCAAATAATGGGTAAAGTCCTCGCAAAATATCACCATAGTATCTAGTGTAGATATAAGGAAAAAACGCTAGGTAAAATCAATAGTTTACCAAAACTTCATTACTGGATCTTTATGATGATTATTCATAGAAGGATACTTCAAACTCAACTCGCCCCCATTTTTGCACAACTCCCCAACACAAAATGCTGCATTCCTCCTGTTAGTTGCTTCTGATGATGCTAGTTCTTTGAGCACCAAAGGCATCACCCTCTGAGATATTACATAAACCTTCAGGAATTAGCTTGCATTGTTCTAGAAATCACTTGAGATACAAAACTTGAATATTTATATCACGGTTTCAGAAAAAAAGTACATCGACATAGCTTGCAATTGGAGCACCCATGTCCTGAGCAACTTCAGCAAGGCAAGCAACCACCATGGTCCGATCTTGTGGAGGACGGGAATATTTCTGCACTTGCAGATAATCAAATGGTGAGATACTGCAATAAGGAAATCAAACCATGCATGGGAGAAACACATGAAAAAATTATCAAGCATCAACACACCGCAAATTTCATTAAAGGGTCAAATAGCTTGGCAAATATGGGTGCAAACTGAGGACCCATAGACTTTGCAAATGCCGGAAGAAGGTCAGAAACTGCATCCATAAGCACTTCATCATGTTCAGTATCACTGTCATCAACATCACTATCATTATCCGATTGCTGACAAGTAGCATCCTCCCGGAGCAGCCGCAGAGTTGCATCAACCAAAGAAGACATATCTGTGATAAAGTCACATAATAATTCAGTTGCCCATAAAGATATTTAATTTGGTATCCAAAAATTTTTTCATCAACCGAATGAAGCAAACTTAATTCTAAATTTCTAACTTACAAGGCTCAACAGCAATATAACCATAATCCTTGATGATATCTACAATGCTCATACAAGCTTGAGCAACAACTTCTTTGTCATCATCTTCGGTCATAGTCTTGATAAATATATTCATCACAGTATCTGTAATCATGTAGAACCTATTACCACCACAAAACAAAGCTATCTGATAAATGAAAATGACTAATTCATGCCACTTCAGATGTAACTCTCACCAAGAATTGCTCTTGCCTTCACTGGTCCTTCCTGTGCAACATGAAAAATATTGGTTATGTTTTACGATTTACAACTGACAATACTGAAATTAGCTTCAAACCTAAGGTAGCTATCCAAAAAACTATAATCAAGAATTGGCAACAATCCCACACTGCTCATGGGAACTGAAAACATAATAAAACAGAAACATGCCACAACAAACTATTAAAAAGAAAAATAAATGCTACACCACACTTACATTATGACTCTGGAAGATAGCATGTGCTGCTGTCAAGATATCTGCAACAACAAATCGATCAATATGAGTAGCAATAGTAAACTTAACAAAAATAATATGTCCACTATGCAAGTGGACATAATGATAGCAAATTCTTAACATTAATATATCTTGGGATTTCCAAATTTGTAATATCACATGTTAACTAAAGCAAGTTAACCTGTCAACGATTAGCATGTTGGACAACTTTTCAACAATATCATCATAGAAACCTACTTAGGCACAGACTTAAGACACTAGAACATAATCATAATTCAATTTTAAATTTCAAGAATTTTAGGAAAATTTTGGCTCCATTTTCTCTAATAAGGAAAGAAAACACAATCATTTAACCAATTTCCATGCTACCACATATACACACATAAAAATGTAATTCCTTAGTAGATCGTCCTGATATTAATTTTAAAGGGACTATGATTGAATACCACTGATTTCATTTTTATGGGCCTAAAATAACATTTTGTAAATGAATACAATTACATTCGAACATAGTCTTTATAAAATTAATATGAGAACATCCTTACTAGAGGATTACCTTACACACATACACTTAAACTAACAAAAACATATAAAATAAATAAATAAATAAAAAGCTCAAATTATATATTTTTTTATAAGTAGAAACATATATCTCAAAACTTTAAGAACTGCTGTCCAGCAGTATATTCTTGAAATGTTATGCCACACTGATAATGCTTACGTCCATATCTGTTAGTTTCTTATTTCTGCCCTTTTCCTTGTTTTACTTTTCTCCAGGATTAGGATACTTGAAAACATTCAATGTTTGGAATTAAGGGAAGAAGAGCCAAGTAAGAATTTAGTCTCCTAAACAAAAAAAGACAAGTAGGCCAAAATAAAATATACATATCCCAAACTATGAGGATATATATTAACTGCAAATAATTTTAAAAAAGACTACAGTTACATAAATGTTTTGGACAAGCATTGTGTTGCATGAGGAGTTTGCATGCAAATTTGGTTAATGCTAATGCTTTCTTAGAAAATACCAATGACAAGTCATAATAAAATAAATAAAAGCCAGAATCCATTCAATATGCGACTGATAGTTGATACTCACGCTTTAAGGAAATTATGGCCTGAAGCCGAACATCTTCATGAAAATAGCCTGAATGCCTCTCCAAAATCTTTAATGACTCCTCCAAATAGCTTGAATCAATCAAAGATCTCAAAAAAAATTATCAGATTTCGAACACATTTAAAATTTGGCAATGTTAAACAGGGAAAAATGGGAAACAAACAAACATGACAGAATAAGGATACGGTGCAAAAGAACTCTTTGTATGCAATGCAATTAAACCAAGGGCTTGAGTTGCAGCTGCCTTCTCATCTAACACTCCTGTTCTAACACTGATATTCCGAACTCTTGGCTCATAATGAGCTTCATCATCAGATGAAACTCCACCAAATCCATTAATATTTTCATCATCAGAGTCGTCGATGTCCACGGCAGAACCATCATCAAGATTACAGGATGAAAATGTCAGGGGTACAACATGAGGAAGGTACTGTTATCCAAAAGAAATTTTCACATGAACATCAATGTTATGGAATAACCATAAAAATTCAATTTAAAGCAACACCATGCACACCTGTTTAAACCCATCATCCAGTATTTCTGCCACATTGCTAAAAAATCCATGAGTATACTCCCGAAGTTCACTGAATTCCAATCCAAAGCCCTGAAAATAACGAAAGTAAATGATTTATTTTGTCAGGTATGACAATTTCTAGTCAAAATTATTACTTTCAATGAAAATTACAGAGATTGCAGCTTCAATGTAAGGTGGCAAAATTGGTTCCATTCTTTCTCTTCCAACAGACATTGCAACTATTCCAAGGAGCTCTGTAGCTCTTGCTCGTGAACGCAGGTCTTCATCCTTTGTAAGCACCATGAAAGTTTTCAGCAACTCCAGAATCCTTTCAGCATATGGAATGAAAGCATGCTCTGCAGCAGCTGCCACTGAACCAATTGCAGACTGCAATAACATACAGAAAAATAAATAAACAAATAAAAACTAGCCATATATAGAAGGAGGAAAAAATCCATCACATTCAAACAAATTGTGCACAATCCTGGGAAGTCGCACTATTCATCTTCATACCATGCAAGTCTCCTGCAAATTGCGGGGACTATTTTGGAGGGCTGCAAGTAGCTTCCCCATCAAAGGATCAAGAAAGGAAAGAATCTCCTCTCCCATGTTCTCACAAAATGCTGCCAAAGCATAGTATGACTTTTCCTGTGGAGAAGGAAAGTATTCAATATCTTATACAAAGAAAAATAATCTTTAACAATTCTTTTAGTGATATGTACCTTTACTTCTTCAGATGCATCCTCCAGGGCATTTAAAATGCAGTGAAGAACAGTTTCATAGTGAGATATGATTTCAGGCTGCAAATGCTCAGCAAATTGGCCCAATGCAAAAGAGGCAGCTCCTCTAACCATCTGCTCTGGGTCCCTCAGGGCAGCCAAGACAATTTGGAGAATAGGTTCCATCTTATCTTTCATCCACTCCACACAACCCTCTGAAATGACACCTAAAGCTGTAACAGAAGCTTCCCGATACTTTGGATTTGCATTCTGAGAGCTTAAAGAAGCAAATTCCAAAACAGGGGGGAACACATGCTTTGAGAGGCTCAATGCCATAGTGTCAATAACTTCTGCAGCAGCTCGATCTGGTGCAAGGTCATCATCTTCATCTGCATCATTTGATTCGGCAAGCAATGGGCACATGACTTGCAGAATAGGGACAACCAGCTTATGCTTTTTTAATGAGTTGGATTTGTACTTAGCCAACCAGGAAATTATCTGAATAGCCTGAAAAATTACACAAAGCAAGGTAAGCTAACTAGAATTCTGAACACAGACATGAAACTTCAAATATAGCTCTAACCAACCACATAGCCTATCCAGAATACGAAAAACACAATCAAATAAATGTTGTGGCCTTTCTGAACCTGATGACGTGTGTTGGATTCCAGATTTTGGCTTGAACTAACTTCAAGAGAGAATTGCACAATCGATTTGACAGAATCCCCTAGAAGAGGTGCAGGAGATTCAATCAGCTCGTCAAAAATTTCAAAAGCAATTACAGCAACATCTTCTTCACCAGAGGCCAGGCATTGTCTTGACACATTTAAGATACTAGGAATAAACTCCCGAAACTTCACCTGAAAAGATAAGAAAAAATAATTCCAGTTAACGGGAAACTATTAAAATAAAAAATTACAACCTCAACTTTATAAGCCAATCCATAAATAAGAAAAACTCGTAAGAATTCTTTGCATTTAAAGAATTGCTCAATACCACATTTTTAATTTCCTCTAAGGAAAGTCCATATACATGTGTGTAATACTTGACACTAATTATTTCAAAGAATTGCTCAATGCCACAAAAATAAATGACATGTCAATAAATTTCATGTAACTTTCTCTACCCAGCAAATGGTGTATCAATCTTGTATTGCAGAACTGAAAACAATGACAAGAAATAAAAGTCTTTTGCATTTTTCCAGAAATGTATATTACAAGCACTTAACAAACAAATGCAGAGTAGTATAAATATATTTGCAAACAGCTAACACCAACACAGAGCAGATCTTATGAAGTCAAGAAATCAACAATTGTATACCAAGAAAACAAGATCATAAATTAGTTTTTGAAATATGAATCATTTACTAACAGTGAGAGTAAAACTCACCACTTCAGCCCCATCATTTGTGAATTCTAGAAATGATCCCACTGCCCTGGTAAATTGAGCAAAGGAGTCTTGTAAGCAACCATATAATAATTCATTAACAATAAAAGCACCTAAAATTTCATAAAATTATAATTTAAGACTTCAATATTACTTCAAAGCAGCAATTCTAACACGATTGCTTGTCTCATCCTGTAGGCACTTGAGTAATAAAGCTTGCAAATCAGCAAAATGTGGCTGGAATGCACTGCCAATTGTTTCAGTTAAAGAGCTAAAAAGGATCAATGCCACCTAATACAAGGAAAGGAAAAACAATCACATGTGTGAGTCTTCAAATAATATATGAATAATTCATAGAGAAAAATGAAAATTGAATATTTGGATAACCCAATGAAGGCTTTACCAGTATTAGTAATGATTCTCACATATGGAGATAAAGACAAACAAATTTAATCATATATGGACCTCTTGGAAAGAAATGAGGAAAAGGAAATCTTAGGATAAGATATTTCTTTTCTATTGTAAATTATAGAAACAAAGAAAGAACTATTTCTCCCTCTTAGTAACTACAGTGGAAAAAAATAAATTACCACTATATATATACACACATGCATGCATGCATGTATGCATGTTTTTCTATTTCTTCCAAGCGCAAGGCAACACCAAGGGGTTGTGGGTCTTTTTCTACCAATTGGAGCCTTGACAAACTTCTAAAATGGCATTTTCTTCCCAATTCTTTTGTCTTGTTATTTGTAAGGAATGAAATAGAAATTTATCGGTCGCAAGGTTATCTAGAATTTATCTTAGATTCAAATCCATATCAGATAACTGAACTGAAACAGAGATGTTTTGCTCCCTACTCACACAGCCCACATCCTTGCTCTCCTATCAATCAGAAATTCTAATCTTCCCTCCCAATCTGGTGTTATGGTGCCCACATGGACTGAAAGCACATCATGGTCCAACTCTAACAGGTAACAGATGCTGGGGCTTCGCAATATTTGATTGATCACAGCTATATATTTTATTAATTGTAGAGTTCCCAAGGAATACATTTGAAGAATGTTCTTCTCATCACGAGGAAGCCTATTACTGAAACTAAAAGGAAATTAAAGTTTGCTTTCAATTTAATCCCAAAAATATAATTAAAAAAAACACAGCAAAATTGATTACTCAACAAACTCTGATGCATACAAATACTTATCAGACACACAACCTTAGGAAAAGCCCTTTTTCTAAAATAAAGAAACAGATTTCTTTTAAATCTTCTTTGCCAGCTGGTACTAAATTTTATTGCCCTGAATATACTCTATTTTATCTAGCTTCGAACAGCAAATACATAAGAACGGTTTTCTTTAATTTCATATTTGTAGTTTAAATCGTCTTCCTGAAAATAAGAATTGTGAATCAATTACATCAAAATATCAAATATGGATGCCAAGTGCCAACATGATGCAAAATATAAAAAACCATGATTTTGAACTTATGCAAAAATTCATAAAGTCCACGGTCAAGATTATGCATCTTAATTAAAATTTCAAAAAAAAAAAAAATATAACTATAATCGTTTGGGAAATTTTTTGATCATGTCAAGTAACAAGCATTCAGAGAGGTTACAGCGTGATGTCCTTACTTCTCTATGGTCTTCTTGTGCACTCTGACTACACTGGAATAAGAAGGGCAACAACTCAGGCCACTCACCTGCTGGTACCGCATATTTGGCAATTATACTCACAACGTTTGCACTAGCACGCCGCACAGGTGAGCTGTAGAGTATTAAAATAATAAAATCATAATTCAGTGAATGAATATGTTTGATTTGAAAGAAAAAAAAAAAAAAAAAGCGCAAGTATTGAACGGCACCTGTGCTCAATGGTGATGCTCTCAATGAGAGATTGCTTGACGAGGTGCTTGAGCTGAGGAGAAAGTTTGGCCCAGTGTCCAGTGATCTTCTTGCGGAGGAGGACGGCAGCCAGCTGGCGGACGTTGGGAGTCTTGGCGGTGCGGAGATGTTGAATTAGAGCGGGAACCACCTGAGGATCCTTCGCTAACCTCTTTATCTGGTCCTCCGCTTGCCGTCGAGCATCGTTATCTGGCATTAGGAACTGAATCAACAATAATTCTAGGGATTGCGCCATGTCTTCTACCTTTTGCAGCTCAACTTGAGAAGACAAAAACCCTACTAGGCCTTTGCTTGTTGCTTTAGATTTGAATAAGACCCTGGGGTTTTGTACACAGTTAACGTTTCGTGGTTTTCAGAGTAGAGGGTTATTAATATTTTTTAATTAAAAAATCAATTTAATCCTTTTTTTTTTTTTCTCTTTTACGAATTTATTACAATTTTAGTCAAAAATCAGCCAATACTTAGTTATGCCAAACACACATCACACAAGCTTATCAAATCAACGATATATAAATAACATGTACAAATATTTAAAATAACAAAATTACCTTTAATATATAGATGTGAATACATGGGCAATCCACATACACCTTTTTCTTTTAACATTCTAGTGAAAACCAATGAATTTTTTGGTGATTTTTTTTTGACAAAATCCATCAATAAAAATGACAAAAAAATTAGTACATTGATTCTAAGTATGTTAGAATTGAGATTTAATTGATCTTGGTGATGGTCTAAAGAGTTTTTCATGTTGTAGAAATTTGGATTTTTTTAGTTTGTAAATTTGATTTTTTGGTGATTTTGATTGATATTTCTTATTACACAAATATTAGGCTAGATACATAAGATATTAAAATCAATTTGGCATTTGAAAATGGCTAAAAACATGTTGCTCAGCCACCACACACATTTCTTTGTGAGTATGCATGATGTGCGTACTTTATATGAGTAACTCATACAAACAAATGACGGGGACAAAGTTGAAGTTGCTAGTTTTAAAAAGTTAAAGAAAGGGTTTTTGTTAGTTTTGAGAATATTGGGAGGCATAGAGTGCATATAACACACGTGGGTTGATGCACATGTTTTATCCCACTACGTGCAATGTTTGTAATAAGTACGCATGATGGATTTTTTTGCAATCTTTTTTGTTTTGGGGGTTTTATGATATTTTTCATCTAAAGGCATTCATTCAAGTGTTGTTTTCGAAATTTTGGTTCGTAAAAGATGAACATATATTTTGAAAACTAAAATAATGATTTTTTTTTTCTTTGTAAATGTGGATACAAAACAAAGTCCTTACATAGGACATTAAGAAATGCACCAAAGCGTCACTTTTGGATGTAGGCCATAATTCGTGAGACACGGGATGTCATCTTGTTACTTACTAAGATGTTGTCTTAAAGGCAATTAATGGTATTTGTGCAAACATGTTTAGGTCACTTCCTCAAGCTGCATGATTCTCAATTTAGTAGGGTTTTAGTGTACTCATTCATGTTATATGAGTTGGTAGGATTGAAGATCCTAAGTAATCCATTTTACTTCCTAATCAATGGCTATTGAACCCTAAAATCAAAACAAATATAAAAAGAGAGAAAAAAAATACTCAACCGATTTATAGCAGTTCAGAGTTTCTCTATAAGTCTTTTACATCTACCATTCCAAACAACCCCATTTGAAGATTTCTTTTACTATCTTCAACTCAGAAAATGCATATAAAAGATTACATCTTTTTACAGTAGTTTTGATACAAGGAATTTCACCCTTTGACTAGTTTTGATTCAAACGATTACACCCCTAGGTTGTTGAAGCACAAAGAAAGAAATTTACCTTTTAATAGGTAGGTACAAGAGTTATGCTTACAAGGTTTCTCTCAAAGGGTATACAATACAATTTTAGAGAGAAAAAGTGAAAAAAAGTAAAGAATATGATGAATAAAAGTTTAGCACAAAATTTTCTAACATTCTCAAACTCAAATTAGTTGGTTTTTATAGAGTTAAAGAGAAAATAGTCGTTATAGTTGACTTGAGAGTCGTTAGAATAAATCTAAATAGATGTACAGTCGTATGCTCGTTGTGTATGGTCATACTCATGTTAATGAATGCAATCCAATGATTGAATTCTTCATATTACACCAAGCCTACTCGAGTGTGTGTTCCACACATATAGTCATGTCCCTTCATATCTTCAATGCCTCAAGCTTCCAATAGGTCACACGTCTTGCAGACGATACCCTTCATGATTACCTTACAACCAAGTATTTTCCTTTTGCACAAGCGTGTAAACTTTTCTATATAAATGTGCAACCAGTGATGACTATAATACACTTACATTGCTAGATGTGCATAAGAGGTTTAAAAATGCGTCTTCATTTCTTACGACACACGATTATGCACTTGAAAGATGGACGACACAATCGTGAGTCATGGTATTTTATTACGCGGACGCTAGCACACGACTAAACAATTCGTGTGTTTCTTGTAAGACCTGCTACTACGCATACCACTACTGTTGAATATTTCTTTTTCTTTTATTAATATACTGAAAATCCTGACATACATGACAAGAATCCTACGAAAAGAAAATTGCTGCTATACAATTTACACATGCAGAAGCTAAAAACTGAAAAATACAATGGTGGCCAAAACAAACTTTTTATATATATTTATGTTTTTGTACAATACACTGAGTATTTACAAAAATTTACAATAAATCCCATCAGGCTAACTGAAGTCTAAGTGGAGTCCCTCTCCCGTCAACCATGATATACCCGCTCTTCACCAGCACCAGACATACCTGAAAAGAAAGGAAGGAAGGAAAAAAATGAGTGATAAAAATCACCCAGTAAGCGATCCTTACTTCCCTCAACCCAAGCAAGCATACAAAACATAATTCATACCTGGTTTTGGCCTAATTACTCATACATTCGTTTGCTCATTCTACCGAATATTGCTTAATTTGTTATCTTGATCGCATTAATAAATAATACAATGAAATGAATGTCATGACATCATGTCATGCTGAATACATCTGAATATGCATGCATCTAACTCTCTACGTATCCAAAAATACTTGTTGTGCTAATCAGGCTAATGAACACAGGGATTCGACATCTTGGCCATATAGGCTGAACAGTCTAGCAAAATGTTAAAAAGTCGAATATACATATTAGTCCTTGGACTAATAAGTTGAAACTAGACAATTTGACTGTAGTCAAAAGACTGAAATCTCATATATGCCCCTTGAATTCACCCAAAACTCTAATCTGGATATCAGATTCTGAATACTGAATAATTAATGTTTTCGGATCCTTTGATCCCTTTTTCATATTGATGTTTTGGCATGTCATGCTATGTAATGCTTATGCAGCATTATTTTATCTCATATTATGCTTATACACCGTTTTATGGCCATTAAAAATGTTTTTCATGCTTAATTCTTCATTTTACAACATTTTTTGGAAAATTAGCTTGTGCATGGGCATGTGGGCAAGGCACACGGGCATACAAGACAAATACATGGGCATGCAAGGTAAAGGCACACGGGCGTGCAAGGCAAAGGCACATGGGGCCGTGCATTGGCCGTGCAGCCAACCATGCAAGCTTCTGGAATTTCAGTGCATTTCACTGGAAAAACAAGCACACGACCGTGTCCCTCAAGCACATAGTCGTGTCCCTCAAGCACACGGGCGTGTCTCCTACAAATCAAGCCGTGCACACTTCGTGCACACAAGCGTGTTCCTACAAAAGCAAAGGCACACAGGCGTGCACCAACGGGCACACGGGCGTGTGTCATGCTCTACATCGGCAACACTCACTTGAAACTTGCAAGATTTCACACAAATCCTTAACCAATCTGAAATTAATCAAAAACATGCATTTCTAACACTTTAATAAGCATACAACATGCTTCAATTTCATCCATAACATACCACATCATAATCCACCATTAAAACGTCTATTCTCTCACATATTTACACACATGCGATAGCAAGCATGGTTCTTGGGTGGAAATCATCATCTCAAGCATTATCTTTTCATTATATCATCATATAATCATCTCATATAACTCAGAAGCATGCTAGAAACGCAGACATACATTCTCAAGCATCAAACACAATCTGGAAAACTCAAGGAAGAAGCAAGGAAGCACTTACCTCTTGCCATGGCTACTGAATACTCTTTCTAACTAATTTCTTTCTTCTTTAGCTGGATTGGGAGCTGTTGGATGCTAAATCTCAACCCTAGGATGAGGATTCTCTGAAAACAAAAAGGGAAATTTGGTTGAAAATGAAGAAAAACGGGTGGAAATACATTAAACTCTCATCTTTCTCTTCAATCAAACCTGTACGGGAGTGCAGCCAAAGATTCACGGGAGTGCACAAGGGAAAATGAAAACTCTTCATTTCCCGGGCTATGCATGAAAGAAACCTCCCAAGGAGAATTATGCGTAGACCACACAGGCTCTAGAAACTTATTATCTCACCTCTAAACTCTTCTAACTCCCAATCTATTGTTATTTCTCACATCTAACCCCAAATTCTACCCTAAAAAGCATTTCTAATCATTGGATGCTACATTTCCTTTATAGGACCCATATAGTTATGTAACCAAGACACACACGGTCATGTGTATGGCCAAATTTGTAAAATATAAATTATTTGTCCTCTTTGTCATATATCAATACATGTAATGAAAAGTTATATATTTTAACATAAGTTTTTCATCAAGTCAAAATCCATAAGGATCTAATAATCTCTTCTTTTTTTATTGATGACAAAACTTATGTTAAATGCAATTTAAGTAAATAATATAATCATAAAAAAATCTCAATAAAAAATGTTCAATCAATACCAAAAAAAAAAAAAAAATCTCAATCAGCATTCACATGTTAACATACTTATATGTTATTTCTCTTTCTATTATAAATAAAAAATGTATTTTAAAATATTTTCATTTGAGCTTAAAAAAAAATTCCTTCCTTATTAAAATATTTTGTCAAATAATTTATTAATTTGAAAAAAAATCTCCCACTTTCAAATATCATTAAACTTTCCCTCTTTTGAAAACTTTTAACTCTCTATATCTCAATTAGTTTAAAAATATGAATACTCCACGTAACTCATATAATTCCAAAATATAAATAAGGAGCATCTAATTATTTTATTTCTGCCCCTTTTTCATGTGATTTAAATTTAATAAATCAACATTTTTATGCATAAAGTATGGTTTTTAAAGTCATTTGGAAAAAGTGTTTGTATAAAATTTTAATGATTTATAAATCTAGAAAAATTTTGCAGAACACATCAAGCACAATTATGTATACCATATGCACACTCATGTAAGTCTAATTACAAGACTCAAACATGCACGATCATGTGATATTTAAGCACAATCCCATGATTGGGGAAATAATATATGCATAATCGCGTATTACAAGTTTACAGTTATGTATGACCTTAAAACCCAAAAATATGTAGAAAAATGTTGTTTAACCTGTAGGGGAAAATTTTTTATATCAATTTTAAAGAGTAGAAGTAATTGAAAACATTGTTTAAACATAGCTAGCATAATTTGCTCATGTTAAACACATTTGAAATCATTTTCATGCAATTTTAGGGAATTTGGGGAAATATAAAACATTTTCTGCACAACAATATATCGAAACTATACAATTATACCAAATTTGTACATTTTGATCATAGGGACTAGTAGTATATGAATTCATGTCATTTGATTAAAAAACAATCAAATTTAAATCTTTTTGACAAGAATTCCAGTCAGTCATATGTTGCAATATAAACATACATGCACATACAATATACTATCATTAGTTTAATCCAATCACTCAATCATAATAAGTAGTCATATACTCATTCAAGCATAATCACAACATATGAATATACTCATCATCAACCAAATGTAATAAGTAATTAAGCATTTAAACACTTACTTGAATTGATGAGCATATAATGCCTTACAAAGCCATTTTTTATCTTTATTTGTTTTCATTGGCTTCAAGGCTTCTTTACACCAAGTTTCATTTCTTCTTTTTGGTGTAGAAACATAAAAAGACTTTTTCATCTTCATTATCATTGCTCGAGTCCTCTTTACTCCAAGTGGTAAGGGTTTTCTTCTTGGATCTCTTTTCATTTGCCCGAGAACATTCTTGCTAATAACGTCCTTTCTTTCGACACTCATAACAAATTACCATCTTTTCTTTTGCCTTCGTTTTCTTCTTAAAGAGGAATTTGCTAAACTTCTTGCTCAAAAGCTTCATATCATCATTGTCCATTGAAAGCTCCTTATCCGTTAAAGGTGAGTCTTCATCATTTAAGCTCTTTTGAATTTTAACTGCAATGTTCTTCTTCTTCTTCTTCTTCTTTTCTTCCTCCTCTTTCTTAGGCATCAATTTCATTTTATGAGTTATAAACCTCCTAATTAGTTCATTCATGCCTAATTTGGTCAGGTTCTTTGATTCCGAAGATTGTCATCACTTTCATCCTTCATGACTTTAATAATGACCTCAACATTTTCTTGACCAATTTAACCGTCTCAAACTTCTTACCTAATCCTCTTAACTTATTGACTAGGTTTGAAAACCTTTTATACAGCTTCATAACATTATCTTCTTTCTTCATTTTAAATAACTTATATTCCCAAAAGAAAAGCTTCACCTTAGATTTTCTCACTTGATTTGTTCTTTTATGAGCCATTTGAAGGATAGTCCAAACCTTATTGGCTGTTTTACAAGAAGAAACTCGATTAAATTCAGTGAAATTTAAAACACAAAAGAATTTAAACTCATCATTTTTTCACCTTTTTCATTAAAATCAATTTCGTATTTTAGAGTTTATAAGAAGTAAATCACATTTTTTAATGATTTTTCATAACTTATAATTAATGGATTGAACATGAAATTTCATTTGAATTTTCTATTGCCTATAGTTTTCTCCATAAAATAAGAGTGATCTAATTGAACTTTATCTCTCTTCATAAGTAGGCTCTGGAAACAAATTGGCCATTAAAAAATGATCTTAAATTCTCAAAATCATTGATTTTTTAAAACAAGAGTCAAGCTCTCTGATATCAATTGTGAAACCCAAAAATGGCTAAAATACTCCAGGGGTGAATAAGAGTTTCAAAAACTTTTATTAACTTAAAAACTTTCCAACCAAAACTAAGTTGTACATACAAATAAACAATAAATCAAACAAGCAAATAATTATATGAAGTATATAATTAAAACAAATATAAAGGAGAAAAGAATGCTTAGTTGATTTATAATGGTTCAAAGTTTATCTACAAGCCTTTTACGTCCACTACTCCAAACAATCTCACTTGAAAATTTTCCTTCACTATATTCAACCTTGAATATACATTAGTTTTGATATAATGAATTACACGTTTTTACAATAGTTTTGATATAAGAGATATCGCTATTTAACTAGTTTTAATTTAAAGGATTACGCCCTTAGATTGTTAAAGTACAAAGAAAAAAATACAAGAGTTATGCTCACAAGATTTCTTTTAAAGGGTATATAATAGAATTTCAGAGAAAGAAAGTGGAGAAAAGTAAAGAATAACAAGAATAAAAGCTTAGCATAGAATTCTTTAACCCTTTCAAACTCAAATAAGTTGGTTTTTATAGAGGTGGCAAGAAAAGAGCAGTTTATCTTATCTGAGAGCCATTAGAACAAATATCGGTAGATGCATAGTCGTGTGTCTTTTATGCATGGTCATGCTCATGCTCATGCTCATGTCAATGAATGCAATCCAACAGTCAAATTCTCTATATCGTGCCAACCTTACACAGGTGTGCGCTCTATACAAAGTCGTGTGCCTTTATATCTCCAATGTTTTAGACTTCTAGAAAATCACACGGTCTTACACATTATACCTTTCATCATCACCACATGAACAAGTATTTTTCTTTTGCATGGGCATGTAAACTTTTCTTCACAGGCCTGCATCTAGTGATGACTATGATGTACTTGTATTATTGAATGTGCACGAGAGGCTTGGCAATGCATCTTCATATCTTATGACATACGGTTATGCGTTTGAAAGATACACAATTAGATGTCTTGACATTTTGTTGTATGAACCTATACAATTATATGATCAAGACACATATAGTCATGTGTCTAGCCAAATCTGTAAAATATAAACTTTTTGTCCTCTTGATTATATGTCAATACATACAAGAACAAGTTAGATATTTTAACATAAGTTTTTCATCAAGTCAAAACCCGCAAAGATCCAACAATGGCATTAAGTTGCAATTTAGTCCTTATCAGTTTACCTTCATCACGGGATTGTGATTTAGTTGACAGAAGAGATGCGGTACTACATTCCTATTAGTTTATGTAATATCTTGGTCAAAAAATGCTCAAAAATCGAAATCAAATAAAATACTAAGTCTCCAAGTTGTAACCCAACTTAGTATATCACATTGAAAAACTATGCTACTATTTATACATAAAAACTAATGCGAAAGTCTCAAATCCTAATATAACATATTTCTGAAAGTACCTTTTTATTAAAACTTCATCAATGCGAAAACCTTCATACATGAGAAATTATTAAACTTTTAAAACTAACATAACATTCTATCCATTCATTTCTTGTTTCATTCATGAATATAAAACCATATTTACATAAAGTCCGCAAAGTACATAAACCATATTTCTGAAAGTACTACATATTGGTCCCCCTAATAGAATAGTATCACATACAACCATTCATCGAGTATTAAAATCTACAAAGAGAAGAGATTGGAAAGAGTAACAAGTCATTCAATAAGCAAAATTCTTAACCTTAGCTTATAAAACCCTTAACTTTGATCATATCTAGTACTATCTTATTGTGTAGGTGAGTCTATCTAGGGATTTGCTTCCCTTCTATATTTGAAAGTAATAAAGACCCTGTCAATCTAAATCTTATATATGATAAAATTCACTTAACCCTTACAAATATTTCAACATATTCATTAAACCCTCATATATGATAAATTTCAACACTCATCCTATATATATAATAAATTTTATTAAACCCTATATATTTATCGTTTTTATCACTAAAGCCCTACTCTATAAATCTAACGAAAATTAAGTTTTTACTAAAAATATTTACAAATACTTGGATTTATTAACTTTTTTTTGTGTTCTAGAAAGTGCAACATCAAAATTTTGACACAAGAAAAATCATAGAGAATTATGTGTTCGAGTGGTTGATAATTGTGTGTTTATATAGAAAATAGGGAGTTGTTAGCGATAAAATAAGTATTTTAATAAAATTTTAGCAATAAAAAAATAATACTAATATAATATTAAAAAATAATTAAAATTTTAAAATAAAAAATTTAAAAAACAACCACCTTTGCATGCAACATCACTAGCAGCAGTGATTGTCGAAAATCTAACTAGGTGAGTAGAAATTACCATTTGTTTGGGCCACCTCAATAATGGAGACAATCAAATCTAATTGTCAAAAATCTGACAAAAGTGACAAGATATGGTAAAAAATGACTAGTATTCATGAAATCAACTATTTTTAACTAGCTTCAATGGTAGAGGTGACCCTTTGACAATTATATCTAACTGTCTCTGCCATGAAGATGACCAAATCCTGTCGTCAATTTAACTAGATGATCATTTTTTATCACTTGATTAGGTTTTCGGTAGCCACTACAATTGATGACAATGTTGACAGTGATGATTGTTTTTTTAAATTTTAAATTTTATTTTAATATTATTTATATTAAATTTTATTTTAATATCATTTTATATTAAATTTTATTTTAATATTATTTTATTTAATTTTTTATAATTGGGTATATTGGTTATTTATTATAAAATATTAAAAAATTAGAAAAAAGGTAGGTATTTGATTTTTCAAAACTTATTTTGTGAGACTTTATTATTAAAGAAAACCTTGGGGCGAATGACTGCTCTGGCATTTTAATTAATAAATATTAATAATAAGCCAAAAAGAAATTGAAAAAAGAAAAAACGCTGTATAAAAAGGAATGGTGGAGAGTCCATAATAATTGGCATCCAATGCTTATGGAGATTCGCACTGTTGCTGAATTCCAAGATCTGGCAACATCAATTATTATATGTAAGAAAAATATAATGTGTGAAAAGTTATTTTGTTTGATTGGAGGTGAAAGAACAAGCATAAAGTGTTAGGAGGAGGAGGAACGGTGGTAAAATAATTTAGTGCTTTAGTGAGAGAACAAAGTTAGACAGAAGTGCGAATTAGAGGTCAGTCGGAAAGAAAGTTGCCCAAAAAGGTAACTCACCAATCAAAATTTTGTTTTTAGGTTAGGTTTCTATCATGGATGGTGAATCGGTTTATGTTGTTGATTAGATTGAAGTGAGAATTGGGAGAAAAATGGCTGCTGAGTCATCAAAGACGACGGGATTTGGTTGGAATCACAGTACCTGCAATTTGGAGGTGATTACTAATCCTAATCCTAATTCAAATCCTAGGAGTATGGGTTTCGGAATGGAAACGGGAACGGGAATGGGGAATTTCTATGCTTCTTCATCTGGCTTTGTCCCTGGATTACTTCAACCTCCCAATTCTTCTTCTACTTCTACTTATCTCGATTCCTTTGGCCTCAAACATGATACTGGATTGGCTGTCGACTGGTCCATGGATGAGCAGCTTAAATTGGAGGAAGGCCTTGTCAAGTAGGTACTTTTATTTTGTGATTTGACATATAATAACGGCTTCCATGTATTAATTTCAATTGATTCTTTTACGTTTTGGCTTTTTGTGTACGTAGATATTCTGATGAACCAAACATCATGAGGTATGTAAAGATTGCGGCTACTTTGCGTGACAAAACTGTGCGTGATGTTGCTTTGAGGTGTAGGTGGATGACTGTAAGTTTTTGCTCCTTTTTAGTTTCATTGTCAATTGAAAATTCGAAATTTGTCATGTATATTGTCGCTTGTTGCATTGAGGTTTAGGTGGATGACAGTAAGTTGTTGCTTGGTTTCATTTGTGGAACTGAAATGGTGTCCATTCTTTTAATTACTAAACCATATGACAAACAAGTTATGAAGAGCTGTGAAATCCACTTTCAACTAATCAACTATATTCTCAATCAAATGAATTGGACTTTGACGATGTTTTGGATTCAAAATATTATTATGTGTTTTTCTTCTTTATTCAGAAGTTTGATGATGAAAGAGCATATTTTTTGGTTAATTTTATGTTGGGTGATTCTTCTTTTATTTAAGGTAGCTACTTCCTGTAGTTGGGTACTACCTCACAATATCTAGTTATAATTTTATAGTATTAATTATAATGTGGCAACCATTTGAATTTAGCAATGTTAGATATGCTTTTCTATTTTTTTTTTATTTGCTTGATCTATTATGGAATATACTTGATGGTAGGTTCTAAATTGCTAAGTGTAATTAGGCTTTTATGGCTTGATATTTTTATATATTTTTTAATATATTTTTTATGAATCATACTATTGTGCTAGGCTTGTAATGAATTTGGTACTTTAAAACTAGCATTGAAACTAGAGGTATACAATTCAAATACATATGGATTCTTTGAAATTTGGAATCCTTATCAAACTTTGAATTAATTTCATCAGTAACCTAGTTTGCAAGATTGATTTATAATTGGAAATGAATAATCGTGTAAAAACTAAATCTACTGATTAAAAGTAAAACTGACTACTCACCATTGGTAAAATCCATTTACTAACAATTTTAATTAAACCATAATAAGTTGTGTTATTATTTAGCTCTCATGTTAGTTCTTGTGAAGAAATTCGTTGGCTTCATGCCTATCAACTTAAATTTTTGGGTCAAGTAATCACTTTATAGTGATAAAAATTAAGAGAATTCTGATTAGAGTTCTAAAAAAATTTGCTGAAATGTGTAATCCTGTTTATTTAGAATTGTTATGATATTTACAATTCTGGTTTCCATTTTCAGTTGGAAAGTCTTCCAATTGGATGGTGTGCTGAGACTTGTCACACCATCCTTGTTTCTAACTTGGCAGATCAGAAATACACTTGGCTATTAATATTTGCATGACAGACAAATGAAAAATGGTCCCTGCAATAACTTTTTTAGCTATAACTGGAAACACCTGTCAATACTCTATATGGTGCATTATCAGCTTGCTAGGTATTGCTTCTATGTGTTACTGACAAAATGGTTATCTTTCATAATAGTTTGTTGTGAAACTCTCATTAACTTAGCCCCTATGAACTACATGTGCTTATTCAAAGTTAAAGTGAGATATTCCTTTGTTGTTTTTTAAACTTAAAAGAACTCATACAAACCTTTTACAGAGAAAGCGAAGAAAACCTGAAGATTATAGTTTTGGAAAGAAGGTGATTGGCGGGAAGGTATGTTTCATATGTTGATTACCAAATTATTATCAATTTGTGAGACAATTAGTTGTCTTTTATTTTTAATGCTGTTACAAAGTTACCGATTATTTTCTTTTAGTGTTGCTTTTAGAAATTGTTATGAAACTTGATACCACTGACATTTTAGATTTATACCGTACAAAATATTTATGAACATGATACATAGGAACTCTTGTGTGTTCTTTTTTTTTTTTTTTTGGATACAAAGAATGATATCTAGGTAGAGGTTATATTAGTGAGATAAAAACCAGTTGATGTTAAGTGAAAATACTTAAAAAGATTGTAAGAAAAAGAAAACTTTATGTGCGTATTACCCTTGGTTTAGGGTCAATTTATACATACATATTCTCTGTATGAAAGGAAACAAATAATTACAAATTAATTTATAAATGATTATAATTGATTGTTCCTAGTTTTATAATTTATTATTTCCTAATTTCATACACTTGCCCTAGTTGGCTGTCGTATTTAGTCCTTTGGGTAGTATATTTGCTAGTTGACACCCTATAAATACATACGACACGTAGATCAACCTATTTTCCAACTTTTCCTTGATGAAATGTCTATCCACTTCTATGCGCTTTGTTCAGTCATGCTGTGTTGAGTTATGTGCAATGTTGATTACAGATTTGTTGTCACAGTAAAGTCTTATTATCTCATCCCATTTAATCTAATAGTCTTCAAAAATGATATTCAACCACAAAAGTTCATAAACCCTTCAAACCATTGCTTGAAACTCTGCCTCAACAATAGATCTTGCTACCACATTCTGTTTTTTAACTCTATGTTATAAGGTTCCTATAAAAAAAGGTACTATATCCAACAGCACCATGCCCTTGGATACTGCTTAAGCTCATACAAGGCTGTCTTGATCTTACACACTTGTTTGGTGGCTAGATTGTTTCCAAATCTAGGTAGAATCTCCATAGAGATTTCTTCCTCAAGATCTCCATGTAGAAAGACATTTTTTACATTAAATTGCTGCAAATTGCGGTCATAGTTGGTTGCTAATGACAATAGAATTCTAACAATATTCCTCTCGGCAACTAGAGTGAATGTTTGTTGGTAATCCACTCCATAAGTCTGTGTATATCCCATAGCTACTAATTTTGCCTTGTACCTCTTTAATGACCATGCGCTCTGTATTTCACACTATAGACCCATTTATATCTCACAGACTTTTTCCGTATTGGACTGATTCATCAGCTCCCATATTTTATTTTTTTTCTAAGGCCTCTGTTTCTGCATTCATAGTTTTCTCTCAATTTTCATTAGATAATGCTTCAGATAGATATGGATAGGAATACCGTTCAAGCTTACAAGCAAAATATTACTTCCTTCTTTTTGGCTCTAAAAGTACAGTTTCTACCAAAGAAGCACTTAAAAAACCTATACCATATTCTAGCAGCAAAAAGACTAGGTTATGCTGTATGATGCAGAATCTGGAATAAATGAAAGAAAGATAAGCTACTTGTAGAAGAGAAGCTTAAATTTTCCTGTCTTAGGGGGCCACTTAAGGAATTTGTGGCTAAGTAGTTGAGGCTACAAAACAAGTTGACCTTAAGGGTAAAGTATCCTTCATGATAAGTATCCAATCTGCAAACTGGTTCCTGCAGCTCTTTTCCATTTTGCGTCAGATGTCAGCAACCACTGTGTTGGCTTGCTGTCATGTTGAGTTGGCTGAGATCCTGCTCTACTTTTGTGTAAATTTTAAGTGTTTATTCAGGTTTGAGTTTCCAGTGAAAGTATGTATCTGTCACTTTTTTTTGTATTAAAAGAAGTTCACCATTTTAAAATGCATAGTAGCCATACCATAGTTTGTTTCCTTTTCTTCTATCCAACTCTGTGACATCATCTACAATCTTTTTTTATGCATATAAAACTTGTTCCTTTAGTTTCATACTACAAGTGTGTTGTTAGAAATATGTTTACTTTTACTATTGGAAGAAATAGTAGTGCTTCTTTATTTTCTGAGCTCTCAGAACATAATAGTAATTTATATTTGGCTGTTAGTGATAAAAGTAGTAGCACTGCAGATGAATTTCTGTTTTAATTTATTTAATCAATTAATGTTTTTAGGATGTAATGTTGATTGAAGAACCAGTATTCTAAAGATCATACTTCTTCAGGATAAGCTGGTGGAATTGAACTCAAAGACAAATATACCTTTAATTCATTCACAGAACATGGGTTCATATCCTCTCTTAATGCGCCACATGGACCAGCATGGACCTTTTCCATTTGAAGGTTAGTGTGTTACACATTCACATTGGAGACATGTATTTCCAAGTGATTGTTTTATTAGATAATCAAATACATAAAAACGTGTATAAATTTCTTGTTTTTCATGCTCTCAAGGTTTTGGCTGTGAAAATCAATATCCTAATCTATGCAGTTAGTGGTGGAATATTAGTAGAGATAACAAAATTCATTTATCTATTTATTACTAGGATTATTATTATTTTTTTTTTGCCATTCTGCTGAATTATTTTGTTTGAGATGAAAGTGAAATAAAAAAATGATAGTCATTACAGATTTTTTTTTTTTCAAGAATGAAGTGCAATGCTTCAATCAATTCTTGTTTTTGAGATTAATTTTTTCATACCATACCATACTAGTTTGAAGTTGCAATATATAGTTGTAGGACATCTTGAAATCTATTTTGATAACCACATCTTCAATCTTTTCTTTCTACAATCTTCAACCAAGTTCATAGGCAATCAAAATAGCATAAAATATCTGTCTTTTCTTCATAAAATCTTATTCTGCAGTAAGGATGGGATCATTCAAACATCTTTTGATCTTAGAGAAAGGACTTTGGCTATTATCTTGTACAAGCTTACCGCAAGACTTATATTTATTAAATATATTCACCACATCATCTTGATAGAATCCCACAGCTTTGATAAACAGCTAGAGAGAACCTATCTTATCCTAAGACCTTTTATGGAAAGCAATGATAATTTACCTTTTTATCTTCTTCACATTTTCTCTATGAACAACTGGCCTGTGAGAGCCCATACACAGTTTTCTAACAATTTCTCAGGAATTATTGATGATTTCATCTCAATCTGCCTGTTTGCCTGAAAATAAATTCCTTCACTGATATTTGTCTTATATTTCAAAATTTAAAATTTCCTCCCATTGTCAATCTTATGGAACATCCTTATATTGTTGTTACCTATTTTTATGCCCAATTGGCCGTTGCTTTTATCTTTGCCCATTTTCTGCCTTGTTGATCAATTCCTACATCTACTACTAGCTTTTGCTTCTGTCTATGCACAATGCATCTTCCACTTGATTTAGCAACCCATCCTTTTTCATGCATATCAATTTCTTTGATTCTTTTCTCCAATGTCATTTTTTTCTACTTCACGGCCCATGGATGGCTTTGTTCCACCACTTAAGTTTCTGTTTAATGTTGCCAGCTTCCTCAAACTTGTAACCTTCAAGACCTCTATGCTGCTCATTGTTCCACCATTCTTCAACCGTACTTTTTAACTAGTGAGATTGCAGCCAGGTTTTCAAATTTAAAAGGCCTAGGGCTTCATTCCACAACATTAGTGTCTTGGATAACAGCCTAGTCATCTACATTCTGCTGGGAAAAACTACCTGTGTAAAATATTGACCCTCTTTTTCGCACTCTGATGAAAAAAATCTATAAATTTTAAAATGTTACTTTGAGTGTATTGATCTTCATTTGGATCAGTAAACTCGAAAGATTCTTTTTGAATCTAGTACAATGATTTGAACTCTATATTCAAATTCAACATTGGACCTTCATAAGTTTTGGCAATTTTTGTTTCAAATAAGAGATATTTCAACATAGATCATTGATGAGTTAGTAAAATTTTGTCAATCATTTTTCTTCGAAAGTAACCAAATTTTATATATAATTTGACATTCACTACTCAAATTGCATTTTTACTTGTTGTTTCATGAAGTATATGCATAAAATGGACAATTCTTTTAGAAGCCAAGGGGTTGGGCTTTAGTGTTAAAAAACCCTTGATTTCAACTATGGGGTAAAGGGGTTAAAATTCCTTGGAGCGATATTTGGGATAAACCATCCAATTAGTTTTCTAGCTACCAAGTTTGTAGGTTTTAGAAGTAGCTTTCAGTGTAGAACTCAGTGAAGACATAGGTTAAGGGACCTTAGGAATGTATATACAAAATGAAAGACAATTTTATAGGGAGGTTGAAGTTAGTAAACAAAACTTTTGATATTCTAATGAAAAGTTTTTGGGAATTAAGTTTGAAAAGAAATGTGAGAACTTTTGAAGATATTGGTAAAAAGGTCTTTTTTCTTATCACATGTAATACTGATGAGGGAGCCTACAAAGCTTACCTTCAAAAAGAAATGCAAAATGAAGATCGAACTAATTATATAACAGGGTTAAATTTTTTGTGAAGTTTGAAACTTCCAGCAACTTCTGGAAAATATGACACTTCTCGTAGGAGAGAATTTTTGGTAGGCAACTAATCAGCAACTTGATACTTAGGGCGATTTTTGGTAGACTTGAAGACTTTCGACATATTTGAAATTGACAATTTCGAGTGATTTTTAATAGTGGATCAACAGCTTCTAGCAGTGTCTAGATGTAAATCGACAATGTCCAATCTTTTCTAGCAAGATATGAAGATTTTCCAATGAGATTTTTGGTGGCATATGTGCTTTTCTGGTGGCTATTGTGAACATTCAATGACTTCTATGATGACAGAGAGGAACTCCAACTGCATTTGACATCTAAAAATTTTCATGCAATATTTGAATAGGGTTTAGACAATATTCTGGTAGATTACAACCTTTTAAGGGTAAAAAAGATTAAGAATAAGAGTTCTTAAAGTAATAGGTTGATTAGCTATAAGTTCTGTCTCAGGTAATGATTCAGGTAGTATGGTGATAGGTAGAGATATAGTAAGGTTCCAATTTTGCTTTTCACTCAAGTTCTCCCCTTAGAGAGGAACATTGGAATAATAGAATTGATCTTCCAACAAAAGAAATATCCAAGGTCACAAAAAATTTCTTGACAGGTGGATAGTAAAATCTATATCCTTTTTGAGTAGGGGAATATCTGACAAAAACACATTTAATCGCTTTAGGTTCTAACTTATGACAATGAGGGTCATTATTATGAACGTAAGCTAGACACCCAAAAACTTTAGGGGGCAAGGTATTAAAAATGCAAGCATGGGGATAATGGGACAGAAGAGTTTTCAAAGGAGTGTTGAACTTCAACACTTTGAAGGTAACCGATTGATAAGATACTAAGCTGTAAGAACAGACTCACCCCAATAACAATTAGGAGTGAAACTTGAATACATAATAGATCGGGCTACTTCCAAGAGATGTTTTTTTTTTTCTTTTAGCAATCCTAGTTCGCTGAGGGGAATGAACATTGGAACTCTGATGAAATATACCTTAGGTTTGGGGATATTGTGTGAAATTATCTAGAAAAATATTCTTGACCATTATTAGTCTGAAGAACCTGTTGGATGTTTAAGACATTAAAGATAAATTTGTGAAAGTTTTGAAATACGGTATTAACCTCAGCTTTGTCTTTCATTAAATAAACCCAACAAACCCGTGTATGATCATTAATAAATTTTACAAACCACGTAGTGCCAGTCAAACTTGCAACTTTCGAAGAACCCCAAATATAACTATGAATCAAGTGAAAAGGTTTAGAGGGTTTGTATGAATGTGCTAGATAAGGACAATGAGACTGCTTAGCAAGAATACATGAATCACATGAAAAAGAAAGGTTTTCTTTATTGATAAACAAGTTTGGTTACGAAGACTTTAAATTAGACATACTAGGGTGTTCTAAACGTCTGTACCACATTACTACATCAGAAGAGGAAATTGCTGAAAATAAAAGTTTATTGAGTGACTTATTAATTTGGTGAGTGTCACTATTCTCATTGATCTCAAGATTATAATAAATACAAAATTCCTACAAGCTATACAAAGAAAAAAATAATACAAATATGGTAAGTAATGATATAGTGATAATCTACATTAAAGGCAAAATATCCTATTTCCATACAATGAAAATAGGATAGGAATAATGACTCTCCAACATTGTGTTTCATCTAGATATCTCAATAACGATTGATTTCCAATCAAAGTCCTATCATTTTTTTTTTGTAATACTTTGTCATTGACATATTCCCTTGCTTGGTTGAGGCTATTTGAGTTTTTAATTCATAGGCTGAGGCCAAATCTGTCTTTTTGGAGTACGTGTGCTCCATGGTTTTCTAGAAGGCCTTTGTTGTTGGACGGAATACTAAGTTTTTGCTTTTCTCAAGCTTCATGGAATTTTATAACCATGACATGATTAGTGAATCCTCTTTGTACCAAGTTTATACTTTAGGTCTTGTTTATTTGGACCATCACCAGTTAGGTGGTTAATCTTACCTCGATTTCAAAGAAAAAGTTTGGATGATTTGACTCCATTTCAAAAAAAATATATCCCACCAAGCCAATAGGTTGGAGTTATGCGTTGGAGTTCATTTCCCAACCCATTGGAGGGTGGATTAGTTGTAGGCATGCTAGTAGTTGAGGTTGAAGAGTCGATAGAAGTGGTTGACATTTTCAAAGGTTGACAATGAAGGCTTAATGTGCTAAGAGGAAAAATAAGGGGTTCGGTTGCTATTAAAGTAGAAAGACAAAAAAAAAACAAAAAAAATCTAGCAATGAAGACTAGATAGTTGAACTGGTTAGGGATATTGATGATGGCTTTGATACCATGTGAAAAAGTGAAACTTATTCGCTTGATTCCTTTGATAAGTAAATTTTCTGATATAGAAGAGTGGATAAGATCCTTACCAAAAAAGAAAGTTAGAAATATTTACACAATAATAAATGGAAGATATTCTCCACAATGATAGGAGATATTCTAGGAATACGAGTGAAGAGATATCAGAGATTTCAACAACCTCCTTTATTTTATTATATACTGATAAAACAAATGTCACATTCCACCTTTAGATATTAATTGAGTTAAGGGAGTCTAGATTTGAGAATTCTTCTTTAGGCTATGCATAAATCATCTTGGTAGAATCTCAAGTTTCTTTTTAAACTAGAAACTACAGTGGGCTTAGTTGGCACTAGTGCGGGTCAGGTTGGCCTGATCAAAGGGCAAGGCCCAAGGCATGACCTTGGGCGTTATGGGCCTTTAATAGGCTACCCACGTGTTTTTGTAGGTTAGCCCACCAATTTGATTTTTTTACTTTTCAATAATTTTAAATTGAACACCCTATAAAACTTATGTAATTAAGGAAAATGAGGCCGATTCCTCTAAAATTTTATTGAAGTGATCTCATTTGTGACGGAGAAATAACATGATTACATAATAGAAAAGCAAAAGAAACTGTATAGTCAAACAAATATTGACTCAATTAGAAAATTTATAAACATCACTGTATGAATATCTATCAAACTTGTTTAATCATTTTTAAAGTCTTTAAAAACATTTTTGGCTACTCGATTCTACAACTTAAACTTTGTGGTCATCAGATACTTCATGCACATAATAATATCAACCATATTTGAATGTAAATTTGATTGTCTGTTATCTGAGACGTATCTGTCTACATTGAAAGTTAATTTCAATGCTACGGTAGACACAAGATAAATGTTTTAATGTGTCTTCCATCTTGCTAGAATATCAAAATTCTAACTTTCTAGTCTATATTATGCAATCACTTTATGAACAAAGTGCAGGTTTATGTGAAGTAACATGATTCATGGTATGGTGGGAGCAATGGGCAATGGCTTGATTTGTTTGTGTTTCTTTCCTTTTTTTTTTGGCAATTTTTTTCTCATAATACAATTCATGTTCTCTCCTTTTTACTGTTTTAAGTTGCATTTCTGGAATGTCCTCTTTTGCAGTTAGTTATTTTTCCTAATTTTTGATTGTATGTATTCAATTTTTATATATTTACTTGTTTATTTTTGTAGTCCTGGAAATAAGTGGCACAACTAGGCATCTCTTGGAACAGAATTCTCAAGCTTTTAGTCAAATCACAGCCAACCTTTCTACATTTAAGGTGAATGTCTTATTCTTTAGTTCTTACTGATTCTTTGACAGATAATGTACAAATAGCTTTCTTCAAATAATTAATGTCAGCATTTTGAAATAATATTTTTATGTTGCTGACTCATTCACCATTATTAGCTAAAATCATGCTGATTTCAATACTCTATTCAACAAATAAGCTTTATGATAAACATGCTGGAACATCCTTTACTATTTTGAACTCTCCCTCCTTTTTTTAAATGAAGTATGGTGTGATAGAGCAGATGTATCTGTAAATTAAGTACTGGGAGGACTTTATTTTGCATGAAGTTAAAGTATATATAACCATCGAAAAGGGGAATTGATGGGTTCATCAGGAACAGTGGTGTGCTTAGGAGATGGGAGGCTATCCTTCAAAGTTTAATATTTTGTATTACATTTTGTGCGTATTTGTTTTGGAAAATATATTGATTCACGCAATATTAAGCTGTTCTCTGTATTTTTGTTCTTTATTCACAAAAGTAAATTACTGACAATGTTTCAAACAGTTACAGGATAACATTGAACTCTTCTGTCACACAAGGAACAATATTATTGCCATCCTAAATGAGTATGTTGAGACTTTTATAGAACAATATGATTGCCATCCCATTTAGTTTGTCATTAAGTGTTGCATGGTTTTTTTGTGAAAAAGTTTTTTTTCCTCTGATAGCAGCATGAGAGACATGCCAGGCATAATGAGCCAGATGCCACCCTTGCCTGTATCCATAAACGAGGACCTTGCTAATTGTATAATGCCTCATACAACTCAGGTGAGCTTTCATGCTATGTAATTCTGTTCGTATATTGCTCAGGGATCACCCTTCCCCTGCGCACATGCGCAAATCCACACAAACACGAAGAAATCCACATAACTACTTCGTTGTGTAGATATTTATGAGTTTGCTACAATGTCCTAAATTTTCAGCTGTCATAATTTCACTTCATTCATCAATTCTTATTTTATAATTAGCTTAACTTAGCAAGAGAGAGAGTTTTTTTTTAATTGGAATTTTATTAGATCTTATTCACTGCTTCCTTGAATGATTGTTTTCCATTGCTTCTTATATGTCCATAATAATGACATTTTATTTTATTAATATTTCATTTTCTTTAATGTCTTTTTGCCAAATATTTTCACTATGTTATTGATTTGCTCTTCTTTGGAAAAGTTACTTCCTAACTATGTTTTTAATTTTTTCACTTTTTTTCAATTTGAAATGGATGCTGAAATAGTTACATGTGTGTGCGTATATATATATATATATATATATATATATATATATGCATGTACACACATATATATTGTGTGATAAGGTATGATAAATTTCACGACTCTGAAACCTTCTACTTCACCGAGACATTATCCTTCAACATTATACTTTACCACCAAGTAAAACTGTCTTCCAAAAGTGATTTTTTTTTTTTAGTTGGCTTACCATCAGGGATGCTATTCATCTCGATTTTCATGCTAGGATAATTTGCCTTTACCCATGAAATGGAAATGACATTGGGGATTTATGAAAATGGGGATTGAGGCCAATGTCTGCTAATATGAAGGTTTCTTAAAGAAAATTAGGGCAGAAAGTATAGTCTTTCTCTAAACTACAGTGTATTTTTGGCTATCTCAAATTTATAGTTTTTCTCTAAATGATAAGATCTTGTCTATTATTGGTCAAACTAATATTTTCATTTTAACTTTAACTGTGTCAAATTCACATATTTTAGTATTTCTGACCTAATCTCCTTTGGAAGTTTTGCTATATTCTTACCACAATTGGTTTGTTACTTGATCGTTTCTAGTATGAACCAAACTTGTCCTGAGAACCTTTTGCACGTGGAATATCCTACTCTATATTTTATGAATCTGATTGCAATTATTCATCTGGACATGGATGAAATGCATATTAAGATGAATGATAATTGTTATTAGTTATTTTCTTCAAACTTTGGATAATTGGATTAGTAGAAGTTGGTTTTTTTCACTGTATAGCATTTCAGAAGTGTAGAGCAATAATGAATAGATGGACTAATAACTACCCTGATAAATTGAAATTTTAATATTACAAATAGGTCGTGGAACTAATTTGACATTGTGTTCCTTGCAGTCAATAATGCTTGGCTCACCAATGGGGATCCAACTGAAGCAGGAGCCAAGATGCTGATGGATGACTGTTGAGGTTGATATAACTAGTCTGTAAGTACAAAACAATCTCTTCTGTAAATGTGTAAGAAGCTGATAGGAGGCTGATCTTCCCTTGTTGTACACATATTTAGTCACATATTTGATGCCATAATGGAAAAAGTCCCCATTTTTGGAAACCTGAAATGTTTAGCAACCCAGATGTGAGGCTGGAGCTACAGAATTTCTAACCAGATTAAGCTGAATTTTGAGTTAAAAGCTTCATGTGTACAAAATCTATGCAGTGGTTCCTGATCTGCCACTACTACATGTATGCTGTTATGTCAGTTTTCCAAATCCTATTAACATACCATATTAGACCAATATGAGTGTTCAATTATCCTCTTTCAAGTTCTTATGTTATTATCATGATCAGTGGGGAAATTAAATGATGTGACTTACGTAGCCACCAATTTACATTTAAAAACTTCATTGGGAGGGTAGCCCTTTGATCCAAGTAAGATTGTAGGATATTATCAATTAGCCTGCAGCAAAATATAGCTCTCAAAAATACATATTAAATAACCAAGAAGACAACAATGCTGATTGAATTAATAATTGATCCATTGTTCTGTTGCCTGAGATTGGGCAAAAATCTGAGGCTTGCTGCGCCTCTTTTTTGGTGAATTTGTCATGGGTAGACCGTGTCTTCTAAACTGACTTGTAACATGACATTTAGGGCTTAATTTTGAAATCTCGACAGGAAAAGAACTTGGTTGTATTTGTTGAAGGTGCCAAAATCACTTGCAAAGGTATTTGTATACCTCAAAAAAAAAATCACAAAACGTTATCTTTGTAGTATATCTTACCCAGTCTCCTGCATTTGATTCACATCTGACTTACTGCTTTGTTTTAGTTTGCTTTGACAATTTTGCATCTCCCCAAGTGTGATGAATGCTTTTGTTTTTCTGTAATTTTGCTTTGTTCAATAGCAGTACTTGATTCTCACATCTGATAAAAATTGTTTTTAACATGCTGTGTTGTAATATTGGTGAATTTGTGTAACATATAGCCTGTTTCCTTAAATAATTCACACATTTATATATACCATAGGCATCCTTCTCACAAAAGTTGAGTTGCAAAATTCTACTTGAATAAAAACATCAAAGCATGCTCTTCTTCTCTAAATGTGATTCTGTTTTCACTTTTTCTTAAAGATATATGTCTTTAGAATGTGTATATATTGGTGTCCCACTGATAGTCTAAAGAAGTTTCACTTTTCAATAAATTTTATAATTTGATAAATTTATTTTGTTAATTAATTTTCTAATCTTTAGATCTCTCTCTCTCTCTCTCTCTCTCTCTCTCTCTATATATATATATATATGCTGTTTTATTGTACTGTGTTTTGGGATTATTTGTAGGGTTTTTCTTCTTATGTTTACAATTTTGTTGGGTCTTTTAAACTAATTATTAAGACTTACATTATAAGAACAGTGATTGTAGGGGTATGTAGTATGTCTGGTCTTTTAACACTTTTAATATATTGAAAATGGATAAGACATTGATAGAGTCTATGACATGTCTAAGAAAATAAATTAATTTTGAAACTAGGTATCAACATACCTTTCTCATGCACAATAGAGGTGGATTTAAATTGAGTCAATTGATATTTGAATAAGTATTTGACTTAAATTAAGCAAGTTTAAGATGAATTTAGTTCGATAGTTTAACTTAACTTAGAAGGTTCGATGGTGCTATTTTTTTTTTCATTAATTTTTTTCTTCACCTTCTTTATAATTCTTATTTATCATTCAAATTAATTTGAATTTATTATTCTAAATTCAAATCAAATTCAAACAGGATTTTTTTTTTTTTTTAACTCAATTTGATTTGAACCATCAGATTATTTCACTATCAATTAGAGATGATAATTGGTCGTATTGGGTCAATTGAACCGGTTTTGGTATTGTCTATTGTGTCTAAAAAGTTTGATAAGAACCAGACTTGTTAATTAGTAGACCTATTCGGTCAGGTCAAGCCACTAAAATTAGAAGGTCTGCTCCGGGATTGTGTTTTTAGGAGCCCTTAGTAAATTGGTCTGTTATTTTATATATATTTTATTATTATTATTATTATTTATTTATTTATTTAACGAGGTCTCACGGTTTGCATTTTTGCAAATGACGATGTTTCTTAAATCCTAATATAGAAATTAGTAGGAGCAAATTGTCTTGAGTGAGTCATTACGTCAAAGCTCGACGTACAACTTGGCTAAAAGAACCCAATGGGATGTATTATTTTTCATACTTTAAAAAGAATTTTAGAGCAAAATGATGTATTGTTGAAACTCATAATAAATAATGTGTCATGAATTTGAACAGTGAAGGTGGAACGGTGTCGTTTGACAATGGTAAGGAAGGTGTCCAAAACACGTTGTTTCATTAGGCATGGGATGGTGTCGTTTTACATGTAGCCTTGCCGTTTCAATAATTATTTTGGTTGTTGATTTTTGCGTCGTTTGTGTCTAAATTTCTATATGTTATTTTTGTGTATGTGTGTGGGTGTTATCTCGTATTAGAGCATACCATAATATGTTACAAGGCAATCTCTATGGCCAATTATACGGATAGAGATGCTGCCTAAAATAGGAACAGCCATCGTGGTGAGAATAAGGTTATTATACCTAATCATTCTAGAAGCAACTTAATTGTTATGTAGTAGAACGAGTGTTTCATAAGAAGAAGACTAGATTTATAGATCATTTCAATATATATTATATGTTGGTAAGTAGGGATGACCCTACATATTGGCCAAGGGTGGCCATGGAACCTTTAAATATTTTTATTATAAGCACTCCAAATTTTTTTTAATTTTTCGGCTCGTAAATTTTTCTTAAAAAATTTTTGAGTTTAACCTCATTTTTATAAAATTTTAGTCCAAATCCTGATATCATATCATATAAAAAAGTTAATACCAATTTTAATAACAAAATAAACTTTTTTAATAACAAAACATTAAGATGAATTTTTTTTAGAATGAAGAGTGATTCAAATTTCGCTCACTATATTTCAACATTGAAGTCTAAATCAGTTTTTACATAAATTAATTTTGCTTTTTAAATTAAGATACTTATTTAATATTTAAAGTTTCAATTTATATTGTATCAATAAAGCTAATTTTCTCTAATCACTCAAATAGGAGCATGATTATGTTTAATATTTATTTATTTATTTATACGGTACAATATTGAAGATAGATTGGTAAGTGATTAAATATTAATATTATATTCGTTGAAATTAACTATTTATTATAAACACTATTATTATCTCTATTCTCCAACTTAAATTTATTATATAAATATGAATTTTAGCTAATTTAATAAGATGAGAGAAAGTACATTATGGTCTATAACTTTAAAGTCTATTTTATGTAATCGAATGATGATGAGTTATTGAATGATTGTTTAGTAACTTATATTGGTAGAAATATATTTGCAAACATTGACAATGAAAGCATCATGCATCAATGTCAGAATATGAAGAGTGAAATAAAATTATTGTAATATCCTTATGATAATTTATTGAATTGTGCAAACCATTATTTACCTATAAATATTTTTATAAGATAATACACGTTTATTTTTATATAAGTTTTTAATTAGAACTTCTGATAAAAAATTTTGTTGTCAATAAATTCCCTAATCATAATAATGATGCATTAGGAGACTAGTTTTCTAACTAGTGTGGTGGTGCATCTAAAGAGTTATCTATAAGTGAAAAGGTGATGCACCGAGCCAATTAAGTTGCCTACATTTTGGTGCTCGCAAAGGTTTCGAGCCACACTTATTACTATCCTAGACATAGGATATATATCATTCGAAAAGGGTGAAAAATAATATATAAATTTTGAGGTATATAAAAAATTAGTATGATATAATAGATGTATTATATGATACGATATATGTTATTATATAAGATAGTATAAATTTTGATATAACATTATGATTGTGTTCCATTGTCTGTACGAAGGAACATGCAAAAATGGGATGTAATGATAGAAAAGAACGATGGAAATGCATTCAATTTACCAAAAATGCAACAACGATTTTTTCGTAAGGCCACACGATGAGATAGGTGAATGAATCATGATTGTTTGAAGGAAAATTAATCTAAATAATTAAATTTAAAAAACAAAATATAGTTTTATTCATTATTTTTTTTCTTTTTTATAAAATTATTTTAAATTTTACATATACTAAGACATGTAAAATCATTTACTATATAAAAATTTCAAATCGTTGACATTTTACATTTTTGTGTAGAGAAATATGTGGTATAAATGACGATGTGTGTATATTATAAATGATGAAAATACCTCTCTTTTATAAAAAGCCAAAGAGCTTTCTATGAAAGTTGTCACCCCTTAATATTTTGAAAAATTGCAAAAAAATCTCCAAAAATCTGACTTTTATCACATTCAAATCTCAATTCAACCTCTCATTTTCAATCTTCATCAGCACGTGTGACCATACAATAGATTACCCGTGATGATGAGATATTTTATGCTTACCATGTTTCTAGCTATTAAATAGTCATATTCGTTACCAAACACCTTTCTTTTCAATAATTAGATTTCTTACACATTATCCAAATTAAAAATATCATCGAATTCCACAAATATTGATCAAATTTGAACAAAAATTTTTAATCGCAAAAACACACCTATTTTTATGCTAAAATCCACACCAAATTTTTTTACACTATAATATATAAATTGTGAAATACAATTATTTACATATCTTTTTCCAACCATTTTGATTGTCAAAATATATTCAAAATCACCAAAAATCTTTGATGGTGTCAAAATCCGTCTCCATACTCAAATTAGGTTTGTATGCATACTTTTTGATGTCCACGTGTCTTCTATGTAAATATTAATTGAAAAATTGATGATTTTCATTTTACATGTACTACACGTAAAGTGCATGCCTAAGTATGTGCAAAATTTGGAATAGTTTTGTAAAAAAAAAAAAAAAAAAAAAGAATAAATTTATTTTTTACTTAATATTTTTATTATTTAAATTAATTTTCCTAGTTTTAAACTTCTAATTTCCTCAAAACAAATGCATGTTATCGCATATGTATAATTTTAAACAACAAAAGTCCTCTAAAAATTACGATATTTAAACAACTAAAAAATGATAAATTATAAGAATAACGATTAAATACGCTATTTATCTGTCAACTTACTAAGAACACGGATAAAATTTTTATCACTCAAAGAACACAAGAGGTGCAACAAAACTAACATTGATGGTGGACATTTCTAGAAGTGCTTGAGAGAGAAAACAACATTCTCACAGTCCTTCGAGAACAAGAGCCTTAAATACCATCTATGTGTGCCCACAAAATATATCATATACTTCTTTTCCCAATTTAAGCACAATCCAAATATCACCATTCATTGTTACTAACCTAATACATTATCACCAACTAGGATCTACATTGTTCAATTATCTTGGACTGTTGAGTCTAAAGTGAACTCTTATGACATCAATACACTAAATGACTCCCTTGGGCAAATGGTGGAATACTACTACTTTCCTATTTGCAAACAAAAGAACTCCCTTTGAATAAGTTTAAGAGTTAGGGTCCTCATGTTGATGCCTATTGGCCTGGTTCAAGTAGTGTTCAAACTGTTGATGTGCCTTTGCGTGAAAGGGATGCTATTTTGGAACTGCTAAAGAAATTTTGCAAGCTACCTAGTCTAGGATGAAATGTTTTACTCATAACCGTTGATCTAGACATGAGTTTAATATCAGTTGTTAGTTGTATCTTCTCTGATTCAAGGAAAAGGGACAATTTGTGAAAATATGCGAGAGATGCTATTTTAAACTTTGGGATATGCTCTTCTAAGTCACAAAGCTAAATGAAGGTAGGTGAGGAATAATTGGCATAGAAGAAATAATTGTCAGCACCTACTCTATAAAACAGCTAACAAAGCCTCATTGAATGGTGAACTGACAAAGTGATTCAATCTTCTACAATTAAAAACAACCTAAAAAGCACAAAATTTAACAACAATCAAACTTTACACTAGAAGTAGACTCTACAATACTGAGTAGATCAATCGAGATCCAATTGCAAAGAATTATAAATTTAAATTGAAGCAGTCAAATTTATTACCACTCATATGCTCAAATGTTCTTCTCTGGGCAAACTCTGAACTGTGTCTGACCATCTCCCCGGTGAATGATCACTGCTGTTGGATGAGATTTGAGCTTCCGCCCTTGCATCTCTGATCATCTTCAACACCTCTCTCATCATTGGACGGCCATCAGGAGCAACTGAAACACAAGCCATTGCTACATTCAGAAGAGCTTGAAGTTTTTCTTCAGATGCCTCATTACTCGAGGCAGGGTCATCGCCAGACTCGGTTTCTTCTTCACGGACAGACTTCACCCATCTAGGAATGTCTGATCCATGTTCCTGAACAAGGTCTTGGAAAGGAGTTTTTCCAGTTAATAGCTCCAAAAGGAGGACACCAAAGCTGTAAACATCACCTTGCTGGGTGGGTTGTCTCCAGGCATTGCGGCATTCAGGAGCTCTATAGAAGAGAGAAGCAGCACTGGATTCTTCCAGAGAGTCTGGATCACGAAATGAGTAGAGACCATAATCTGTTAAGCATGACTCAAAGTCGGGACCTAATAAGACATTGGAGGATTTCAAGTTGCCGTGGGTTAGTCCAGGGTTCTGGTGAATATAGAGCAGTCCACTGGCCAAGTCCTCGGCTATTTTGAGACATGATGTCCAATGAAGAGGCTTTCCACCACCAGAAGTCCTTGTTCCTGTGACAGTAATCAAAGATGCTAGTTAATTCAAAGTTCCCCAATACTACTACTACATACAATTTAATGAATACCATTGCTTAACGCATGTAGAGTTGGCCTTCCTCAATGAACAACCAACTGTTACCAAAGCTTAAAGATATGTATTCAAATTGTATGAAAATCAAGTTTGCAGGAATATTAGCAGCATGCAAATGTTCATACTTTTCAGCTACATTGTATAATTTATCAAATTCAATTTGATCAAAGATGCAACCATTTAAACATCTTTGAACCTTGCAATTGCAACTTAAGTTTGAATTTGAGAAGAAAAATGCACATAGTCACACTAATGAATTCTTATCTTTTGTTTTCATATGTGTGTATATATATTTTAAATATTAAATGGTAAATACAAATTAAAATATTACGTTTATATTATAGATTTAAAAATTAGCTATACAAATTCTGCCAATAGATCAATAAAATAAATGTTAGAAATATTAAAATTTTTTTGGTATAATCAAATTAGTTTTCACATTTTTTTAACGTTTTATTAGTAATAAAAAATTAATAAATGTTTAGTATTATTCATTATTAACTATATTATAAGTATAATATAAATGAACAATTAGATAAAATAAAAAACAGATAATTGATGCAAAACCTGATAAAAAATCACAAATAAAAAATTACTGATCATAATATTTTATTATATTACTTTCAAAAATTAATATCTTATAATATTAATACACAGCACAAATCACTCAAGGGGTTGTACTAAATTAATCCAATTACATCATGGGGTTGTACTAAATAGTTTACTCTGATACATATAACTTGTAAAAATGGCACCAAAGTGATCTTAACAGAGCATACTAAGCACATCATTAGAATCTGATTGTCCTAGTCTTAACAATGCAAAATTTAATTTAGGGATATCATGTCATCCACAAAATCACTCAAGCCAATTTTATTAATAAATCTGATGACTCCAAGTTATAGGCTTATACTATACGTTGATCAAAGGCATCCTTTCAGTTTTTTGTGTATGCAGAGGGTTGTTCCTAATAAGTTCCTCTTGTTTTTTATCTTTGTAAGAACTTAAACAGATCATCAAGAAGTTAGATATTAGGTTCTCTTTTGTTTTGGTTCATCTGATCCTAGGTTACTTGTGTGGGAGGGCTTTTTGCCCCATCAAGCTTAGATTGTTTCCGAACTTTGTCCCTTTTTTTTTTATTTATAATACATCTTACTTACCAAAAAAAATTGTGCTATAGCTCATAATAGACGGCACAAACTAAGTTACATGAAATTGAAAATAAGACAAAGTCACATGAAATTGAAAATCTGTAGCTCACTTATCCATACCCAAGATTTGAGAAATTACAAGTTCCCACCATTAAATTCTTAAACTACAAATTATCACCTAAAAAGAAACTTCATAACAAAAAGGGTCTTGACCTAGTGTCAAACAAATAAATTATCGTATCACTCCTAATCATTTCACTTTTATAGAATTATAACGTTATCACTGAAAGTAACTATCGCACTAAGGTGTGAACTGGCTAGAATAAATAAACGTATATCTAATGATCAAAATTGTCAATCCAACCCTATAAATGCGATTTTGATTATATTGTACATTCTTGTATGCAATATAGTAACATCACACCTCTCTTGGTACTATTTTGACCAAATCACACTCTCTCGAATGCAATTTAGCCTAAATCATGTGCAGAAAAGTTGTGAATCCAATTGTTGAAATAGTCGGCTTGGGGCAATTCCGACTACCAGAATAGCAACTCTAGTGTAGTTTGGATAGTCTTGAATTGCATCTTTTTGAGTGCAAAAAAGAATACTATTGTTTTCCCAAATCTTAAATGGAAAAGAGCAATAGTATGTGCACATATTTTTAAATATTTACTTGTGTATTCACCTATGTATTATTATGTGATTAGATATTAATTTATTTTTATATAAAATTAATCAATCACATAATAATACATCATCTATGTGCATAAATAGATTTCCCAAACTTTGAAATGACCAAAATTTTTTAGATGAATTATAAGGATCCATTAAAATTATTTGACAAGAATACAAGTGGACCCCGTGCGTCAAGAAGGGTGAGGTTTGAAGAAATGTGGGCCTGAATGATTAGGTAAATCTAAGGGGTAAGAAAAAGAATGATAATTGCCGTTGTAGTACAAGACAACACTTAGATGCCAAGGACAGAGTGATGAGCTGTCAACATAAAGCACGCGCCTATTCGAGATTCAGAATATTAAATAATAACGCATGGACAGCGACGTATGAAGCCTCGTCTTTATTCACCTCATGGATGGATGCGGATAACGAACGGGAAAATGCCCGCTATCGTGCACACATCCTTTGCTGCCTTAGCGTGTTTTTTAACAAAATAATTGAAAAGAAACAAATAGACAAACAAGGCCCAAGTACCTTTCATGTCTTACAACTATGCCAAATTAAATATTAAATGAACGGGGTCAATTTAAAAAGCCACTTTTTCAGAGGCTGAAGTGCAATACATGAGACCAAAGTGGGCAAACTCAATTTGAAGTAAGAAAATAAAATATACATAGATGTGACATAATAAAGGCATTTTTATGCTTTTATATAATTTTTTTTTTTTTATAAAAACTCTCCTTCTAATGTCAAAATAAATTTTTTTTCCTAGGCTAAATTAAAATTATAAAGTAAAAATGTTTTTGCATCTTGAAGAAAATAATAGTTTGACCAGACACGTGACACGGACCATGCAGTTCCAGCCAGTCAACAAAGAAAATACAAGGTAGAGAAGGTCTGAGTTATGGCCCACCATCACCAAGTAGTGAATGGTGATTTAAGTGAGGCACTCAAGTATTACGTGCCTTAACTTTGATTCAAACCGAAAGCAATAGTAAAACTGAAAGGGTAGAAAAACATTGAACCACATGTTTGTTTTTTAATACGATGCCTATATGAACTTGCCAAAAGTAAATAATAGCATTATCAACTTGCAACGTTATAATTATTTGAATATATTTTTACACACGCAATTTAAAAAAATTTACAGAGATGTAATTCCACGACATGGATTTAATAACCAAGCTTTCAACTGGTCAAGGGCTTGGTCCATCAATTAGATCAATAAATTATTTAAGAACGATTTAGCCTTTTTCATAATGAATTTTGTTGTTTTCATTTTATATAGAGACCCAAATGATATTTTCTAAGAAGAACATAAAAGGAAGTGAGTGGTAGCATCAAGGGGAGAGTCGAGCTTGTCATTTTCACACAAACCCTAGTCACAAAAATCCTAGTGGTTAATTGTCTCTTCATGAGCTCTTCTTAACGTCGATCTCGTTGTTTCCAACTCTCGACATCAATTTCCTCATTTTCAGCTCCATCCCACATCGATTTTCTCTCCAAAAGCTCCTCTAAACATCAATCTTATTATTTTTAACTCTTCTCAACTTCGATCTTGTCACTTCTGCTAACTCATTTTTACTTTGTTAGTATTCCTTTAAAGCATAGTTGATCTAAAAGTTGAACCATGACTCAATATGGCTCCTTTGATTGAACCATAGTGATATAATAACTAAAGTCATAAGACTGTTAACCAAAACCGAGAAGGGTTTTGAGTCTCGATCAAACCGATTGAACTGACTAATCCAATCCAAGTTTCAAAATCATGTATATAATTATTATTATTATTTTTTTTTTTGTGTTCATTTTCGCCTCAATGATTGGAAATATATAGGGGGTGTTTAATATTTTATAAGGTTTTTGATAATTACAGGTTTTTTACTTTTCAACGAAGTAGATAATTTAGTACTCAGCAAATCACATGGGGGAAAATGAAATAAACTCATAGTCATAACTAACCCATATTGCTTCACTAGGATTACTTAAATTTAGCAGCTTATAGAAAAAGTGTAAAGTGCAGGTAGCCAAATCTAATGAAATAAATCTTATCAAAGTGAATGACGGAAAATGATTAATTAGAAGGAGAAAGAGTGGCATACCGTGGATGAGGGAAAAGAGACTGCCATTTGGGAAATAATCATAAACAAGAAGTCTCTCCTCCTTGGCCTGGAAATAAGCCCTAAGAGGCACCAAATTAGGGTGCCTTAGTCTCCCAAGAATGTCCATATGCCTCCTGAATTCCTCCAATCTAGGATACCTTGCGTCTTTAAGCCTTTTAACTGTTACAATGAATCCTGATTCCAATACTGCCTTATATGTGCTACCCATTGTACCTCTTCCCAATGTCTCTGCAGATGCTTTCAATAAGTCCTCTAAACTGTAATTCATTTGCTCATCTCTTGCTCCACAGAACACCAAACTCCCTAATCCCTCACCTTCCCATGAAAATCCTCCTTGTTTTCCAACTCCTGTTCCTGTTCCTGTTCCTGACCCCTCTTCTCTCTCTGTTCCTTCAACACCAACGACCCCTTTGTTTCTCAACTCCCCAGAACTTGCTTTCTTTCCACAATATCTCCATCCTAAACATAACAATAATATACAAACTAATAGCCCAACAAATCCACCTACTACACTGACTGCTATAATTTTGACCCTTTTTGATGATGATTTTGAACTCGGCGTTATAGGATAAGAAGGACTCAATGTAGGTCCAAATTCATTAGTTTTACAAGGGATTTGAATTTGTTTACCGCAAAGATCAATATTACCCGAGAAAGAAGACGTATTGAACCGAACTAAAGCTGGGGTTAATGGAACTTGACCAGAAAGTTGATTGTTGGAGACATTGAAGAGTCTGAGATTAGTTTGGTTGAACGGAGGGATTGTTCCGGTGAAGTTATTATCTTGCAAATAAAGCATGTACAACCGTGTGAGATTTAAGAGGGATAAAGGAATGGGACCAGAGATTTGGTTATTGGCTAAAACTATGACTTTTAAACGGTGTAGGCTTGAAAGGGACTGTGGAAATACGCCAGAGAAATTGTTGTCATTTAGAAAAAGGGATTTGAGATTAACAAGGCCAAAAAGGTCTGGGATTTGGCCTGATATTGAGTTACCTTTGAAACTCAATACACGAAGCTGGTCTAACTCATTCAAACTTTTCTCATCTAATGTGCCACTCAAATTCAAGTACTCTAGCACAAGTTTGGTTACTCTTCCGTTCATACATTCCTTGACCCCTTTCCATTTGCAAACATCGCTACCTTGCCATGGAAGAGTGTTCAAAGGATCGATTGACGATTTCAGAGACAAAAGAGCCTCAACATCGCCTGATCTACCAAGTGGAAGAAAAGAAATTACGAAGAAGATCAAGATAAGAGAGTACCTTGAAACCAAAGGTTCCATTATATTGAAATTCTCTGACCTTGATCCATAAACAAAAGGATTGAATTCTTTAAAAACTAAACAGCTTCCTTCCTCTAGAATATTTCAGATCTACCAGTAGCACTATGTAAAAGTGGACATTTTCCTATCTGCCTCACCTTCAGCTTGAGCTCACTCAAGAAACCCTAAAAGAGCAAGTAATGAGGCTTCTCACATTGAACAAGTGGAGGCATTGGTTTGGCATCTTTTTCTTGAAATTGTTGCTCGCAAACCTCACGGACAACGTTGCATACTCTTCACGTGAACTCATCTCAGAACTACCAGAACATAAATAATCTTTACACCTTCCTCTTCTCTATCACTGCACATTCCTGATGAACAGCAGGCATAATTAGACAAATTAAATTAAATTAAAAAATAAATTATATATTATAATAATACTATTACTTCTCACTTCAATTTCTTGGAACCAAGCTTTTAGCTGTACCTTGCATCTTCTTGCCTTGCAGTTGCAGGTTAAACTAGGAGGACATAGTGTTCATGTGGAGTCTTAAAGATCATCTCATCTGAGTGACATCACTTACTTTTCTCAGGAAATCGGTGAGAGAATTGAAGGCAAAGAGATCTGGCCATAAATGGGAGGACCTTTTGGTTTGGACTTCGCTGACTGTGACACGTGTCCTTATTAAATGGCTACATACGTGGCACACCAATGTTGCATTGCATTTAGTTGAGTTCACGTTAACGCAATGTATGTATGGCAGCTACCAGCTGTCACGTTGATTCCGGGATTCCTTCCACCGCCGGTCCTCTCCGTCGACTTTGCCGGATATCTAGGTCACCTAAGTTTGACTGGTCCACTTGCGTGTTGTCATATAACACGAGCTTTGCATTTTAATAGGATTCTAATCCCATGGGTAATTACTGTATTTGTGTATCATTTATGGAAGGATCATGCAACAATAATTTAAACTTAAATTAATTTTTTAAATTAATTTATTAAAAATGCATTAATGTAATAACTTCTTGATGCGATGGCTTGTATAATATTCTTTGACAAAAAGTCAAATATTAGTGGATCCCAAGGGTTTGATGAAATGGCAAAGGCAGAAATCATTCATGATCGTGATCTGAATTTAAAATACAATAAAATTAATAATTTTTTATTTATTTAATTTATGATTACAAGTTTAGATGGTTAAAGGCTTTCAAATTTAACCTATCTAATTAATTAAAATTAGCTTACTAGTAAAAGTAAGGGCTATTGAATCAAAAAAAGTTAAACTTTAGTGTGATTGGTTTATATTATTAACAAAAACAAAAATCTACATCAACATAAATTAATTAAAAGATTATTGAGTATAAACCTTTATTATTTTGGTAGAATGATATATAAAATTATAGAAAAATTAAGATTCTATTGATAATCTTTAAATATTAAAGAAGATTTGATAATCAGATTACCCTTATAAATATTTGTTATTGAACCCCTAGGTGTTTTGATGATAAAGAAAAATTATATTAAATTAATTAATATGTTTTTGTCATGTTTAAAATCATGACCAAAATAGGACAAAATTATATTTAAGTTTTGTAGGCAAATTGTACAACCGTGACTTGGACATGTATGCCCGTACATAGTTCATTTCGATCTTGTGCATGCATTCTCATGGCTACGTAACACTATTTGTACTTGAATCTATATAAAAATGATTGGTCATTTATGCCTGTACATAATACATGTACGCTCGTGACATACAATTCTATGTCAATCATAAGCGTGAAAGTTCAGTGAGCGTGCCTCGTACATGAGTCAAAAGAAGTCAACATCATGTATGTCCGTGATGGTTGAGAAGTCATGCCCTTGACTGCGCATTGAAGGGTCACGCCATCAAAGTCATAATCACTTTTGCCCATGCAAGATCATGGTTCCAAAGTCAAAAGAAATTGTATGCTCGTGTATTCTAGATGTACGCTCATGCATAGGCAAATTATGAAGCGTACATGACCTCATACAAGATATCGTGCATGACTCCGTACTTAATTTTGGAAGATGAAGAGACCATGCCATCACACTAGTACACTTGTTGGTGCCAAGAAAAATTTGACCATTGGAAAGACAACTGAAGGCATTAAATGATGAGATCACGCCCATGATAGTGTATTTACACCCCTATATCAGAGCAAAATTTCAACTTTAATCTCTGTAATAGATTTATTTCTTCTCCAATGGATCTTTACCATTTCCAACAAATTTTGGGATATAAATTGGAGGCCATTTGAAGTGAGAATGGTTGGAGAGCTTATGCATCTACTCAACCTTAATTTTCTCTCATTCTCACTCTACACTCTCATTACTTTCATTGCATATTCTTAAGAGAAATTTGTTGGTGTAAAATTGTGTATTAGCCTTAGAGAGGCAATAATTATTCCTATATTTTGCTTACAAACACATTGGGTGCAATCCCGTATAACTAGTGTTAAGGGTGAAATTCTTTTAAATCAACACTATAGTGTAGGCACAATTTTGAATCAACTAATGTAAGCAGTTGGGCCCAATCCTAACTCAACTAGTTGAAACTTTAAATGGGTTTACTTGAAGAAGTGGACATAGGAAGCTTATGGTCAAATCTTTGAAATTTCCTATCTCTCTTTATTTTATGTTCATACTTGCTTATATTGGGTGCAATCTCGTATAACTAGTGTTAAGGGTGAAATTCTTTTAAATGAACACTATAGTGTAGGCACAATTTTGAATCAACTAATGTAAGCAGTTGGGCCCAATCCTAACTCAACTAGTTGAAACTTTAAATGGGTTTACTTGAAGAAGTGGACATAGGAAGCTTATGGTCAAATCTTTGAAATTTCCTATCTCTCTTTATTTTATGTTCATACTTGCTTATATTGTGTTAATTACATTGATTAAATTATTTGTGTTGATTGTTGGTTGAAGAAGTTTCAAATTTGCAAAAGATTTTAAAATAAACATATTCACCCCCTCTTGGTTTATTGCCACTAGTCTATTGGGGTTTAACAATTTGTATCAAAGTTTGGGTTTTTATTTTTGAAAATCTAGCGATTTTTAAAGTTCAAAATCCATTTTCAAAACTTTTATGGCAAACATTTTTCAAAAACTGACTTTCGAAGAAAGAGATAGTTCAATTAGGTCATACTTATTTTGTGGTGTTAATTATGGTCAATAGAAAATTCATATACAATTTTTTGTTCAATTCATTGATTATAAACTTTGAAAAATCATTGAAATAGGAGATCTTGTACTCATTGACCCTAGAACAAACTTACCTAAAAACAAAAATAATTTTAATGAAAATGACGAAAAAATGATATGTTTAAACTTTAAGACTTTAAATATGCTATTTTGTGCTTTAAACTCTACTAAATTTAACCAAGTTTCATCATGTGAAACAGCTAATGAAGCTTGGACAATCCTCCAAACTACTTATAAAGAAACTAATCAAGTAAAGGAGTTAAAGATCGAATTAAGCTTCTGTGAATATGAACTCTTCGAAATGAAAAATGATGAAAATATCACGGATATGTATAAAAGATTTTCAAACCTTGTAAGTGAGCTGAGAGGTCTCAAAAAGAGGTTTGAAAGAGGAGAGCTTGTGCATACTACTCAACCTTAATTTTCTCTCATTCTCACTTTATATCTCTCATTATTCTTATTGTATATTCTTGAGAGTAATTTGTTAGTGTAAAATTGTGTATCAGCCTTAAAAAGACAATAGTTGTTCTATATTTTACTTACAAATACATTGGGTGTAATCTCGTATAACTAGTATTAAGAATGAAATTCTCTTGAATCAAAACTGTAGTATAGGTGCAATCTCGAATCAACTAGTGTAAGCGATTGGGTGTAATCTCTGGTTCAGTTAGTGAAAACTTCAAAAAGGTTTGCTTGAAGAAGTAGACTTAAGAGACTTATGGTCAAAGCTCCGAACCACTATAAAAATTGACTGAGTATTTCTCTTCTCTATCTCTCTTTATTTTTATGTTCATACTTGCTTATATTGCGTTGATTAAATTATTTGTGTTGATTGCTGGTTGAAAAAGTTTCAAAATTGCAAAAGATTTTAAAATACACCTATTCACCCCCTCTACATTTATTGCCTTCAATCATTTCTGGAGTCATGAAGTATGAAGGTCACGACAATCGAAGATCCAAAGATTTAAGCAAAATGGGCATGGATGAGCTTATTGGGAGTCTTTTAACTTATAAGATGAAATGGAAGTTCAAAGAAGAGGAGAAAGTCAAGGCAAAGAAAAACATTGCCTTAAAAGTTGGGAAAAGTTCGGATGAAGAATCTTTAATGGATAAAGAAGACATGAGCACACTTGTTAAAAAATTTAGTGAGTTTCTCTCCAAATCTAAAGGAATAATGGAGAAAAAGGGCAAAAGAATTATATGTTATGAATGTAAAGAGTCTGGACATACTCGACAAGATTGTCTTTTCTTGAAGAAAAGAAGGAAAGGAAAGAAAAGAAATTCAAGAGAAAAACTTTAACCACCATTTGGAGTGAAAATGATGACTCAAATGATGAGAACGAAGAGGACAACGAAAACGCAAATGTGTGTTACATGGTGAAAAGTGATTTGGATGATGAGGTAAACAATTTTAACTTTATCTCATATGATGAATTACAACATGGATTTGATGAATTAACAATTGAATTTAAAAATCTTAGTTCTAGAAACAAAATTTTAAAGAAAAATAATTCTTACATGAAACTAGAACTAGATACAATGATAAATATGTATAAAAAATAAAAAAAGGAGCAAGAACTAATTCTTCATGAAAAGGATTCCTGAAATGAAAAGTTTGAATCCTTAAGAAAAAAGAATGAAAATTTGATATTTAAGGTGACTAACTTAAATGAAATCTTTGAGAGGTATAAAGTAGGTACTAAAAGACTTGATGAATTGTTTGCTTCTCAAAGAAACACTTTAAATAAACAAGGCCTAGGATACAATACATGCAACCTATCTACAAGTAATTATAGACCATTAAAAAATCCAAATGCAATGAATTTGAAATGCAAGTATTATAAATTTGTTGGACACATGTCTATAAAGTGTTTAATTAGGATCAAGAAGGTTTGGATTCCTAAAGAGACGTTTCAATATAACTAAGGTGGACCCAAAACAACTTGGGTATCAAAGAAGGGTTAAGTCTTTTTTTGTAGGTGTGCCTTGAAGTCAAGAGGAGAAGATGAAAATATAAAATGACTTTGCAAGGCTTGGTACAAAAGTGATGCATAGCAAATCCAGGTAAGTTATCTTGTCACATGTTTAAAATTATATATTATATGAATGATAGTTTTGTTTGAATTGATATGAAGATGTATCTGATTGGATGAACATTTGCACTTGTTGTATGCAAGAATGCTTGATAAATGTTACAAAATGTATCTAACTTAAATTAAAGTCGAATCGATTTGAAGTCATTTCAAAATCAACCGACATATGATTTAGAACATTGATTTGCCTCAAAGAGTCAAAATATTCAAGATTTGTATTTTAGAGTATTTTGATTTAAGTTTGAAATGAATTTTAAGAGTTTTTGCATGTTTTTCAAATTTTTGTGCTATGTACAACCGTGTAGCATATAGTCACAAGCATACATTGCTCTTGATTAACCTGTGAAAGCCATGTGTCAGTCTGTATTCTGTAGAAGTTATCACAGCCACGATTATACAGTATTCATGTACAGTCGTGCATACTTTCTACACTGATCTCAAAATTGGGATTTACGTTTATGACACTTTGTGAGATTTGGTAAGAGAGACAAGTTAGCTTTGAGGTTCATTGGTCTTTATGAGATTTTGGAGCGAGTGGATAGAGTTGCTTATAGATTAACCATACCAACGAGTATGGAAATCCATAATGTGGTTTCATGTATCTTAGTTAAGAAAATATGTAGGAGATTCTTTTCATGTGTTAGAGATTCAAGATTTGGATTTAGCAGATGACTTGAGTTGTTAGAAGAGGCAAATTAAGACTTTGGATTACACAATATAGACTTTTAGGAATAAAGAGATACCATTGGTTAAAGTTCAGTGAAGGAGCCAGAGACTCAATAAGGATATCTGAGAGGTTAAGTTTAAGACAAAAAAGAGATATTTAGAGTTGTTTAAGTAATTCTAAGGACAAAATTTTATTTAAAAGTGAGAGATGTAATATCTCGAGGACAAAATTGTCTTTTTAGGCTGAAAATAATATTAAAAGTAAGATTTTATAATAGAAAATAGAGTTAAGAGGGTTCATAGGTAAAATAGTTATTTATAAGCTACATATGAATGTACATAGATATTTTTTAGGATAATATTCCATGTATGACGTGAAGGATAAAAAAAATATGAGATTTCCTTGACACATGACCGTATGTCATGTGAGCATCACTATATATACTTTATTTTCATTTTTATTCGCATTCTTCCTCCAACTTTTTCTTTTTCACCTTTCCTAATGAACCTTGGAATAGTCATTGAAAGTGAGCAGCCAACAATCCAATACCAGATTAAAGAGTCTGAACTAATTAGAGAGAGAGATTCAATAACTATAGCGAAAAGTAAGTGTTTCTTTACCTCTTTCACTTTGTTTTATAACATGTACTCTTTTTTATTTGAGCTTTGATGACATTGGCTATTTGTTTGATGTTTATTTAGCTTGTTTGAGTGTTGAGTTGATGATTTAAAAGTCGATGAGTGGATGATTTTATGAAAATATGCATACATGTTTGTATGCATGTGCTTTATGCTCCTTATTGAGAAATATGGCATGTTTGGCATGATTTTGATATGGTCTGATGAATATATTTATCATTTTTTAGGCTTTGAACCTCTGATAGTATTTGATTGAGATTTGAAAACATTTGGATGGTGAATGACTAAGATTTTTCAAATGTAAGATTACAAAATCTACGTTGAGTGCATGACTGTGCAACCTCATTTATGTCATGCCACGATTGTGTTTATAGTTGTGCATGCTTAGAAAACTTGGATACACGATCGTGTGAGTGAGAGCATGACCATATGCTTATTCTTAAATTTATACGCCTGTGTAAACTAGACACAAGAGTGTTATGTAAGCTATTGCATGCCCGTATAAGTGTAGGACAAACTAGTGCAACTTCATGCTAGCATGATCGATACACGCTTTTACGTACAACACCATGCATCTCCATGCACAACTGTGTGTTAAGCATTACACTATTGTGCACTATGACAAAGGCATAAAACAATTTGTAAAGCATTCCTAAGCCACTTTTAAGCATATAAAACTTAATAATATCAAGAGAAAACAAAATATCATGCATGAATAACATCATTTAGTATGACAAGTTATGCCAATATTTTCAGAAAGGGATTCAAAGATCCAATAACATGTTTTAAAGTATAAAATATACGATGTTTTAGACATTAGTTAATGGTGAATACGAGATAACACTTATGAGTTTGCATACCTGTTAGAGAGGGAAACTAGCTTTCGTTAAATAGAACATAATCATTGATTAAACTCATTAGAAAGAGTGCTAGTTATGCATCATTAGATTTTAATAGAATTGAACTCATACAACCAAGGTGTTGAATCCTTGTACATAATGTGAGAGTGTTGATGTCATGTAAATGTTGAAAGTCATAAAGATTTGCCTTTAGGCTTGTTTTTTAAAACACTTTATAAACACTTTATAAAACACTTTATATATATATATATATATATACAATATGTATATATTCAGGATTTTTAGATCATAGCTACTATTTTATAAAGTGTTTTAAAAAACAAGCCTAAAGGCAAATCTTTATGACTTTCAACATTTACATGACATCAACACTCTCACATTATGTCATATCCAATATGTTATGAGAAACATAACCAATTAAAGACAAAGATTTAATAGATACAGGAAGTATGATAGGAAAAGAGGATAAAGAGAATTCTAAACCAACTATAGTATGACAAGTCATGAAATGAGATTGAGCGTGAAACCTACTTGTGTTAAACGCTTATTGAGTAATTTATCACTCATTGTTCTTTGTTTCTTCTATTGTAGGTCAATGATTATTTAAAGGTTAGGTTAAAGACCAGAAGGCTGGGAGTTTTGGGATACCATTTGGCAGCAGTTGGCAGGTCAATGGCTTGTATGTTTTTGTATAGTTTGTTATCATGCATATGTTATACTATACAGTTTAAGAACACTATACGTACATTATATCTTATAGAATAAAATACTTGGAGGGTTTTTTTTTTTTGGCATATATACAATATTTTCTACACAACATTATTGTAATTGTGTGTTTAAGGCTTCCGTATGCGAAGTTTTAATATGACAACAATTTTCACTGTAAGGATTCCTTTTATAGGCTAAGGATATTCATTAGTATAATAATAAATAACTATAAATAATAGTATACATTGACTTATAACAGAGACTCCTACATGTACTTCTTCAATGTGCAAGCATTTGATAATTTGTAAGCAAAAACTTGATAACGCAAATAAAATACAGAAACTTTTGTCATCTACCACTACTAGCACCAACAAAAATAGAGAAGTAAGGGACAGTAATACTCTTATGGAAATTCAAGAAAAAAGTTATATTCAAAATAAATCAAAGTTACAATAATACCTTGAGGAGAGTTATGAAAACATTACAATTGATTTGGATATTTTGGGTTGGTGGAAAAAGAATGTAGCAAAATATAAGGCATTCTCACTTATGATAAAAGATGCTTCAGAATCAGTTTTTAGTACATCAAGTCATGTTATTGACCAATTTCAGAGTTGTTTAACTCCACTGGTTGTGGAAGCTTTAATTTGTGCACAAGATTGGTTAAGATCTTCACCTACCCCAATTCTTGTTGAAAATTACTTAGAGGATGCAAAAGTTTATGATTCAAGTAACTTCTTTTTGAATAACATAATTTTGTTCAATATATTTAATGTATTAATTAAATTTTTTGTATTACTCTTACAGAAATAAGTGGATTAACTAAAGAAATAATGTGTGAAAGATCTACTTCACACAATTCGCCTACAAGATTTGCACTTTTATATAATACATTTTGGTTGAATTTTCTCTATCTTTTACTTTTGGTCAATAGTTCATCCTCTTTCTTTTTTCATATATAGAATCATTATTCAATTTTTTTCAAATTTTCTGCAAAATAAACATTTCTCTCTTTTTTGTGTGTATATTTTATTGCAAGTAAAACTTGGTTATAGAAGAAGGCTAAAGCAATCAAAAGATTCAAAACCTGTCAAAATGGCTTTGGGTGTCACATTAGTCTGTTTTTTTGGTTTTAACCTTTATTATTTGATTATATTTTGTAAATTTTTCTTATTTTGCTATTGGAATTTTTTTTGTTGCATTGAGTCATGGGTGAGAAAGAATCAGATAATGCATAACAAGAAAACGAGAGAAAAGCATAGTACTTGGATTTGGGTTTGCATTGGGTATCCGGAATCGAAACCAAAACTGGGGTATCAGTTTTAGTTTAAAAAATATAGGAATTGATCGATTCTGATTTCAATTTTGGTAGGACACTTGGACCCCCTCACCTCTACAATAAAGATTGAGTGGGTAATAATTTATTGAAATCTATGACATTTTTGTTTAAAATTGAATAAATAAGTGTAAAATTGCCAAAAATTAAGATGATTTCAATATTTTTTTTATGAGAGTTACCCTTAAGAACCTTTCCTAGGTGTGCTCATAGCAGGCTTTGGGTCCGATTCCAGAAATTCTAACAAACGAGCCCATTTGAAAATCTTTCAAACCCGACTCAATTCCCATACCCGAAACCGAGTCGAGTGGACATTATATAACCAGATTCTAAACCACAAAACTATCTTCCTGTATGTTTAGGGTTTTTATTATTTTGTCCGTAGAATCAAGAAACTTTCGCAGTGAATCAGTCACAGTAAGTTCTATTATCAATCAACGTTTTGTTTCTGTAAACGATTAACAGTCACAGTAAGTTCTATTCTCAATCAACGTTTTGTTTCTGTAAATGATTAACGTTTTTGTTTCTAGTTTTCTGACTGTCTCAATGTGGACATCCTCCTCCTCCTCCGCTTCCTTTTTCTTCTTCTTCTTCTTCTTCTTATTTCGCTAATGGGAATGCAAACACACAGAAGCGGAAGAATTACATCTAGTGAATTGTAAAAGCAAAGAAAATGAGAAGAAATATTTTGTTTGATTGACACTTTTGTTGTTAATGCAGGTTTTATTGTGAACTGCATCTGTTAATTGCATCATGTATTCATCTAGAGGGAGCAATGCATACGGGCAAGCCTCGTATGCTGGCCAATCTGCTTATGGACAAACTGTAAGTTTGATTAATTATTTATGTGTTACTAATTTATATTTCATAAACTTATTTTTGGTTCATTTCGGATTAATATGCGTAGACATCAAGGATTGAGATATGCTGCTGTTTGTTGAATTTAATTTTTTTAATGTTTTTTGGAATTGGAAACACGTAAATAGTCTGTCCATCATGAAACATGGGCTTATAGGCCTTGTCTTGAATAAATTATTTTCAATATCTTTATATTAATATGCATTTGCCCTCTGTTAAAACCTGTGAATGTCCTCGGACCATGGATTTAGAGGTCTCAATTAATCCATTTTTTGATGTATTTATGCATTGCAGTTGGGACCTGGCTATTCTGTGAGTTCTGTTGGAGTGCCTGAGGGGAGCTCTCAAGTTTCTTTGTCATCCCGGCATTCCTCAATGATAGGTACAAGTCAGGAGGTAGAAGTTGGTGCATACAGAGGCCACACTGCTGGTGCACCTCATTATGGTGGTCAGTATAGCTCTGTTTATGGTTCTGCTGCTTTAAGTGGGGCACAACAGGTTAGCAATTTTAATTGCATTGTCTACATCTCTTTTTGATGTTGCTGGCTTGCTGCATCAAAACTTAGCATAGTTTTTGGTGGAACTGAAGGCATACTTTGTTATCATAACCTTATCTCTGCTGTGACATGTGGTCAACTTGCTTTTGTATTTATGTTGAATATGCATAAATAAGTACCTATCAAGAAAATATGAAAATATAGATAAATAAACCTCTGTATATATAGGAAATATAATACAATCTACAATATTGCTATGAATACAAAGCTTGTGTTCAAATGCCATTTGGTCTATATCCTTAATGATAGAATGATTTGAAAAGTGATTTAACTTGGTAAATCAACTGGTGCAAGGGTTGTTATTACTGTATAATATATCTTTAATTTGAGGTGCTTTGTTACTTTTGCTCTTAACCAGCTTTCCGCTACCCATTAAAATTTCCTTGATGAATTTCTTTGAGAGGAGCTATTGCCTATGTGGTTTTATGAGAGTACTGAACTTGAAAGTGTTCTAGTTAATGATTTCATAGTAAGGCTGTTGGCTTGGTCTGGTTACTAAAATTATAAAGTCTTAGTTTAATTTTTCAGGGTCTATTCCACTATATGTTTGTGAATGTACCTTGCGTTGTATCCCTCATGCCTTGTTTAAATTTCATATTTGATATAATTTTATTTAAACATATAATTATCCTAACACTTTTATCATATAATTGACCTCTTTATACTTCCTTGTAGTGCTTCAGAAGCTCTAATTTTCAATTGCACTGTTGGCATACAGCCATCTGACTTGGTCATCTAATTTATAACTTATACAAATCTTTTTAATGTCCTTATCTTTTGCAGGTTCCTGCTATAAATGTCAAAGGGGCTGGACCGTCAACTATGGAAAGTCATGGTGGTTATGCATCAGCTATGCAGGATTCACCTAAATTTGTATCTGGTGACTATGTTTCGTCATCAAGCCGTGGGTTTGGTGTTAAAGATGATCAAATATTTGCAGAGAAGATCCCTGACTATCCTGCATTTGACAGAAGTCAATACGGTGAGCGACAGAGTGCTTATATGGGAAGGGACTTGCAAAGTGAATCAACTGGACGATTTGTTGAAACTGTCAGTTTTGGTCATCAGCATCAGGTGCTGCTTATTTGTCAGTCTTTTATTAAATTTTGTTATTTTTTTAATAAAATATGTTTGTGGCCTGTTCTAATAATTTTCTTGGAATCTTAAATTTATTCATTACAATTGTTGTTACTCTGAGATGTATGACTTATTGTTCAGGCATCGCTATTTCGACAAGAGCAATTGCTGAAAACACAATCCTTGCAATCTTCCTCTCTTGATGGGGGTTCCAGGTATATGTGATATATATTTACTGCACGTTCCATTTAAATGAAATTTGATTACTTTTGATAAGATCTCAGAGATCACTTGCAGTTTATAAACTTTTCCATAAAAGAATGGCCAAGGTCCACTTTCCTTGTAAATGATAAACTTGGTGTATCCCTTGAGGTGATAGTTGGTTGGAAACTGTGCTAGATGGTAATCTTTTACTTGTTAAACTAAATGTTAACAAATTTATGGCAGTCAAGCTGATTATCTTGCGGCAAGATATATTGCTACTCGTCATTCCACTCAAGATCTTATGCCTTATGGAGGAAGAATGGATGCTGATCCTCGCAATTTATCTATGCTTAGTTCATCATATAGTGGGCAACATACTCCATCAATATTAGGTGCAGCTCCCAGGAGGAATGTGGATGATCTCATATATCCAAAAAGTTCTGCTAACCCTAGTTATGGAGTGAGTTTACCTCCTGGTAGGGACTATGCAACAGGAAAAGGACTTCATGCCACATCTATGGATTCAGGTTATCCTGGTAGTGTGTTTTCACGTGGTGGTCAAGCAAGGATTGATGAGCGTAAGGATGATAGAGCAAGCTATCTTTTGGAGTTTGAGCTAAGGGAAGAAGAACGTCGTCGTGAACAATTACGTGAGCGTGAGAAAGAAAGAGAGAGGGAGAAGGAGCGAGATCGAGAACGACAACGATTGAGAGAACGTGAACGTGAACGAGAGCGAGAACGAGAACGAGAGAGGGAACGCGTTTTGGAGCGTCGAAAGGAGATAGAACGAACGCGCAAACGTGGGATTGAAACCAAGCGTGAACGAACTCCACCAAGAGTCTCCAGGGACCGCCATGTTTCCTCCTCCACAAAGGAAGGAAGATCCTTGCGACGAGATTCACCACGCCATGAAGTTCTGCATAGGTGGATCTTGATATTGAATTTTACGTCCTTGTGTAGTTCTGAATATGTAGCCCCCTGTGTATCTTACTGTCCTCATAACTAACTTGCTGTTCTGTTATGCTGAAGGCGTCCTTCACCTGTTAAAGAAAAAAGGAGAGAATATGTCTGCAAGGTAAAAAAAAAAAAAACCAGAGCTTTGTCATGCGATGATAATTAGAATTGCTTCGTCTTCACAGATCTTCCCGTTTCTTTGTGGGGTTTGCATTTCATCTTGATCATTCTTATTGTTCCTCTCACGGTGGATTTTCTTTGTAAAAGGCTACCTTTTGGAGTTTCGCACAGGTTTGAGCGTTTTTATTTAGATATCCTCAGCTCAAATAAATACCTAATCTTTTGTTCCTCCTTTATATAATGTCCTATTGCTCATAGGCCTTCAAATCATCTCCCTGGTATTTTTTCAGTCTTCTGTCCAATTGGGCTTCTCTTGTTCATCAGCTTCCCACTCTTCTAATAATACTTCTCCTATTCTTCTTCTTTTTTTCTTTTTCCTTCACAATAAAATGTGCATTGGTTAATTCCTCTTCTTTCTCTTTTGGTGGACGGTGTTACTGAACTTTTAGAGCTTCCAAAAGCATGAATGCAGAAATTTTGTGTGGTATTAAGCTTTCTAAGTTGGGCTGGACTGTTACTGGTACCATTTGATTCTGATATTGCAATTGAGGAATCTTCCCTGTAAGACAGTGAAGTGACATCAGTACCATATTTGTATCAGTCAAATTGTTTGCAGTCTGATTATGTATATCTATAATTTACTGAATATGTATATGTTTAATTTATACTGGTGTATAATCCTATCTACTTCCAGGTTAACTCATTTGGTTTGGTAGATGTGGAGAGAGATTATTTATCAATAGATAAGAGATATCCCAAGCTTTTTGTATCTCCAGAAGTTTCCAAGGCATGTGTTTGTAATTTATTCATAGGATGTGATTATAAGTTTGGATAATTGAATAATTGTCTTAACTTATTAATTAATTGGTTCAGGTTGTTGTCAACTGGCCAAAGGAGGATCTTAAACTCTCGATTCATACTCCTGTCAGGTAATTGTTTCCTTAAATTCTCTATTTGTTAAATAGATTTCATTAATCTATTAGTGCTTTTTTATTTGTGTTGTAGTTGTGATCTTTTCTGTTTATTTTCTTGCCTTCAACTATAGAATTAATGGTACTTGCCAACATAGCTCTGTATTTTTGTAAATGTAAATTCATCTATCAATTCTTTTTTCTATATTTGATTGGGATCCTGTACATAAATCGTAGGAAAGGAATGAGTTTTAAAATCTTGGAGTGGGGATCCAACTAGTTGTGACTCTGAATATTCTTTGCTTTTCTTAAAACTTTTCTGTAACCTACTGGATGAATGGAACTTCATCTTATTTACTTAGGAAAATATGAAAGAATAGAAGTATTAACAAGGGGGGACAAATATAATATTTCTGTACATTCTGTAATGGACAGTTTTGAGCATGATTTCGTTGAAGAGGAGAGTTTAGTTGACCTGAAAGAGCCATCACCCAAGCTTTTGACTGAGGAACCGGCATCAATGGAACATGGAAGTACAATATGGAATGCAAAGGTCGATTTATTTATAAGTATTTTCAATGCACATGATTCATTCTTGCATTGCATGAAATGTTGAGCTCAAGATGATGTGCCTTGATCCTCAACATGGAACTTTTCTTTTGATGATGTTCTTCAGTCTAATTGAGATCATTGTTGATGGAGTTTGGTTGGATAATATATTTTTTTCTATGTTTAGAAATTATTAGATTTAAATTGGTTGTCTTAATGCTATTTATGTTTTGTTTCTAGCCATTAATATGTCACTAATATAATAAAAGTGTTGTTGCCTTTTGCTTCAAGCTTGGTGTCTTGAATTCATATTTGATGCTTCTTAAATTTGTAATAAAATTGAATTCCTGGTAAGCCAGTTGTTTTGTTAGATTATTGCCTATTGGACACTATCTGTGGAGTTAAGCATTTGGCATTTTACCTTCTGGGTTGAATTGGCAATACTAGTTGTTGCTTCAATGTACAATTTGCTGGTATTGATGGGGCTTTCATCTGGGTTGGTTGATCTTAGCTTAGGTTCACTTTCATTTTAATTTAGTCATAATAGTGATCCTAGCAATTTCCTTTATTTCTTATTTCAGAATTGTTATAATAACTAACTGATACCTGAAAGGATGGTTCAGGGGTGGAAAAGAGAGCTATAACTAGAACACACCAAGAGAATTTATGCAAGTGATCGAAGTCTTGCTGTTACTTTGTAAAATGTGTTGTGTAAGATATAAGCTAAAGTTTAATGTGTTTTTAAAATGATTCTCTTTTTTCTTATTGGAGAAACCATTTACATTACTCATAAATACAATATTTCATTTCATACTTTTGTTTTCGATATAAAGGAAGACTGCCTTGCATTTGAAGTTACTTTCTATCATCCTTTATTCTATTTAAGCGATTGATGCAAGTTGAATCCCCTTGATTGTCTTTTTTTCTTGTGCAATGATGGATGCATGATTTTAATTTTATAAAATAATTTGTATTCTTGGTGTTTTTCTGTACTTTAATGTTTGTAAGTTTTCCTATGGTCTGTTAGTTTAGAGTAATAATGTTTCTGTTGTGCTGTTTCAGATCATTCTGATGAGTGGACTTAGTAGGAAAGCTCTTGAAGAGCTATCATCTGGAAAGAGTTCTGATGACCGCATACCCCATATTTGCAATATCCTTAGGTTTGCTGTTCTTAAGAAGGATCAGTCTTTTATGGCAATTGGTGGACCATGGCATTTTGCTGATGGCAGGCACCCTTCAGTTGATAGTTCCTCTCTAGTTCAAACAGCCATTAGGTTGGTTTATTTGCTTCTTGTCTGATTGTATTGATGTCTATTAATTTGATGCTGTCCTCAACTGCACTTGTAATATTTACTTTGTAGATATGCAAAGGATGTGGCTCAACTTGATTTGCAGCATTGTCATAATTGGAATCGATTTGTTGAGGTATGATAATTACTTGAAGTAAACTTTGTCTATGTGATGCTTGCTTCTTTCTTTCTTTCTTTTTAATATTTTTTTTGGTTTTAGCAAGCTAATTTCAATTGCTTCTTTACTGGGAAACTGCAGATACACTATGACAGAGTTGGCAAGGATGGGCTGTTTAGCCATAAAGAGGTAACTGTATTTTTTGTTCCAGATTTGTCGGAATGTCTTCCTTCATTGGATACATGGCAAGCACAATGGCTTGCTCACAAGAAGGCCATTGCTGAGAGAGAACATCAATTTTCTTTGAAAAAAGAGGTTTGTTGGTTTCAACTTTTGGAACTGTATTATCTGTCAATACTTTCTACAGCTCAGTCATTGAAGGAAATGAAATTTGTACCCAAGCAGACACAAATAAAAGCTTAGTTACTTGAGTGCACATGTTTTTATGGTATGCATGTCCAGACACAGTGCAGTCATTAATTCAATTAGGTCTTAGAATTCCTATTATTTTGCTTTGTGATTTTTACATTCTTGCTAGGCTTGCTGAACATCTTAATGATATATAAATATTTTCAATGCTTCATTATATTTTTTCTTTCGTAGTAGGAGGGAAAGGGGAGGGTTTGATTTCACCATTCAAAAGTTCATAATTTTTGTACAGTAGTTTTTTAGTACATAGCCCCACTTTATGTTAACATACATGCCAATAGGGATTTCCAGGGAACATGATGTTGACCTGCTTGACAATCATGAGGCTAGAATTATTGAAATAATCAACCAAGAAAAAAACTATTGAAGTTGGCACAATTCTGAAGCCAGTAACATGGGTAACACAAGAATAATTATAGTAAATATGTTATACATTGAACTTGGAATTATGGAAATCAGAATCAAATGGCCCCTATGGCATCCTTGTTTAATTATGTTTGACTATTTATTTTGCATGCATTGTTCAAGTCAAACACATTGTAGTATAAGATGTTGAAGGTTCCTAACAGGGTAGGAACTTTATAATTGGTTGGTTTAGTTACTGTTGATTGCTTTTGTCTTTCCCCAAACCCTTTTAGAAATTAAAGGAAACATGAGCATGTGGTTATGTTTATGTTGCTAATTAAAAATATACTATTCTTACAGAGATCTAGGGAGAAGAAGGATGAACTAAAAGGTAAATTCAGTATATGGATTCCTACTTAGTGCATTGCCATTCATTATTTTGCTGTGTGTAAATGACCAAGATGGGATCACTAAACAATGTTTTGTATGTTCTTTGGTTAAATTAAAAATTCAGATAAAGAGATGGACTCTTCAAAAGATGTTGAAAGGATGTACAAATCTGAAAAAAAGAAACAGTCTTCATCTTCTGGACAGGCAGTTGATATTAACAAAAATGAAAAAGTTGACCAGAAAGGTAATGGGAGCAACAAGAAAGTTGAAACAACTGGTGGCAGTGAAACTGACAAAAATATTGAGAAAAAAGAACAAGGAGAAACTGCTGGTTCTCAGACAGCTGGCAGTGCAAACCCTGGGAAGAGAAAGATTATTAGGCGGGTTGTCAAGCAGAAGGTCACTGATAAGGAAACAGGTTTGGAGAATTCTGACAGCATCCAGAATGACAAGCTGGATGAGAAGAATGCAAAATCAGAGATCTCAGGTCAACAGGAAGAATCTGCAGCTGAACCTGGTGGAGTTAAAACTTATGCCCTGAAGAAGGTTGTGCAAAAGGTTCCAATGGGGAAAACCACTCATGATGAAGATAAAGGCATTCAGCTTGAGGTGAAAGCCGAGGAGGACATCAATGTTCTTGATGATAAACCAAAGGTTAATTCAGATGCTGGCAGCACTGCAGCTGTGCAAGATACCACTGTAAAATCAACCAGAAAGAAAAAAATAATAAAGAGGGTGCTGAAAAGGAAGGTCACCGGAAAAGCTAGTGATACGGTTGCTGACATTAAGACAGATAATGATGGGGATCAGAGAAAGGTACCTGAGATTCAGAACGAAACAGAAAATACAGGGGGGCAAGCAGCTGATGTTGAAAATGAGCTAAGCAAGGTTAAGAAAACAGATAAACAAGCTGGTGCAACTAACTTAAGTAAAACAGAGATCGAGGATGTAAAGGAGGATAAGAAAGATGTGAGGGGAGTTGATGCAGAGACTGAGACTGGGAAGGAAAAAGGTTCTCCGAAGGATAATTATTATGGGAAAAGGGGAAAATCTAAAGACACAGAAAAATTAATAGATGAAAAAGCTCAGAAGGATAAGGACAAAAAAGCTGATTCTAGAAGTAATTCTAGAGAAGTGAAAGAAAAGAGAAAGCCTGAAGAACCTCCTCGACATCCTGGATTAATTCTGCAAACTAAAAGGAATCAGGATTCTAAAGTAGGTAGATTATTAGTTGGGAATAGTGGTATAAAGAAAATATTCTGCATGTGCTTTTCATCTACTATAATGCCTGTGCATCTTATCTAATTGTTCAATCCTACTGCCACAGTTGCGATCATTGTCACTCTCTCTGGATTCACTTCTGGACTATACTGACAAGGACATTGAAGAATCATCTTTTGAGGTAAATTTTCCTTTTTCAATTTTTGATGGCTTGTATACAGTAGTTGTGACTCCCATCAGGGCCTCCAGTGTATTATATCTGGTTTCAGAAGTGCTTCTTTTGAATTAGAAGGTTTTCTCATGCCAACAATACTCTTTCTGTTTTTGTAGCTTTCATTATTTGCAGAAACACTGTATGAAATGCTTCAGTATCAAATGGGCTGTCGTATTTTAGCATTTCTCCAGGTTTGTATTTTACTTGATTCTTTGCGCATATATATCTTTTGATTCCTTATCATAGGCATCTTATCACTGTCCTTGTTTAGAGACTACGCATTAAATTTCTGGCAAAAAGGAATCAACGCAAGAGGCAACAAGCTGAAGTCCAGCTTAAGGAAAATGAAAAAACATCACCAGTAAAGCGTCTGAAGACAGATGAGCTTACTGTTAAAAATAAGAATACTGAGTCTGAACCAATAAAGACTGAGCAACCAGATGATGAAAAAACTACGGTAAAGGAAGAAATTTCTGTTGATCATGTTGATGAGGCAAAGTTAAAATTGGAATCAGAAGTTGAGGAAGATCCCGAGGAAGATCCTGAAGAATGTGAAGAAATGGAAGATGCTAGTTCTCAAGAAAACTCTTCTGATGAGGTAGGTATTTCTAGTTTCTTGCATCTTTATTTTTTAATTAATTTTTAGAAATGTGTTAATTGAAAAAAAAAAAAACGTGCTTTTAATGTCTTTAATCAAATTCAAAACGTCCAAGATGTATGCATTTTCTGTCGAGAAAGAGTTACACCCTGGGGCATAGATTTACTTTCTAATTATATTTCCTTTCATTGAACCACAGTTTTTGTTATTTTCATTAGACAATTTTGATTAATTACTATTTATTGGGAGTGGTATGCGTAAGTTGGAATTGAATTTTTTGTCAATGCTACTTCACAACGTTTCACTACTAAGCTTGGGAATGTCTTTTACGACAGAATGTTGAAGAAAACGATAAAACTAATGCAAATGCTGAGCCTGGTAAGGAGGCCGAGGCAAAACACAGGGCTGATGTGGATATTGATGAAAAAAGAGAGAGAGAGAGAGAGGTAGAGAGTGGGAAGAAAGAGAATGTTGATAAGGAACTACTACAGGTATTTTCCCGAAAACTTTCAAATCTTCTCCTTTTCCCCTCCGAACTTGTAAATAAGCATGTAAGTAGGGTACTTTTTCTTCACTCATCGACTCTTCTCCTCTGTTGCAGGCTTTCAGGTTTTTTGATCGGAATCTAGTTGGGTACATAAGGGTGAGGGAAATCTTTTGCTTATTATGTTGGTTGAGTTAAATCATATAAAAGATTGTGTAAGGTGAATTTGTTGCCTTTTCAGGTTGAAGACATGAGGTTGATTATCCATAACTTGGGAAAGTACCTGTCACACAGGGATGTCAAGGTGAGAATTTGAAATTTAGAACTTGTTTGGCACTTAAATTTCTTTTTTAATATAAATATAAATATAAATATAAATCCCTGTTATGGTGAATTAGGAACTTGTGCAAAGTGCTTTACTTGAGAGCAACACGGGAAGAGATGACCACATTCTATATAATAAGTTGGTGAGTATGTCCAACATTTGAGGACTAGACATTTTCTAGTTCATACTGCCTTTCACAATTATATGAATGCTAGTCTTTTAGTACCTTTCAACTTTTTAGTTTGTTAGTGTATGTTTTCGAATATGCTTTGTAATTTTCTAATTATTTTAAATAATTTAAATTAAATCAAAATACTTTTATCCGCATCATGAATTATTCAAATGCAACTTTTATTGGTTATAAATGAAAAAATAAATGTGAATTTTATTTTATACAAATAACTTGGAATGTTTGATCGGTGATGTAAGTACATTTGCATAATTGTATTAGAAGAGAGATTATAATATAATATATAATATATATAACAATTCCAATAGTGAACAATTGTTTAATATTAGGTTAAAGGACATATTCCCACCCAACGGTTATTGAAAAGATTAAATCTTATTTATTAAATTTTAAAAATTTAATGTGTAAGTTTAATGGTTGACGATTAGAAAGACATTTTTTGTATTTTTTAATAAAAAATTTTAAAAATAATAAAATTTTTTTATAAAAATATTAAAATGGGAAAAATATTAAAATAATGTTAAAATAAATTTTAAAAATTAAAAATTAAAATTAAGAAAATAAAAAAAGTTATTATCGCTGTCTTTGAAAAAAATGGGAGAGTTCGATTTGATCTCTTCCTTTAAATAGGATGGTTAAATTTGATTGTATTGTGAATCAAAAGATTGTTTTTGATTTCTTGATATAATTATCAATAATAATGATTTTTTTTATTTTTTGAAAATTGTAATATTTGATAATATTTTTATATTTTTAAAAATTTTATTTAAACATTAAATTATAATTTTATTATATTTATTTTTTGTAATGAGAATAGTTTAGTCATTTCATTAAAAAAATTAGAAAAAATGGATGAAAAATAATCATTGAGTAGATGTTTGGGGTTTTGAAAGTTTGAGGGTGGGATTTTGTCCTTTCGGCAAACTTTGGGTGGGAATGACTCTTTTGGCCTTAATATTATTTCATAAATTCATCTTACTTTCAAAGTCATGACCTTTAACAAACTCCTTACCAACTAGTTGGATTATCTTTCGTAAAAAAACCTTACATAGTTTGACATTGGCTTGTACGATTTCTCGAATGGAACAATATTCTCTCTTCTTATTGTATTTGGTTTTATCGGTTGTATATTCATTTGAAATAGTCGTTGCTCTATTGTTATCAAGTTGTAGAACCACCATTGACCCTCGTAGGAGGGTAAGCAACACTACTTTTTTTTGTTGTTTAACATGCTATTCTTCCATGGTGAAATCCACAATACAAGATTGTTTCACACTCCTTTATGAACTCTTATCAAATAAGGCTAGAGCTCAATCGAATATATTTCAGTTTGTTTTTGAGTTCAATTTGAACAAACTTAAAACAACCTGTTGTGATTCAAACTTGAACTTGTATTCGAATTATGACATTAAAAAAAATATTTACGTTTCAATAAATTACAACAAGTATACATACATTTTTAATAAATTACAATAAATATATTTATATTTTCAATAAGTCATCATAAATATATTTAATTTTTCAATAAATCATAATAAATATATTTATGTTTTTAATAAATCATGATAAATATATTGGCGTTTTTAAAAAGTCATAATAAATATATTCACAATTCTAATAAATCATAGTAAATATGTTTATTATAAATAAATAAATAAATAAATTTTAATATAGTAACAAACTGAATTTAAGCTTAACTTTTAAATTCGAACTTGAACTCGAATTTTGCCTAGACAAAAGTTTGTCAAACTTGAATTGAAGCTTGAGTTCAACTTCTTTGAGATAAATCAAACTTAAACAAATCTAAGTTCGAATTTGGTTTAGCTTAAATCTAACCTTATTATCAAGTTTTGGATTGCATACTATAGGTGCCCGTTAGCTAATCATATTTATGTACAATGTAAACATTTTATATATTAATAAAAGCAACTTTCAGTTGATTATGCATTTTCATTTTTATGCATAGGTGTATTTATGAAGTGTTTGTACAATCAACGTGTCTTTAGAATTGTAGAACTTAGTCGAGTGATTTATATGATTAATCATGTTTTTGCTATGTACTTAATAGGTATTTATTCTAGAAAGTGTTCGCAGACCCAATATTACTCTAACCCAAAGCATAAGTAATGGTAACATGACTATTATCGTGTTAAGTGATCTTACTAAAAGAGACAGTTAACACCTAACGAAGTTGTTGTTTGTAGTTGGTGTAACAAATGGGTGTATATTATGTATTAGGTATGTTCACTAGATTGATCTAATAAGAAGTTTTCATATAAAAGATGTCTCTTGTAACTATGAAATATATCTTTTTAACCTGATAAGTAAATGAGATCCTTTGACTTAAGGATGACAAACTCTCTTGTGCAAAGATTGATGTAGTTTGACGTTATTTAACGTGTCATCATAAATGGTGTTACAATAAGTGATGATTGGTTGTACTGAGACCTTTATGAAGGTTATGACGTGTTAATAAAAGATTTGTCACTATTGAGCATAAGAGTAAGTACCAAAAGACATAATTATATAGGAATATTGTTCATGAGGATTCCCCTTAAGGCTTTACCTGGAGTTTGGCACGTCCGAGCCTTGTTAATGTCAGGTTAAAGATTATTTAACATCTAGAAAATTTAATCATTTAGAAATTTGGTTTGAAAGTTTAAATGATTTCGAGGCAAAGTATAAACATCAAAGGCTTCAAAAGCATTCCACTGTAATTTTCATTTCACTCATTTTTTTAGTTTGTCAATTTGTATAATTGAGGGGGATTAACTCGCTGATTGAGAAATCAAAGGGGCCAATCAATCCCTCTAATTCTTGATAATGGAAATTAAGGGATCAACTAACCCTTAATTGCAGAGAAATAGATGACAATTACTAGAGGAAAATTTGCTTAGGTAAGGGTGAAAGGGATACTCCGCAAATGCCTTCGACGGATGCCTCTATGTAGATCCATGCCTCAACTACACACATGTTGTGTAGCTATAGGCGAATACATGCTACGGATCACCTTTATGGGCTAATAGCACCTCTTTTCACCCATGATACACATTGGGCCATAACATAGACCTTTTTTTTTTTTTTTTTTTTTAACCTTTTTAGTTTTAAACAAATTTTGGGTTTTGGGATTAGTGTTTTAGGCTTTATAGCCTTTGGGTTTTTGTGTTTGTACATAGGTTTATTTGTAGTCTATCCTCTACTTATTTTCCCTTAACTTGACATTTCAAAAGGTTCATACCAAACTTGTAGGTTTTTCATCATCGGGAACAAACCTTATTGGGTCTAAAATAAAGTATTTATAATACTATGAGAGAATGATCGAGAATTGTAATAAACCAAGGGTAGAATTGTCTTTTAGATTCTAAAACTAAGGGTAAATGAGATATTTCTAGATAAAAAATAGATTTGAGAAGAGTCATTTAGAATCTTTTTGTGGTTTATATATAGATATTATGAGAAGAATATTTTATGTATGACGTAAAGAGATAGAGAATTGAGATTTTTCTTGCGCACACACAATCGTGTGTTATATCATTTAAGCATATATACATTTTATTTTTCAGTCACGTGCAGTTCCAGTTTCATCTTCTTCTTTTTGTCTCCATTTTCCAGCAAACCCTAGGCCAAAAACTATTGCACCAACAGCCATAAACCAAGTTAAAGATCTAAAAAGCGATTAGAAAGAGAGATACGAACGCAAGGGCGAGAGGTAAGTATTTCCTTACCTCTTTCATTTGAGTTTATAGCATGATTTGCCGATTGAGTTTCCTTTATGTGTTTGCTGCATGTTGAGAATGTGTTATAGCATGATTTGATGATGACATGAGACCTTGGATGATGATTCATGAGATTATTATGAAATGCTTGTTTTTTATATGCTTGGGTATGTATTTATGAGAAATGTGAGATTTTTAACATGCCTAATGATGAGTAGATGGCATGAGCATGTTTATTAGGTGATATATTTGATGTCTGAACGTTTGATTGAGTTGTGGTTGTGTTTTGAGTCGAGAACCTGAGATTTATGGATTTTCAGATGTGTATTACAGAAGAAGAGTTGAGCACACTACCGTGTACCTGAGGATACACGTCCGTGTAGCCTTATTTTTGTATGAACATGATCTTGCATGACACCCGTGTGCGTATAAAAATCTAGACACACGTCTGTGCGGCTGATGCACATGCCTGTGTGCTTATTCCCAATTTCACACGTTTATGTAAGCAAGACATGAGAGAGTGTTTAGGCAGTTACACACCTGTGCAATGTAGGACATGACCTTGTGTCTTGTATGCACGCCTATGTGTTCGCACTACACACCCATATGGTTAGCCCAAGATTTACATATTTATTCTAGAAGCTAGCACGACCAAGAACATGACTTGAGCATGACCTTGTGTGTCAACTAGTGCACGCCCGTGTGCCTTAAGAAAAACAGAGAAACAGTTCCAATGTATTCTTAAAGCAAAGTTAAGCAATTTTAAGTCATTCCTAAACACGAGAAACGTATAAATAACAAAATATAACAGCACATCATACATGATTATCAGAACGTTGAATATAATATGTCATATAAGATATTTTCAGAAATGGAACCAAAGATCCAAGAGTATATTTTAAAAGTATAGTTATACGATATTTTGGACATCAGTTAAAGGTGAATATAAGAGGGCACTTGTGAGTTCGCTCCACTAGAAAAGGAAACCAACGTCCGCTAGAGAGGACATAGTCTTTGACTAAGCTCATTAGAGAGAGTGTTGGTCATGATGAGTAGTTTTATTATATGATTGAGCTCATACGGTCAGGGTGTCTAATCTCTGTATTTATCAGTCTGGTCAGTATAGTAGATATTTTTGGATATACTATTTTCTGATACAGATTTCAGCTTGTACTATATGTATATATTCATGATCTTCGGATCAAAGTTTTATATCAGAAAGAGTTTTCAAAAAAGAAAGAATTTTTTAGAAATCAGGCCTAAGGGCAAGTTTTATAACTACTGAGCATCTACATGACATCAAAGCATACATATTATGTCATGTATAACATTCATGAGAAATAAGACAAAGAAAGACAAAGAACACTCTTGAAAATAGATGAAATAAGAAAGTAAAAAAATAAGAAATAAGCAAATCGTAAAGCAAGAATCACGTAAAAGATATGAAATTAGCTTGAGCTTGAAACCTGTTAATGTTAAAAATAGGAAATATTTGTTGAGTGATTTTGTCGCTCACCTCTTCCCTTCTTTTCTCTTTTGCAGGTTAGTGAATCTTAGGACTGAGCAAAAGCGACGCAACTGTTAAATTTTAGGGACATGGTTTGGCAATAGATAGCATGTTTTGGCTTACATACTTTATTTAGTTCTCATGTATATGTGTGTGTATTATACTTTAGTATATATTGTATAGATAGTACATTTTATACATGAGCAACCTGGGAAGTTTAAATGCATGTTTAGTTTCTTCTTATGATCATTGTTAATATGAAAATTTTATTTCCAGTTTTTGCACATCACATTCAAAAAAATTTAAGTAGCAGATAGTGTTATTATAGGGACTCACGTTACAGGCGTATTTTTAGAATGCTAAATATTATAAATATTTGCGCACAGGAGACTTGTGGCGGGGTTCACTACAAAAATGGAGGATTTCATTTAGTGTCAACTAAATTTTTAGCTAAAAGAAGACTATGGCCTAATTCAAATAAAGAAGATGAGTAAGAAAAAAAATACGACAAAAGCAAGACTGACGTCCAAAGACTAGAATAGTTGAAGCTTGATTTAGTTGAATAAGACAAGAATTGTCAAAAGTTGAAACTTGGAATAACAAGAGAGATCACTTGCTGGCATTGTTAGAAGAGGCAAGAGAAGAATACATATTGACTATTTGACTTTAGGTAGAATGGAAGACTATTACTTTTTAGGTTTTACTTTAATTAATTAAAATTCTATATTAAATAATTTTTTATTGGTTATTTAATTTGAGAATGATTCTCGAACTTTATAAAATCAAAAATCAAACCAAAATTTTGTTCATTTTATTTTCAAACCCAGTTACCAAACTGATTTTTTAAGTAACCTATTTTTTGGTATTGATTTGGTTTGGTATTTTGGTATTTTTCAATACCTTTAGTGTTGAAAAGAGTTTTCTCATAGTCAACCTTTTGCCACCAACCTTGTTTTGAAGGTTTTTACCTTCCTGTTAATCACTTTGTTTCTCTTATATACTCATTTACATCCAATGGGTTTGATGCTTTATAAGGAATCTATAATAGAATTAGAATATATAAAATATATTTATTATTCCACAATGGTTTGTCAATACAAGGTTGGATTTGAGCCGAACTAAGCTTGAATATATCAAAGTTCTTGTTTGGCTTGATTACAGTTAGGTGATATTCATGTCTAGCTCATGTTCCTGAGCTCTCATGTTTGAGTTCATCAAAAGTAGTCACAATCAAGTTCAAATCGAATTGATTTGACATTGAGCAAACAAGTCTAAATATATTTGTGTTCATCAAATTCAAACATACTTAATTCATAAGAGCAAAATGACCAAGGAATTGTTGGGTGGAGAAAGCGAATGAAGAAAAGAAAGATATTAATGACATTAAAGACTCACAACAAGAGAGAGGATGGGCGAATGATGTGGCAAATGACATGGAACATGCTTAGTGATGTGTCTAAGTGACAAAACATGATGACATGGCTTGATTATATGAAAATTCATGTGGGAAGAGCAAGAGAATTCATTTGGGGTCATGTTTCCTAGTTGAGAAGAACTACATTTAACTATAGTTTCCTATTTGTTATACAGTTTTTAAGTCTTTAGAGAGCCCTAATATATTTAGGAGTATATTATGTTAAGGAAAGTTAATTTTAATTAAAGGTTTATGTCTTAAGAGTCCTAATTATATTAAAAGTTGTTTTATTAAAGTACCAAGTTTCCTAGAGTTTTAGTCTTAGTCAAATTAAAGTTTTCTATTCTAGTAAAATTTATGTATGAGTTTTTTTAAGAATTGTTTTACAAGTTTACATAGAAATTTTGTTATTATTTTCATCTTGTTGAACAATATCAACACTTTTCAACCTTATGAGTAAGATGACAACTCCATCCATGCTTAAGTCAATTCCAATAGTCATCGGACTCTCCAAAGAATACTCATTGCCACAACTTAATTGTAGTGATTTGATACTTTTACCTGATTTCTCTTCTACCTCAGCCTAATACTCATTGAATTTTTCCCAAATTTCAGATTTATTATGTATCATGTAAATATAATGTTATCTTGAGTAATTATTAGTAAAAGTGATGAAATACTCATATTCAGCTCTTGCTATAATACCAATTGGGTCACATACATCTGTGCGAACCGATTTCAAATAGTTTATGGGTCAATATCTTTTACCCTGTAAAGACTACTTGGACATCTTTCTATATAGGCAAGGCTCACGAGGTAGATGATGGTTAGACCTCTCCAACTAACTTGACAGTCCATCTTTAACTATTGTATGAATTCTTTTAATAGTAATGTACCATAATCGAAGGTGTCAAATATGTTTTTGATAAGAGGCTTAGTCTAACGGTAAGGGCCTTGGTCATTCAAAGTACTTTATCCCCGCCTCAAACTATAGGTAGGAAATAGTCCTTTGGCCGATCAGTTAAGGTTGACCGATTAATACGGGTAGAAGTCCTCGGATCATAAAAAAAAAAATGTTTTTAATTATTATGAATGATTTAGATTTTCTTTTTATTAATTTCTTCTTGTTGTGTCGTTAATTGACATGTTCGGTTTTAGAATGTAAAACTTAATAATTATTTGTCCAAAGCAAATGCTCTTCTAATGATAACAAATTAATCAAAAGATAGAGAATAACCTGAATTAATCAGGCAACTTTAAAATCAAATTTCTAGTAAAGTTGTGCATATAATAACATTATTCCAGAACACCATGACCCTTTTTTGGGTTTTATGTTGGCACCCTGTTTCTTCTTTCCCTACTTACCATTCTTCTTACATTTGGATCGATTTGGGAATAGAAGCTTGAATTTGGAGAACCTGTCCCCGTTTCGTCTTTATGATGTCTCTTAGTTACAACCAAATACCTCCACTTATTAAGACAAGCCATCACTTCTAACATGTGCTCTTAATCGATTTGGTTGAGACCTTTTTTAGAGTGATAAACTCTGGAACATCTCTATCATACCCATTTTATTTTATTGAACACTAATACTAAATCCAATTTTATTTTCTGGTCAACAAAGTTCTTGTCATTCAACCACAAATCATGTATTTCCTTTGATATAGTGAACAAGGGAGCAAGCTGGAGAAAAAGATGGGATCACATTCACATTCTGCCAAAGGAACTGAAAAAAAAAAAAAAAAAAAAGGAAATACAGTCAGGATGCTTGCGATGAGCAAGTTTTAGCAGCGGCTCTCTGCAATGCCTTCAACCTGTTAGCTTCCATTCGAGCTCTCTGTTCCTCTGTGATCTCAACCTCTTCCCTGCAACTACCTCCATTATTAACCACTTCACTTACTGATCCATTTCTAGAGCTACCATTACCAACATCCTCACCAACCATCCCACTCTGCAAGGCCACACAAACAACATGCTTGCTGAGTTGACTAGATAGAGTTCACAAGGGTTCTATGATCAGGCTAATGCAGGGATAAACTAACGTTAGCAAGATTTTCATAAGAAAAAACACTTCTGCAGAATTTAAAATTACCAAATGATTAGTCAACAAGTTAGCTAACCACCACTACGTTGAAAATTACATAAGAATGAAACAAAAGAAAACTTTCAGCAAAATGAGAATAAATAAAAAGAAAAAACACCCACAGGCTTCCTTTAACCAACAGCTAGCTAAGCAAAGGAAAAAAAGGAATCATCTTTTCAAATTATACTAAGCCAACAGGTTGAAAATATCTTGGGCAGCTAAATGGAGATTTAAGCAATGCCAAATTACTAAAGAGTCACTTATATTAAAATCTACATGAAATAACTATTCTCAAATAATATCAGAAAATGAAATCCAACTTCAAAACCCACATAAAGTAACATCTCTAGTTTGATGATAAACCACTTACCTTAGTGCTAAATATTATGATTGTATTATGGTTTGAGTATTGTAATTAACTCTTTAGCTGTTAGACTTAAATATACTCTTGTTCCCAACCATATTACTTTAAAGAAGTTTGACGTCATAAATCTTAATGAGCACCTAAAGCATTGCTCAGAGACAACCTAATAACAATTATCAAAAAATTAACAAAGTAATAATAATGCATTAGTCTTTTTTTTGCTTTTTTTTTTTGGTCTACTAGAGAATAAGTCGCTCTCTTCACCACTTAAGCCTAGGGTTCTGTATTAGTTATTTGATATTTGGGAAATCTGAGTTAAAAAGAATAAATAAGTTCTTATATCATATGCCTTCCAAACAAAATCATAGTATTGAAGCAAAACTTTCACCTGCTTGGCTGATGTGGAATCTAATTGAAAAGGATGAAAAAGTAAAATAATCTTTACTCTAGACAGGATCTAGTTACCTTTCAGACACAATACATCATTAATTTAATCACAATCACTTAAAAATCATGAATGCCCAATTTGAAGCAATCAGTCTCATCCACAATTAGGAAAACTATAGCATTTGTATTTACATCAATTGCTTTGAACTATTTTTATTTTCCAGAGTACAGGAAAAAAAAAAAAATACGTGAGAAAAATTTATTTGCAAGAGATACTTACCTCAGTAGCTTTCTTGTAAATCTCGTCAAGTAGGTCTTTATGAATATCACCAGCAGCATCAGTGTAAGATGATGGATCTTGATGGTGATGAAATGCCCCATCACGGCTCATGTCCTCATCAGGTGCTGAAAGGCATTTACAATTCAATAACAGTCTAAAAGAAAAGAAAATGCCAGTTTCTAATCTTCTAACATAAATTGGTTTATTGTACTGCCTTATAAACTACTTCCATAAAAGGAAATGTCAAGAATATTTATCATCTAAAACATACATTGCTCTCAAATGGACACAACAGCTTGATGTAAAACAAACAAGAGAATTTTAAGGAATTTGATTTTACAACATACTACATTTACAAAATAAATATGCCAATTCTGCATCTTAAGTGATGTCACAGCTAATTTACCAACACCACAATAATGACGAGATGATGTGTTAAGCAATGTGAACATACCAAATCAACAGAAAGCATTACTTGAGATATAAAGTTTGGGTGTTTCTTAGCGAGTGCCACATTACTCTTTCCTGTTTTCTTCAGATTTATTTTCCTATTTCCTAATAGGATTTATAGTATTTCCTAATAGATTTTAAATTTATTTCTAATTTAGTTTTGTCCATTAGAAATATAGGCCTAATTCAGACTTGTTAAATTAATTATTGACACCAAAGAATTTATTTGCCTCATTTATCTATTTTCCTCCTTTTTTTTTCTCTTTTATAGTTTCCTATCACAGCCACAATCATTTTTCTGCATCAATCTGGATAAAGAAGAGATTATATAGGTCATAAATGGACAGGCCACCCAGCCACTTGAATTTCAACATGGCAGGCCCAAATATGAGGCCACCAACTTTCAGTTTGAGTCCAACAACATTTATCAACACTCATGGCAGAGGAATTCTATCACAAGACAGCTCTATATATATATATAGACACATCTTATCCACTTCAGGTTCAGGTCTTCAAAATTACTCATTATGTTGTTACAAGTAATGGGAGTTCATACAATTTCATGGCCAGAATATTTGACATTCTTCATGCCCAATTAATGAGCTAGCAGAAAGATCTTTACTAAGCTCCACTTCTAGGGTAACTAATTGTAGCATCCAGAACTCCCTTGTACAATAGAAAACCATTTTCCCTAACTTGAAATCACACCCATCCATCTTTTGTTCGACATATTCCTAAATATTCCCTTAAAACACTAGACTCACAGCCCACATTCCACAAGCCAAAAAAGGCCAATCAAAATTAATCATTTTAATAATAAAAATGAGAACTGCTCAGATACCTTTTTCAAAAGTTTGACCATTATGCTCAACTGGAGCTTCATGCAACTTTGTTGGATCCCCTCCATTGGCAACCCGCTCCCTTAAATCTCTAATACACATCTGCTCAGGAATGTGGAGAAAATGAATAATTGATAGATTTATAGGCATGGTATCCACCATATGATTTATATTCAAAATATCACAAGTTCTTTAATTGGTCTCCAGTTAGCAATCTGTGAAGAATTTTGAATATTCAAACAATTAATGTTTATTTCAAATGGTACAACCCATTTGACATATGTCAATAATTCTCCCTCATGAACATAATGTTTTCAGGTATAAAATCACAAAGGAATAGCTGATTATTACTGTAACTACCACAAGAAAGCACATGAACAGCATACAGAGTTTTGATAAGCAAAAAGATAATAATGATGAGAGAAAGACCAATTAATAAACCAGTTAGCATCAAGGAGCCAACCTGTTAGAGACATCTGCAGACGCAAATTTAAAGATAAGAATAAGAGTCCAGTGAAAAAGCTTAATTATCTGACTGTAATGTGACCAATATCACTTTCACAGTTGAAGCAGTTAGCATACACAGAATCATAACTTGATTCAATCAAGCTGGCTGCAAAATTATGAGACACTCAAACAAAATGGTTAAGGTGAGAATTTTCTTAAAAGAGAGTAACTCTTTGGATATTGTGTGTTATTCTAATGCTAATTGAGCAGGTTCCAAAGCTCAAATAAGATTTATCAGTGGCTACTGTATTTTTCCTGGTCATAATTTAGTCACTTCAAGGAGAATGAAACAAACTTTTGTAGGTGGTTCCAGTACAGGGTCAACACCCTGAAATGCCCAATATCACCTGTGAGCTTATAAGACTAAACAATCTATAAAAGGAATTAAGAGTTGACATCAAAAGACACTGTTTAAGTCATATGACAACAAAGCAGAAACTTATATAGCTTTTAATCCATTGATATATTTAGCATTAAAAACATAAATGCAGATTGTTACTTTATCTGTGTGACAGTTATGGTAGGAGAAACTGTTGCACTCTTTGTCAACTCAAAAGATATCTTTGTTCCACGTGGGACAGGTGAAGCACCTATTAGTTTATATTAACTAACTGGTGGTGTGAAGGGCTAGTTGATTTTTGTTATGCCAGTTTTCAGGTGGCCTTATAAATTATTGAGGGTCTTAAGAAGTTTCTCAAGAGTTTGAAGATGACTCTTGAGAATTTCCTCTAGACACAAAAAATATGTAAGCCATTCAAGAATATTCTATATTTTCGTTTTCACCAACAGATTATTGAATCTTTCTGCACAACATAACTAAGTAAATGTAATTTTGTTCTAGAACATCCAATGAACTGATTTAGATCCCACACTTTCAACCTTACATAACAGTAGAATGTCCAGTCTTATAGAAACAGGGAACACTTTAATAGATCTAGTGATGATAGCTTTAGTAGATTCCTACCAGTCTCAACGTGTTTAACCAATAATGTAAGGTGATATATGAGTGAAAATTAGTATGGGCAAAAGAAGGGACAAAAAGAATATGTTGCGTCAAGGACTAGAAAAGAAAATATTAAAGGGATGGGTTTTTTGGTTAACTTGGAATGAAATAACATGTGGTCATTTTCCCTAAATCCATATTTGTTTTACTTATCATATGCATCTTCTGTTAGTTGAAGACATCACAAAGCATATTGATATTGATTTCAATAGGTAGGTAATGAAAAGTAGACAGTCGAAAGAGCTTTCAACAGACTTAAGAGATTTAAATACATGAAAATCATATTTGCAGTATTTCAATATAACCACAAAATTGAAATATAAAAGAATGGCAAACCTTTACACGTTTTGAGGCAGCAACGTGTTCCACCTTTTGTATAAACTGATCAAACGAGTAATAAGGCAGCAAATGCAAGTGCCATTCTCTGTATAAGCCAATTAAGTTCCCCAAATCACTAACCTACGAAGAGAGAGAGGGAGGCATTATAGGACTAAGTAATTCACAGGAAAACAAAAAAAAAAAAATTAGAGAGAGGGAAAATTATAAGAATTATAGGACTAAGTGATTCATAGGAAAGAAAAAGAAACAACAATTAAAGAGAAATAAGACCTCTTGACTCCTCATACAGAAAAAATATTAGCACAGCAGAGAGAAATGACAACGCACAATAATCAAAGAAAACAAATAGCTTTTTTGACAAATTTAAAAGAAACAAGTAAATTGTGAAGAGGAAAATAACCCATAAAAAGAACATGCATTGAAGAATGTGAGGGAAGAGGGTGGTTTTACACTAATGGTTTTTCCTTTTTACAGGATCATATAATTGGTATCTTGAAGGAAGGATGCACATTGGCATTCTTTTAACAATCATTTGAAGCAAAATATGGGCTTGGTTTTCAGCTTGTCTTTGGGGCAGATTATGCTCCTTGTTGCTTTGCTTTTCAGGCCAAATTTCAGGAGCTGTGACATTAGGAGGGAGGCCCTTAATTCTATTCTTGGTAGGAGATGTGGCTGGCAGCATGCTTGGACGGCTGGATGCTGGAGAACCCGCTGCATTTTTCAAGTGTGCACTGTTTAAGAGCACTGTTCATGAGGCAGATTTTAGCAGTTTTTTGTGAGCTTTTGCTTGGTTTTTTGGCATCTTTCCCAGCTGTTATGGCGTGATTTTGGTTACCTCTTGAGCTGGAGAGGTTGCAGCAACACAAATGAAGAATATAAGTGTAGGAATTGCAATCAGGATCCTGGAATGAAGGATGAAGTGGATGCAGTTTCATGCAATGGGCAGCCCTATTCCAGTTTAAAGCCAATAGCCACTTCATTCCAACTTTTGGTTTGGTTCTCTTCTGGATACCCTATGCAATGTGTTAAACATATGACTATAAGATTGCGGATGAGGATTATGGGTTGGGATGGCTTGGAAAGGTTGTTAACTCCTAAATCTGGAATCACTGTTCAAGTGAATAGTGATTTCTGGGTTTTCTTCTTTATGCATTCCCGGATTTATTCTCTTGGTCTGGATAGTTTCTTCAAGTATTTCAAGCATGATCTAGGAAACAATATTAATCAGGATTTTGGTGGAATGCTTAGGGAAATCTTCTACCATATGCGGGATGCTAAAGATGGGTTATTTTATCTCATTGATGTTCATAATATATACTTTATAAGTGCTGCCTCTGGTGCATTTTATTTGAGCAGAAGGAAGGCTTGATTTACTTTTTTTATTAGGCTTTTGGACAGGTTAAAGGCTGACATGTATATGATTCCTGCGAACCTTATTTTTATGATTACAATTGTCCTCCTTTTAGACCTTAATTCATGTATAGGTTTATTTCCCATTACCTTATTCTTGAGCTCTATCTTTACTAGAGTTTAGATAGGCATTTGAGAGTAGTGAGGTTGATTTTTTACCTCTTCTTTTTTTTTTTTTTTTTTTTTTGTATTTGAAGGTGTTGTTTTAGTCTTCTTTGTCGGGCAGGGCTTTGGGCTCGTGGCTACTAGGCTCTACTAGGTTCTTCCTTTGTTTTGTATATAAAATTTTACTTAAAAATAAAAAATAAAACAAGGTATGATCAGTTTGGTTGAGGATTCAAGATAGGGGATGAGAGGCGAATTTTATCATCAACAATCAAACAATGTCCATAGAAATCGAAATAATTTCTCATATTGCCTAGTGTCCCACTAACAAAAACAAAATAAGTAGCTAAATATTATCAGGGTCTTCCTCCTCAACCTAATGTTAATGATCCACTGCTTTCCTAATTTTAAAGTGCAATTAGGGGTATTGAAAATTTTCATTTGGAACAAACGATTAATACAGCCCTAGATGATCAGATCATATCAGATCAGATGTGATAAAAATGAAAACAAATAGGGGGCTCAGATGGTAAATACCTCATGGCCACGACCCCGATATTTGAAGGCGCGAGGGAAGTGGCGAAGGACAAAACCAAGGCCATCATCAGAGAGAAGAAGATCGGGGGTAAGTTTAGGCCTGGTCCTCGAAGCTTTCCTAGGCTTCTCCTGTATAACCGTTTTCGAAACATTAAGAGCGCCGCTTGTCTTACTAGAACTTGACGGTAGGGACTGGGAGGATGAAGGACAGTCACGAGACCAGTGACCTGGTCGTCCGCATTTGAAACAACCCGTTGGCGCTGCTTTTGCCTTCTCCATCATTAGTATCCCTATTCCTATGACAATCTCTTGAAATCAGTTAACTTATTGACATCTTTTCAATTTTCACTTCCTTTGGTTTGGCGGGAATTATAAGCGGGAACTACCGGTGCAAAAGATTGGCAGGCTAGTCCCCAGACGGAGCACTTGAGCCCATTTTATTATTTTAATGTAATTTTTTTATATTATATTATAATTAAAATGTTTTAAAAATTATATGACCTTTATAAATTTTATTATATTAATTTTATAAATCATTTGATTTAATTTTTTATTTTAACTTGAAAAAATATATATAACAATTTAACATTTTAAAATTAGTTATAAATAATAAATATACTATTTTATGACGATTTCTTAGGATTACGATTCTCAATTGTGAATTTAGGGATTTCGGAGTAAAATTCAAACATTGTTTTTTTTTTTTTTTCTTAGCTTTTTGTTTGACATTTTGGAGTTCATTTCAGATATTTCCTAAACTACAAGAGAGGAGAAACAAGCCAATAGAAATTGTCCAAAAACACAATGTTGAGGCTTTAATAAAGAGAAATTGACTAGTAGAGAACCTAAATTATGATTGGCTGAATTTTTAAGGGATACTACTACCAAAAAGATAAAGTCAATAGATGATTTGCAATATCAATGATGATAATAGTATTGCCTCCTGTTGTCTAGTGAATACAAATCAAGCTAAACCCGAACATCCCTTTACTCAAGTCTAGGTTGAATGAAAAATCATTTGATTTAAGTCCATAATTCAAATCCGTAGTTCAGATTTGTAGCTTCGTTTATTGACAAAAATACATCATTTTAATAATCGTTTAATAATTGTAAGTTGAGCCAAGCCAATCTCGCTCTCGAGTTCAATTTGATTTAAAAAACAAGTCAACTTTTCAAACTTATGCTTGACTCATTCAATATAAACAATTTTGAATCGAATCGAATCAAACAAAATCACCTTTCTAGATCAAATTAATTCGGTTTAAATCTAACCCTCGTGATGATTACTAGGATCAGTCATATGACCAGAAAAGAAGAAAGATAAATATCAAAATAAACCAATGATTATTAACTTGAATATCAACTCAAACAAAATCAGTACGTCCAGCCAAAATTTGCATAGCAAATTATCCAGACACTTTAACCAAAGAAATTAGAAATACTGGTGGTTTGAAAAACATATTCAAGTTTAGAGGAGTAAAAAGGGATTGTACATAAATCCTCAACAAACAAGACAATCTGGCATAAGGAAAAACAGATCATGCTTTGCCTTTCAGATGATGCACTTCAAAGATTGTCAAAGTTTACACCAAAGATTACACAAATAGATTGTTACAATTAATATCAATTTGACCCCAAAATAGTGAAAAAAGGTTGAAATACCATATACACAAAGAAACTTACATGAACTAGTTTTGACCTGGCATCATGAGAGAGTTCAAAAGATGAGCAGAAATAGATCTGACGTTGCCCCATGAGAGAGCTACAAGAGATGAGTAGCATGACTTCTGTGACATAATTACTTCTCACAATGTGACAATGACACCAGCCTGCATATTACAAGCACAATTATGAAAAAAAGATTGATAACACATATCAATACTTTGTTTTCATTAACTTATACCATCTTAAAGATAAAAGCATTTCTTACTTCTCCAACAGCAAATTTATACAAAGATTTCAGAGGTGGCAGTAACCATTCCAACAAAAAGACAGAATGTCCTTGAACCTCATTGATAGCACAATTCTCATCTGGAAAACAATAGAAATGAAATCTATGTTAAAGATATAAATGAAAGATTGTTTTACTCAAGTTTTCTAGCCTAGAGAAGTCTGAACCTGTGGCTTTAACAACTACTCTGTGTGTAACAAAGTTCTGCATCAGCAAAAAGAACAAAGGTAAAGATCAGAAAACTTGAGCAATGAATAACAATCATTGCGATCCTCACGGAAGCTTAAAAGTATAGAATCCAAGAACATCTAATCACATCTTCCAGACTACTTATTATGAAAGCAAGATTTATTTCTCATATTAAGTCTACACATCTAGCTACATCTAATTTAAACAAAGAAATTATGGTTATCCAAGATCAATCACACTTGTTGAAAGTGTAAAACACAAAATAAAACATCTGATTTGTACAAGAAATTATGGTTATCCAAGATCAATCATACTTATTGACTGTGTAAAGCACCACACAAATGTTGTGCTATGTTAGAACGAATATTAAATATTCAAGGTCATTACAAAAGCAAGTTTTATTATCTCACATCAATCCTACAAACATGTAACTAAATTTGGTTCATATCAAAAATTATGGTTATTCAACATCAACCATGGTTATTAGAAAATGATGCACAAAAGGGTTGAAATTGTGTTAATCAAGACACATCACATCTATCTCATTATTCATTGAACTATCAGTTAGCATTGAATTCATAAATCCACATATTATTGATCAAATGATATGGACGAAAGATCAAAAAAAGAATTCATGATATATAAAATTAATCTCAGCATATAGTTTAAGTTTAACAACAGATAGAGATGATTTGGTTTTCTGAAGGTTAACTTCAATCTTTATATATTATCCTTACGAATTCTTCACTCATAGGTTCATACTCACATGGAAAATAAGCAATAGGCAAAGGATTCTAAATGACATAGGGAGCACGAGATTCTTAATCTAGGCCATATGGTATTTATAGTATCGGAAAATTTCCTATTGTAGTAAATTTTGGAAACTTACCAACACTATTTAGTATTATGTCAAAACTATTTATCATTTGCCTTTAATAATCTTAGAATTGAATTTAGGACAAATTTATTTTGTTTATCAAAGTTATGGGGGGACAAATTTCCAGGATCATAAGCTTTGGATGAAAATATCAACTTAGATGCAGATAATCCTAGAAAAATTAGTTATAAATAGATCGTATCAAACCCAGTCTAGCACGGGTAATTGTTGGTCCAGGAACAAGCTAGTGTCAACAGAGATGGTTGAAAATGGGCACAATGGCCTACAATTCAAGGCAAAAGCTGTGGCAGCACAGCTACCAAAAACAAAAAAGTAAGGTAGGTGCCTAGGAACAGATCAACACTTCATGACTTGAATTAAGTCAGAGGTGGTCACTCACTTGCATCAATGGCCAAGCAGAGGACACTAACAGCTGCTGTTCACAAGGAATAGAAGCCATTAAAAAAGGGGCTTGGTAGAGTATATAGGGAAAACGATAGATAAGTGGACTCCAAGTTTGCTGGTGGAGGTTGTCATAGTTGCACAGCTAAAGATGATTGCAATTGGATGTGTAGCAATGGCTAGATAGTAGTCTGGGATGCAAGATTTTGAGTCTTCAGATTTCCCAAGTGTAGTTGGGTTTTATGACTTAACAATTTTAAATGCAACTAGGTTCAAGGAATTAACACCGTAAACAAAACTATTTGGATAAGTTACAATGATTTTATCCATTGTAAATCTCCCTTTATGATACTACTATTACAGGATCATCTAACCCAACAAGCCGAAATCCAATTAACAGAAAGCTAAAACTCTCGAAAAATAAATATGTAGTTATGATAATTTCTTGACAAGAGATATTTTTAACCATGTTATTTGGGGCTAAATTCTCCTGCAGGTTGAAGGTACTCTGGACAAGGATGTTATGCAGCAAAAGTGAAATACTGAAAGCAATCATTTTTCAAATAATTATTGGACATTTATATAATTAGATTATAGTATTTAGCAGCTAGTAATATATCTTATGACACACAAGGCTAAAAGCATATCATGAAAAATGCTAAAAGCAACAAATCATATAACATTACCTGCCAGTTAGAAGGCATATACTCATGATAAGGGAGATGCTGAGTTTTACTTTTAAAATTTTCTGAGCATAAGTTGTTCGTTGCAGACCAATTTCCCAACTTCCTGTGAGAAAAAATAAAAAAAAATTCATTTTGGCAATACAATAATTGGACTTAGAAGTATAAGAAACGAGAAAGTAAACCCCTAGATTTATATTCATTTGTCTCTAAAACCTACTTTTTTATGTAAAAATTAGAACACCCACTCTATCTTATTTAGCAATTGGCTAAATAATAATTTTTCAATTGTTAAATAAAAAATTGTTATCATTATTATAAATAGTCTTTTATTTCACATTTTTTCTCACTCTCTTGATAGGACTCCAAGTTCATCACTTTCTCTTCCTCTTAACAACTGTGGCAGTACCTAATTAATTACATTGTGGAGAAATAAAAGGGCTGTGTAATAGGCTGTAAAAGGGAAGTTTAGGCTAGGTTAGGTTTATCCTAGCCTTGGCTACCACTGAATTAGGTGGCTGGTGATTGTCTTTTACTTTCTCTCCATTAGGACTTAGGGTTTTTGGGACACAGGGAAGGGGAAGGAAGAAAATTAGGGTGTGGGTAGCTTAGACTATGGGCAACCTTTTAAGCTGATTTGGGAGGTTTACAGCACTTCAAATGGCCGGAATTGGAAGGCCTCAACTCATCAAATTGTTGATTTAACCATTGTAAATCCCCCTTTATCAATAAAATAGTTTTCGTTTCTTAATTTATTGTGTTTGCTGGCTGTTTTTGGGTGAATATTGGCTGGGTATCTATCAAATAGTATCAAAACAGTAAGATCTTGTGCTTTCAACGCGATTCCAGCAAGGGAGGTGATTGAAAATGGTGAGGAAGTGGAATTGACATTGGGTGGTTGGCTGGAATATTAAACAAGGGAGGAGGTCAAGGAAAGTGGATCAGCAAAGGAGAAGGCAAATCATTGCTAGAAAAGCGAGATCAATAATGGAAAGCTTAAGCGTCGCAATGGAAGCTTAAGTGAGGCAAATCAACCAAAGGAAAATCTAATCAATAGAAGTTGAGGGCGATGAAAAAGCTCTCGAATGGCCATGAGACAAATTGACACTTAAAAATGGTGGAGAAGTTGGAGAGTCGCAATAGAGGCTCCTAAGAAGGAGAACCATCCATCGTGGGAAGATGAATAGACGACCGAAAATCATCTGGGGAGTTGATTCATCACCAAAAGTGGTGCTTGAGAGAAGCCAAAACAACAAAGAGGTGGCTGGGAAGTGGAAGAAAAGCTTAGAGGGAAGAGAAGGAAGAGGGAAAAATAGAAAAAAAAAAAAAAAAAAAAAGCTATTTTATACACAGCATAAAAGAAAAGTTCCCACCTTATGGATAAACTGATTCTCAAAAGGTTAGGATATCATTAGGACTTAAGGTTTTTTTTGACATGTGCACATGTCCTAATTCTAGAGGTTAGAGTTTAATATATAAATGATAGTTGGAGTTGTAAAATGGAGGAGAAGGAAGAGAATTAGGGTTTGGACAACCTTTTAGGCAGATTTAAAATGTTTTCAATACCTCAAATGGTTAGAATTGGGAGGCCCCAACTCCTCCAATCGTTTTTTATCAATAAAATAGTTTATATTTCATTATTTGTTGTGTTTGTTAGTTGTTTTTAGGAGAATATTGGTTTGGTATCTATCACTCTCTCTTGTATATTATTCACTTTGTAAAGATAGAAACAATAATGTAAGCATCAAAGAAAGCTCCCACCTTCCCCATAATTAATACGGTATCAAAGCTCTAGGAACCTCATCGATATGCATTCATGGCTCTGATATCTTGCTTTGCCAGTTTCTTCTAATGTGGTCTTCTTTGCCATAGCTTCAATCGGCTCTCAATGCCACTATTACAACCTCATTGTTGGAACTTCTTTGTTCTTAGGTTCATCATCTCTACCGCCATCGTTGATTCAATTTTCTCTTCCTTGAATCTATTGTTGTTGACTCAATTTGTTCTCCTTTGTTGTCTCACCCATTGTCGACTAGGCTTGACCATCATGAACTCTTGGGTTGTTGGATCCTAGGTCTTACTTGTCCTAACTGTCTAATTGTAGAAGAGAAAACTAACGATCACATATTTATAAAGGAGGCCTTAAACGACAAATTTGACAAATTTGTCGTTTCTCCATAAGAACCCAAGAAATTGATTTTTGCCTTTTGTAGTGACACTCATACAATGTGTTGTTTTTTACTTTTTACATTATAAAAAAAACCAACACGTCGACTCTTTCACTTAAGTAGAAGTGACTAATCGTTTTTTGTTTTTTGTTTTTTTTCACCTAGTCAGAAGTGACAAGTTGTTTCCTTCACCCAAGCAAAAGCGACATATCGGTTAATCAATCTATTTTTTGTTGAATTTTGTTTCTTCTTGATTACAGACTTCTTTTTGGCTTTTAGGCTGCTTTAAACTAAAGTTTGAACCACAAACAACACCAGATTGCAAAAAACAAAATGTGTTGACAATATCCAGTGTTGAGATAAAGTTCCTAATAATGGCTCATGGAGTTTGTAAAACTCTTGTGGTTTAAGGTCATTTTAGAAGACTTGAAAATACTGCAACAATATACAATGAACACTGTCTATAATCTAGTGCAATAAACCAGGCAAACTCATAGAATTTGACAGATATTTCATTGAGGAAAAGTTAAACAGTAGACAAATATGCACACCTTATGTGTCTACCGATGTTAACCAGCAGACATACTTAACAAAGTAGCATGATATTTTATGCAATTGTATCCAAGTTGGGAATGATATATATCTATGCACCAACTTGAGAGGAGTGCGGAGAAATAATAGGTTGTATGGGCTGTAAAGGGAAGTTTATCCTAGGTTTGGCTACCACTACATTAGACAGCCGGTGGTTGTTTTTTTAATTTCTTTTTCCAATATTTTATTCACTTAGTAAAGATTGAAACAATACTGAAACTAGGGAAGAACACTCCCACCTTTCCTAGAATGATTAATCAAAACATTTTACGATATATGAATAATGGCAGAAAACCATTTTTCATATGATGTAATATATCATGATCAATCAATTATTTATCAAGCATCATAATAATAATGATAAAAGCCTTTCTTTATAAACTTAAGAAACCAAGTCCTAATCAAAATATGATTCAGAAAATTCTTATCCTAATAAAATAATGAACATTACTTTAATTTAACTAAATCAAATTAATCAAAAAATATTGAAAGATGATAACTACATTGACCTTAGCTTCCTCCATATTTGTCCTACATCATAGGCATAACAACAACTTAAATGATTTTGAATAAAAATAATAGGTATCACTTTATATATACACAAATATATACAAACAATTAAGAGTTAACATGATTTATTGATGGAAGATTTGGAATATCAATAAAACTTCGTGTAAACAATTTTTGTACCCACTTTGTGTACCTAAATAATATATCATCATGTGATTAAATGATACTAAATTAAGAATAAATTAAAAATAAATTAACATTCAAATACATGATAACACATCATTTAGATACAAAAATTGTGTGCACATAAATACTTCAATAAGGCATATTGAACCTTTTTCAACTTTTTACATAGTAGGCTTGAATTAATTTTGGCCCCCTAATTTGTGTCCCCCAAAATTACCAACTTAAAGTAGCCTCCTTTTTTAGAGCATACCAATTTGGGATATTTGAAACAATATTAATATGTACTTCAATGCATAAACAATTCAAAGCTTTGTACATAGAGTAAGATTATGAAACAGAAAGGACATGCCTGTTAGGAACTCACCATGGTACTTCATTAGCTGAACTTTTATTACCTACAATGGTAGTTTTAGTAGCTATAACAACCAAGGGATGAACCTGTAGAAGATTGCTGACCTCCTGAACGATGGTTTCTGATATACCCAGGAGAGACAGACTTTTCCTGAACATAAACAAAACAAAATCCACGTCAAGTTGTCAACTTAATCTTAGAAACTAAAAACACTACATAAAATGGCTGTAAAATAAAATGGAGTCATGGCATGCTATAAAGTTGAGATACTTCCCTAAATTTTTTTAGGATGGAAAAGAGATCCCATTAGAGCAGGAGCAGGCTGTGTTTCCTAGCTTTAGAAGGGTTCCTATTTTCTTTTCTAAGATTGTTCCAGAGTGGCTTCCTTATAAAGTTTGGTTTCTTTGCAAGACGAGTATCATAGGCAAATTTCCTCTAGGAAGAGATACAAGTTGTATAGAGAAAATAAAGTAATTTTACAGGGAAGAAGAGATCTCTATACCGAAATTAGAGGGTCATGAGGTACAAAACGCGTGTTGGTGAAAGCCTTACCAAAAGTTTGGGCAAAAGCCTTACCCAAAGAATGGGTGAAAGTCTTACTAAGAATCACTACAACAAAAATGAAAAGGTATGTATTAATATTGCAAGGAAATTAGAGGACCAAGAACTCAATATAACAAAGACAACCCATCTATCTATCAGGGTCAAAGGAAAAGACTATCAACAAAAACACAAAGTTAACACAGCCTCTAATCAATTTAAATAAGAAAAAATAAATGTCTTCAAAGTCTTTTAAATAAAAGCATATTTAGATGTCATAAACATCACTTTATCTCATAAGACAGTTCTCCTCCACTGTCTTAAAAAAATTTTAAAACGTTGTTTTGATGTAAATTAGTCAAAATCATTTTGATGATTTCAAATCAAGCTCCCCTAGGCTTGCAAGTCTAGCAAGCCAAACACCCCCATGCTAAAGCTTGAGCTCAACAACACTGCACCACCAAGCTTGAGCTCAAGCTCGAGCTTGATTGAACCGAGCTAGCAATTGAACTCGAGCCAACTCGGCTCAAATCCAAGCCTATATTGCTCTTATCATCTTTTTAATAAAATTGTAATAAGTTATGTCTGTGTTTATTGCTAGTTATTGTACACTCTAACGCAACTAAAATGATTCCCTATGCTTTCCATCATGCTAATTAGGCATAAACACAAAATGCATAATTATTGTAGATAAATAACTAACTAGGTCTTCACATGATAACCCTGGTCCACATTACCACCAAATTATCTTAAATGTCCTTCATAAGAAATACTTATCACCCATGGAAAAAACATAATCTTGGCACAAAATAGTACTTCTAGTAAAGAAATAGTTTATAAGCTATTATACGACATTACAAAAATTACATGGACCATACAATTTAAAAACAATAAAGAAATTTATTCCACCATAAGAATTCTTTTAGAGGAAAAATTAATGCATGAGATATTTAAAATACATTCAAAGAACTTCAAGCTAATCAAATAAAAGTTTACCTACTATCACCACCCGTTGACAAGGGTCTACAAGCCCGATCAACCCAATGAAAAGCTCCAATGCTGTAAGAGAGGTTTACATATCAAAGAGAGCGACACAATTATTTAAATGTTTTGTAATCCATTAAAATTGAAACTACAACATCATGATTGAAAATTTGAAGAGATTTAAAATAATTTCCTGTTCTCTTTTCTAATGCTTGACAATATTGAAAATGCAACATAAAGCACAGGAAGTTCCAAGAGGTTTAGAATAATTCCTTGTTTGCCCCTTCTCCCTTCTATTGCATGAAAATAACACACAAAAAACACACAATGTTCAAATACCAATTCAAAAAACTCTCGTACTGATTGACCAAAAAATAAGCATTTTCATGGTTTAGGATGTGGAGAATACTTCGGGTCAAATAAAATTAAATAAATAGTTTGTTATCAAGAAAAAGTTATAAATAAACCTATTCCAAAATTATTTCAAGTGGGTTTGAATTTAATTCCCTAAACCTAATCAAACTTGAAATTTATGTTTTAATATTAATCTATCACATATATTAGTCAAGCTATAATTTATACTTATTAATTTTTCATTTCAATTAGAGAACACTAACACAGTGCCATCATTTATTGAAATGCACAAATGTTTCATAGACACAACTTTTAGTTAAAAGAGAATATTTTATAGAACATCTGAAACCAAGTCCATTATATCAATCGTTTTATTTAGAGAAGAAAAATGTTGCATAAACACATGAAGTTGCCTATAATTTGTAGACAGCAAAGATTTACCTCTCCACAAAAAATTAAAAGTACATCTTCCGGGTGGAAGGGGGAAAAGTTAAATAAAACTATAACCTATACCAAATCCAACAGAAAGGAAAAATTCAGATATAACAAAATCAAGCAAACCTGTCAATAAGAAGGCAATGAACACTAATTCCATGTGCTTCGCTTTCCCTTTTAAGCCTATAATGCAATGTCTGGAACCAACAAAGTACAAATCAGAAAACTTTCCAAAAAAACAAAGCAGAAATCAGAAAGGCAGTCATAAATCTTTCAATATCTTGATAAGCTTATTGAAGAACACACTTGAATAAGAGAAGCCTTGAACAATATGCCTGGACTGTATAAAAACTTAAGCGTATGAAATTCTACAATATTTTTCAGTTTTTCATCATAAAGCATGATATAGTCATAAGGTTTTTCCCTTGTTTATTTTTTCCTTTGATAAAAACAACACAAGGCGATCGTGTCAGATCAACACAAGGCCATTATGAGCCTCATATTTTGTTGAGTCAATATCATTCATTTTCTGCCCACTAACACAATTTATATCACCACAATTGAAAGGTTTTAGTAATGACAAGCTGTGATTATAGCTTATCACTAAAATTTATACAAAACTGTTTTAATGACTTTGGGTGGTCAAAGAAGTGCATGTAAATGTATTTTAATTGTGAAATGAGATGAAATGTCTTTAATTTTATTCATTAGCATAACCATCAATTTATATGAGAATACCACAAATGTATATAATAATCCCAGTAATTTTGGGATAATAATTAATCGTTCAGATTAAATCAATCCCAAGAAATCATAGGAGTAGAAAAAGAGTTTTCAACATTAAATTTTCTTGTTTCCTATTAGATTAACCTTCACTTATTCAAACAAGTCCTTTATTTAGCACTCTTTTCAATTAACATTTTAAAGCAAGCTTAATTAAACACTCATATTCTTGATATACTCAAATCATGTCAAATAAGGTGAAATTTGTTTATCATCCTTACAGGAATACGTCTAACAAACAAGAAAGCTTTGCCCTAGTCAATAAAATGAACAATGGAGAAATTTCACTCCCTCAAAGATTAAATATGTCAATTTGCAATTTGCTTTCATTCATATTTTTCTACTGGGTATTTTATTTATTTAATTAACAGGATGAATTTTGTTTTTAGCCGTTAATGCAATAAGGTCAAAGACTAGGTTGGTATGCATTCACACACATATACCATTCACAAATAGCTAAATAATCACAATTCCGATAAATATGCAGTTTCTCCCCAGGCTTTTGCACAATATTTAGCCACCATCACAAAATAAACTTACTGAACCAGAAACTATTTTCTTTTTTTGCTAAATAGGAACCTAAAGCATACTTAGTTCAATAAACAAAGAATGAGTAGCACTTTTCAAATGCCATATTTATCCACTCAGCTTGATGCCTTTTGCCCATGTTACTTTCTTTCCTTGCCCTTCCTTCCGTTAAAATGTTTAGAAAATCCTTTCTATTGTTGATTAGTTTCTTAAAAGAATTGTTTTATACGCATTCCTCTTATGCAAAGGGTGTACGCCCAGCTAGGCAGTACCCATATCAGGGGTGAGTGTAACAAAGGAGACACCAAGAGAGGAGTATACAGTTTAAGTATTAGCAGTAATAATTTCTTCAAATAACAAATTCTAATGGAATATAACAAATAGATTTTTCTAATTTTTCACATCACTAAAATGTGAGTTTCAGCATCCTATAATTAAATGGTAGCTGTAGAAGGCTATATTGACACGCATATGTGATGCTAAATTAATAAGAATGCCAGTGAGACTATTTTCAGGTACTGGACTCTTATTTGCATTTCAAGACCCTTGATGCTTGAGTTTTTACATGTTTGTAATCCTTTTTCGGTTTTAATTACCACTTTAGCTATTGGAAACTTCATTTCCATGATAGTTTGGGACTTTAAGATAACAAAAGTCTCAAGAGCCAACTTAAAAACTACCTGAATGGCACAGTGAACAAATATTGAACTTCCAAGTGTCAAAAAACTTAAATTAATTTTTCTTAACTAATTACTTATAAAGGAAAACGGCTCCTCACCTTAAGAGTGGTTAAAAATTCAAAGCTGTTATAACAACGAACATACAAGAACCGTCTCATGCACACCGCAAATAGTTCTTCATCACAAAAGTTATTAGGTTTCCTTTTTGAATGGCAGTTCGATAAGTCACCATGTTGTTGCTCCTGATGATCTTTACTGCTCAATCCTAGACAACATTGTTTTTTTGTATAAAACAGAAATTTTGTTAATCAAAATAAATATATACCATGGAAAGGTGTACCCATGTTCCACTTAAAATGAAAGCTATTACAATCACTAACACCTGAACATGAATATATGAATAATTCCTAAACATTTCTTCCATAAGAAACAGAGTTTATATTAGATTAGAAAAGACGAATCAAAAAGTGAACCAGAGATCCAAAACAATCCCATTCTAGAACACAAAACTAAACAAAATATATATCCTAAACCAGTGTACTGCCCTTGGAAAAAAAAAAAAAGGAAAAAGATTATAAGTCCATGAACAAATTACCCCAAACTCCATCGCATTTCAAATTAATCAGGTACAAGGAACTGTCTTAACCTACTCAGTCATAGAAACTCAAAAAGAGGCAAAGAAATTATTTGATCCTATAGATTATCAAGTCTTCCATTAAGTGTTGGTTTTCTTCCCTTTCCCAAAGCAAAAATACACTACACAAGAACTGTTCACAAGAACCTGAACACACCTAAGCTATTTTAGCTACCTAGCACATCTAGCAAACAAGTTGGACACTGCAATGCAGTTAAGAAGATATGATTTGAAGACTTCATTTCAATTACACATAACATACCATGAGGCAAGACATGATATTTTGAAGAATAAATTGTGTTTCTTAGTCTTCATTTCAACTTCATTTTCAAATCCTGTTTTTCAATGAACAAAAGGTTTTTAATCTGTTAATGAATTTAACACATGATATTTTGAAGAATAAATTGTGTTTCTTAGTTCATAATTTTCAAATATTGCATTAAAAGAATTTTGGAAGCATTAGAATTACTGAAACTATAATAATTATTTAAAAAATAATACCAAATGGACCATTGGATTTTACAATAAAAAATAAGGAAATTTGATGCACAAAGATAACAGTCATTAATATCCAGGCAATAAATATTTCGTTATATGACTTCTTCCCTTGTAACCACAACTTTTTAATAAACTTAATGGCCGCTTCACATTTTCAACCTAGAGGCCCTTGTATATTTGGCCAAAACCTTGGCAACAAAGCTAAAAAACTTGTTGGTAACTGATTTATCAAATGTTTAGAAGCTATTTGAAGTAGAGAATCAACAGAAGCATTCAGATCTGTAATTCCACATAATTCCTTATCAATGCAAATCAACACTAATTGGCAACTAAAAGAGAACAAATAGAATTTGTTTCACAAATAGGGTTGCACTTAATTAGAATGAAAGATAATTAGGTAAGAGTCAATAGACGCAAGGGTCTGATAATGCTCAATTTTAGCAACATGGCTCCAGTAGCCTCTCACTTCTTCCACTTCCACTCAAAACAAATCACCACTCATAGCAAGACAGAGAAAGAAATTCTTAGCAGCTAAATCACTCAAAAGAATAATCATGAGCAAAATATTGCACTATTGAAAGTGAAGCACCACACAAAAGCCTACAGCTCTTAAAACACAAGTCTACTGGTGTGGTCTATGGATTTTTGGCTATAAACACAATCCTTCTTTTGATTTGAAAGTCAACTGATGTTGGTTCACGAAATATTTTCAGCAACATCAAAAGATATTGTGTGCAGTGAAGAGGAAAAGGAAGTAGGCTTTGTTTGGCTGTAGTCAGAGAGTACAGGGTGAAGAGACAAGATAAAGACATAGAAAAGAGAAGCTTTCTTACAAATTTCATTATAATATCAATATTTTCATAACTCTTGGACAGTAAAATTACTCAAATATCTTTAGCATGTTTAGCTGTCTCGAGTTCTCTAACAGTAGGGTTACCATGAAAATCCCAGGTCAGGTTGGCTCCAATATAATTAAACAAACTTCAGTGAATCCATGACACTTTTCCTTTTGAATATTCAGAACCTATGATGTTTGTAATCGGAGAAAATTTTCAGGAATACTGTACTAAAGCACATCCAAATGGAACTCGTTCCAATAAGCAATGGGAATGAAATCTGCACCACAGTAGATACTGAAACTACTTAGGAGGCCATCATGGAACCAGAAAGTTACAAATGGTTTGGGAATCATTCTAAAATACATTTAAAACTATAACATATTAAACAAATATTATTTATTAAAGTAATTAAGCATTGCCATACCAAAAATAGAAAAACATATAAGTGTAGGTTTACCACTAGCTTCCATTATCCGATGCTTTAGAGATTGTGCGAGACATAAAACATCGAAACGACAATCCAAGTCGACGAACATCACCAAACGCCCCAATCCACCATAGTGCACCCCATTCCACTCTTTAGGAAGGATGCAACTGATTGCAGCCTAAGGGCAAGTATTTAATAATTAAAATTCTCAAATTTCATTTCATTTAATTCCAAATCAATGTACAGTACCTGAATAAGGATCTGGGTTTTGGCAGATGAAGAAGGGCCAACGAGCTCAAGAACATTGCCGACGCGGAGAGGAAGCCTGTGGAGCGGAGGAATGAAAAAGAAGGGTGAGCCTTCGATTAGAAGCCGAGATAGCATATCTTCCGCACTCTCGTCCCCCTCAATCCACCCTGTTAACGCCATTGCAGGCTTTACTGAGAAATACACCCCAGATTTGCTTATTAAAAATAGTTTAAAAAATGTCAAATTAATTAAAATACTTTTTTTTAATCATCCTTTACAATTTCAATTTTAATTCACTTTTTATATATTATATCCATAAAACCAAAATTTTTCTTTAACATCGATTTTGCCCTCATTCTTGTAATTAAAAGTCTATGAACAATATTCCTAAATAGTACAACGTCTACTTCACAAGTGAACTGAATTGGAGTTGAACATATTCAGATTTGTTTTAAATTCAGTTTGAATAAATCCAAAACAAACTATTCAAACCTGAATACAAACTCAAACTATGGTTTTAAAAATTTATAAATACAAGTCCGAATACGAATTATATGAATCGAACATAAACACAAATCTGAATATAAACAATACAAATCGAATATGAACAGAACCTAAACTTCAATTAAAATTTTTTTAATTATTTTTATTAATTACAATTTTTAATAAAATATAAATACAAACTATATGAACCAAATACAAATATGAATCGAATGTGAACCCAACTCTCGAAACCGAATATGAATCTGAATTTTATTATAAAATATTCAATAAATACGAATTTGAATACAAACCAAATTATAATAAACGAATCCAAACACAAACATAGATATATATGTGTTCAGTTAGGCTCGAATTCAACCCTACTTCACAAAAAGTCTCACACTTATTCATCTATTCCATAAATAATATCACACTTAAGAATAATACGTACTATGAATGATATCGTATTTACTCTTTACATGTGAACATCATTCATAAACAGTATCACAATTATTTATCTATTTCATAAACAACACAATTTGATTTCTTGTATATAAATAATTTTAGTGTATAATACTAATGAACAATATTAAGTCTACTTTATATTCAATAAACAATATCACGTCTACTTCTTTTTTATAAAAAATCTCATAAATAGTACTATGTGTACATGTTATCTCCTAAGTAGTATTATGTTTATCGTTCTTAAAAATGTTAAGATTAAAGATAAAGATAAAATATGCATTGAGTTGAAATTTTAGCTATATTTATATAATAAATAAAAGAATGAGTTGAAATTATATAAAATAATTAAAAAGATGTTATTTAAAAGAATACCCTAATAAAATTTTGGCATGAGTTTTGGAGTGACTTAATGTTAAAGAATAGATTATTTCCAGGAATTAATTATTTATTCGGACCTTGACCACTTAGGTGACCCTTGTCATTTATCACTTGGGTCAACATTTGTGTCTTGTTTATTATATTTTTGAAATCAAATATCCTATAAGCTTTGGCTACTTTCTAATATAACATCTTAGTTGTCTTTGTTTTTTAATATTTGACTCACATGTTTGCCTTACGTTATTGTATCAACAATTATAATGCTTATATGGAAAGACGTTAACAACTGTAGCTATAATCTTGAGGTTTTGATATGAAATTACTGTCACCTCTAATGCATGATTAATATAATCTTTTATTTTACTTAAGAACCACATCAATATCCAATTTTTTCCCACCCTCAATATTGAAAGTCAATGGATATATTTGGTTATATGTCATTATTGTTCATAACAAATAAAATTCTAAAATATCTACGCACTTTTAATGCATATCATCAAACGAATGTTACTTTGAAACGACTATATAGAACAACCCATTGACATGAAAAAATATTATTTAAATTGTTGTTAATCATCAATTTCAATATGTGTGACTGTAGCATCCCAGGTTAGAAAAGCCCTTAGGGAAAGAGTTTTGGGGTTAGAATCGAGATCCAGAGAGAGATTGGGAGTCTAGTAAAGTTCAGGGGTGAGTTAGTAAGTTTTCGGAGCCTGTGTGGCTTTCGTTTGAATCCTTTCGGAAGGATTCGATCAGGCGAATGAGCGGAAAATGAGTAATACTAATTTTCCCTTGTGCACGCTCGTGCACCTTTGATGCACGCCCGTGAGCCGAGAGAAGTTTCTCATTTTTCTCACCCATTTTCATTTCTTCAGCAATTTCTCTCTTCATTTCAGTTCCTCTCATCATTAGAGAAGGAATCCAGCAGCAAGTAGCTCCCGATCAAGCTTGAGAGCAAAGAGATTAGTTCGAAAGATTAGCTTTCAGAGGCTATGGAACGAGGTAAGTGTTCGCTTACCTTTTCCTTGAGTTTTCCCAGCTTGCCTTGATGAATTTTGTTGCTTGACATGTTGATGAGTTTATAAATGTTTGTTTGATGACATTTGTGATGAGAATTGATGAGATTGCCACCCTTAAACCTTGCATGCAAGCTTGATCATGTTTAGTGAGAGAAATTGTTATGCTTTCATGGTGGATTGATGTATGGTTGATGCATGTCAAGTTTGATGCTTCAATTGTGTTATTTGAAGTACTGGGAATGTGTTTTTGAAGCGAATTTGCATTTGAATGAGAATTGGTTGTGAAATTGTGTGATTTCCAGACGGTGCTCTTGTTAAAGAACAAGACGCACGATCGTGTGCCTGCATGGCACGATCGTGTGCCTTTGTTTTTCCAGATGCACGCCCGTGTGCACGCTGTGTGCACGGCCAGATATAGCAGACACATGCCCGTGTGTCCTGAGGGACACGACCGTGTGTAGCATTTTCAGAGAAATTTTCTAGAAATTCCAGTAGCTTGCACGATTGGACGCACGACCAGTGCATGGTCCCGTGCGTCTGGACACACGCCCGTGTGTCCATGACATGCACGCTCGTGTGTTAGCCTTGCACGCCCGTGCACTTGCAGTTTTTCAGAAAAAGAATATTAAATGATAAATAAAGCATAGGAAATTCATTTAATGACATAAATGCTTCAGATAAACATCAGAAAAGTATGAATTCAGATAATAATGCTGCATTTGCATAGTATAGCATGTCATGCAGCATGAGAAAGGATCAAGGGATCCGAATTTAGCAGTATTCAGTATTCAGAACCTGATGTACGGGTAAGAGTATGGGTGAACACGAGGGGACATCTGTGGGATTCAACTTTCTGACACCAGTTAGAATATTCAGTAGTATTTCAGATTCAGCTTTCTGACATCAGTGAGAATGTTCAGCAGTATTTCAAATTTAACCATCTGACACCAGTCAGATCGTTCAGCAGTATACAAATTCAGCTTTCTAGCCAGTAGCTAGACTGTTCAACCCACATGGTCAGGATGTCGAATCCCTGTGTTCACCAGTCTGATCAGCACAGTAGGTACCTTCGGGTACATTCAGATAGAGATATTCAGATGCATGCATCCATGAGATATTTCAGTAGCATGACATGACATACACATCATGACATAAGTAATAATGAAATCAGTATATAATGAGAATGAGATTCAGATGACAGTTTCAGACTCCAGCAAGCGTATAAATGTATGAATAGGGTCGAGGCCAAGTATGTTTGATTGATTGTATGATGCTTGCTTGGGTTTTGAGGGAAGTAAGAAGCGCTTACTGGGTGATCTTTATCACTCATCCCCCCTCTTTCTTCCATCATTTTCAGGTGTTCGTGCTGTCGTCGAGGAGTGGGTGGATCGAGGCTAGCGGGAGAGGGCCCACACCATGATCTCAGTTTTGAGTTTGTACAATTTATAGTTTTGGACATGTGTGGTCATTTTATAAATGTTTATGTAACCAGTTGTACAGGAACAGTTATATATATGAAAAAGGCCATTGGGCCCATTATATAGAACAGAAAATGTATATTTCAGTTATGTATGTCAGAGTATGTATTTCAGCTTCCTTATCTATATTTTGAATGTATAACAGGTTTCAGATTATTATTATTTTCATAGGATTCCCATCACGGGTACCCGAATTTTCAGATTAGTAATAAAAGCTCTCCATATTATTCAGCAGCAGGGGTACTCGTGACGACGGGTCCTACAGTGACAATCCTAAAGTTATAGAGTTCTCAATTGTACCAATTGTTACTTGTTAGGTAATAACATGAATGACTCTTTATGTACACCTCTTGATGTCGTAAAGGCCTATTTTTTGCTAGTCTTACTTATGTATAAGATGTTGGAGTGTGTGCTTTAGAGATAATCATCCCAAAGATACTAGAACAACAAATAGAAATCCTTTCATTTGTAGGTGATACTACGTCAAGATGAATACTCTTAGAATGGTTAAACCAAATTGAGGAATCGATTGGTAAGATCATGTTTTCCTTATGTACTCATTAAAATATTCATTCTAGAATTATTTATAGGCATGACATTACCATAAGTTTAGGTAGTGGCTATAGAGATAAGATTATTATAATGTTGAACACTCCATCAAAAAATTATAGTAGTTTCTACATGTTAAACCTATTAGTTGTAGTATATGTGTGAATGTTGATACTAGACATGTTTATTGGATATGACCCAAACAAGATTTTATGTATATACTTACCCTAGTGTCTATGAAATATATCATCTTTAGTATATAGGGGTACATGTGATCCTTAGACTTGAGGATCAATGAAATGTTTCGTGGAAGGAAAAATATAGTTTGAAACTATCTAACCTACCATCGTATCACAGGTGTCATAATGATAGTGATTAGCTACATTAAGGTTTATGAGTGGGTTAAGGTGGTCCAACATAGGATTCGTCACTTTTACTAATGGAATACCTTATCTTTAGAAGGCTTGTACTGACGTATGACAACGATGAAATCTATGATCACAACATGATCAGATCGATACCTAATTAGCACATCTTATGGTTGATATTAATTGATAAGGTAAAAACTTGATCTATGCCTTGGCCTTAGGAGATAAGAGACAACAAATGAATTTGTATTATATGAGTACTTGTAATGTTGACACTTCAGTGGACGAGTGTTAGGATGCATTGCTAGCTTTTTATAAATTTTTTACAATGAGATGTCAAGCTTGATAAAAATGATCTAGTACAAGATTGTACACTATTAGGTATATGAAAAACTTTTGGGCCACACACAAAAACGGTTGAAGATCTAAGCAACAAATGGACTTAAGGCAGATCAGGTTCATTACTAGATTGATGATCTTGTATCTTATAATAGTGTTTGAATTTAATATGGGTTGATATTCAAATTAATCTAGTCCTAAAAGAAGAGATCATATGATGACTATGATACCCTAAAAAAGAAAAATAGTTCAAAAGAACTGATTTAGGGGCTTGTCGTATCCATATAGATGAGATTGATAATGGACTAGACTTCTAGTCTAAGTACATTGATGTATTAGTTAGGTTGTTTAATTGATCGAGTCATTTATTAAGTCTAACTTAATCAGATTAAGACAAGGTTGAGATGAGTGAATTTAGCTTATGCATGGTCATACCCCTTTTATGTATAGGCATGTGTCCAACTAGATAATTCACATGTCTTGTTTGTTATGCATTAGAAGCACAGATCTCGATGGATAGACACATGATTGTGTGTCCTTAGGTACATGACCATGCTTGTGCTTAAATGAGAGACATATGGTCATGTGTCTTACATGCACGACCTTGTATTTGTTTCTATAAAAGCAAAAGTTTTTTCTTTCTCTTATTAGGTCATTTGAGCTAAGAAAACAAGAAGAATAAGTTTTCTTCCTCTTCCAACCTTTTTGTTCTATGAGTGAGAGATTTGTCTTTGGGTTACCGTCCAATATCTCTCATTTCTTCCCTACTCAAAGTCGATGCCACACAACTAACAACTTTCTGTGGTACTTAGTCACTTCTCAACTCCTAGCTCATATGGATACCATCAGTGCCACCTTACTTTGGGTGAAGGATGTCTTTTAAAAGGTGGTTAAGAGATTTTATGTCACGTAAAAATCGATGGAGCAATCATACGAAAGGTACATCTAAAACCTTGTATGGTTTTTATTTATGCAATATTTGATCTTCAAGTGTATCTTGGATGAGATTGTATATATATACATACATACGTAGACACATATATACATATATATATATGTTATATGTATGTATGGATTGAATGTATGTGGGTTGATATAACATATGAGTGTATGAGAAAACATTTTTTAAAGGAACACCTTCGTTATGCTCTATATTTATATCATACATCTTCTTGAGATTCTTTCTTAAATCTTCAAATTTAGAATGATCTTAAGGACTGAAGCCCACAAGTATCTCATTCCTCAATAATGGTATTAAAAACAATGTGAAATCAGAATAGTATAATTGTGTTATTGAATGAATGTGCATGCTTGTTTGTGTGTTTATTTAGATTTCAATAGCATTGAAACTATACGTGTGATTAACTAATCGTTGGTGCAATCAATTTGATATCACTAAGAACGTGAATATGTTGCTAGATATAGGGATTTTCATATTCCTTATTTTCATTTGGATAACTGCTTGTTTATGTGTTGTGGTGAAGTATGGTTTGGATTAGATTGGTTGTTGGTCAATTTTATGTTGTTGCATGAACCCACTTTCACGAAATGTTGTAGTATTGAGTGGAAGTGCCATTAAAGTGTGGTATGGTTGTAAGGTAGTATTGTCGTATTCTTTTTTTTTTTTTTTTTTGAGAGGGGGGGGTGGAATTTTTATAAGTAAATGGACTTTATAAACCAGCAAACTGTATTATTGCATTCTAGTGATGACTTGTTGGTAGATGAACATTTGCAACGGTTTCTGGCCTTTAAAATTTTAAAAAAGGGCTAGCATTGGACAATGCATCCTTGGATGCATGCTCGTGTGTAGCTTGCTTGAACATGAGACATGCCCATGTAAAATTACCCGTACGCTTATGCATGCTTGTGTGCTTTTGGTGCACGCTCGTATATACATGAAAATTCATCTCGTGCATTTAACCATGTGGTGGTTGTGCATTTAACCCTATTTTAGGTTAAGGATACCTTTTGAAAAGTGATCAAGAGATCTCATGCCACGTAAAGACAAATGAAGCCGTCACGAAAGGTGCACCCAAAATCTCGTATGGATTAGATAGATGTGGGTTAATGTATAGTATGTGTGCATAACAAATTTTTTTTTTAAAACAACCCTGTTGTTATGATTTATGCTTATATGCATCTTATTGGGATCATTTCCTAGATCTTTTGATCTAAGATAATCCTAAGGACTAAAGCCTTTAAGTATTATATTCCCCAACATAAGATAAATCAATCTTACACATCTTTGTCAAACTAATAATGATCCTTCTGACTCATAAAGTCGATCTATTATAATAAACATTGTCTTAAGTAATTGTCCTAATGCATGGACGTTATTACTTAGCTATAATAATGTGTCATGATTTGATATTTTGACATGTCTACTTAGTATCAACATATTTCATGAATACAATTAATCTCCCATCTATGTCTTGTAGACTTTTGAATCCTATAGTGATACCTATTCTCCAAAACATGTCTTTTGAATACATCTTGCAATATGTTTTTGTTCATGGAAATACCATTCATTAAAAAAAACTTATGTGCCACTTGTTGCTCGATCAATATTAGATGTTAATGGATGGTTGAGGAATAAGCATAACTAATGAAATGAACGATAAACAATTTGATTCTTAATGGCAACAAATAGTGGAAAATCGGTCATGGTCTAAGGTGATACATGAAAGTTAATTGAACTTGTATAGGTAAATACCATGTAAATCAAAATCCTTTTAATATCATTCTACAGTTGTTAAACATAAATGTTGATTCTTAAGGAAGATATACTTCTCAGTTTCAAGATAACAACATATATAGGAACTAGTTAGGTTATCTTTAAAGACAGGGTAGTAAGATAATTGACATCCTCATCGTCCTCGTTGTTGTAAGCCATCTTATTGATAACATTTTCAACTCTCATGGTTACATGAATAAGTTCCATTTACAGTTAATATGTAAACATTTACTCAATAACTTGATTAATCCCTCATAAGTCATGCTTGACTAAAGTCTCCCTATTTTCTATTTGTCGCCAACATATTCTACTATATGAGTCACTATATCCATTCATTATCCTTCATATCTAACTTAAATACCTAAATTTGATATTTTAATCAACCCTATGGTGATATAGATAATTTAATAAATGAACATTAAAAAAAAAGTAATTTGTGTACAAAAATTTTTATTTCTCACAAAAAAAAGAACCCTAGTAAAAATAGGGTCCCATTTGATGAGTAAACTTATTAAGTTATTAATTTGGGTCTAACTTGTTTTAGTTTGGAATTAAAAATTTTCAAGTTTAGGCTTTAAACCTACTCATTCTAGTCTCAAAATTTTGGTTCATGTTTGATTTATTAACATTAATTAGGTTTCAAACCTATTTGGGTTTAACTATATAATTTTAAAGTACAATAAACACCCACATTATTTTTTAAAAAAGAATAAACTTAAATTGTAATAAACAAGGTTAGAATGATCTTTCTAGGCTTTGAATCAGGGTTAGAAGAGAGATTTTATAACCGGAGAATTAGCCTTAGTGAGTTATGGGTAAGAATAGTTTTTTTGAAAGGCTTTATATATGACCTAAGATAGAAGCATGACTGTGCATCTTTGGACACACGTCTATACATCTTTACCGTCATGTATGCCCTTACATGCCTATAGATATATAATGTGGCTTTTTCTTGTTTCAAATGAGATTTTCCCATTTCTTCTCCTTCTCATTTCTTTCCTAGCTAACCCTAGCCAATTTTTAGAAAAAGGGAGCCAACTTTTAGTAGTTAATCCAATTAGGATTTAGTCAGAGTTAGAGAGATAGAAGCTATTGGCAATTCCAGGTACCTTTTTCCTATTTTTTTAGCATATAACTTCCTTGATGAGTCTAATTAGTGATTTAGCATATTTTTAGTTTAGTGAGCATGTTTATGACTTGATAACAAGAGATAAAAGATAAAAGATAAATTTTAGAAATAGAAGCATGATTAGCTTCCTTGATGCATGTGAGGGTGTTTCAAGGGTTTAAAAGCATGCTAAGTTGAAATTAGCTGTTATTGATGGAGAAAATATGTTTATAGTGAAGTATTTTGCATGTAGTTATGTTAGAATAAGACTAATTTGATATTGATAAAGATTTGAATGTGAATTCTGCATGTTTCAATGAAGATCACCGAAATAGAGCAGGACGCATGACCGTGCCCCTTATGGATGCATGTCGTGAAAATATGTTTATAGTGAAAATATGTTTATAGTGAAGTATGACTTCAGTAGAGTCATGGTCGTGCATGTGAGTCATGCATGACTGAAGCTTAGCATGGTCATGATCGTATAACTGGGGGTTACGATCGTGGGTTAGCAGAAAATTAGATTTTAGCCAAAAACCTCAGAAACTAGCATGTTTATACGTAAGACCAGGCATACGACTGTGCATGCCATGCATAACTGTGCGTCTAAGGGTGCACGCTTGTGCATTTTAGTGAAAAGTTAGAATTTCCCCAAATTTACCATAAATCACTGATAAAACAATAAAATAAGCATTTCTAAGCAGAAAATAAAAAATAAAAACAACATAGCAAGTAGAGAACAGTAATAGAAAGCTAGTAGATATACATTAGAACATATAACATTTAACACAAAACTTATTAATAAGCTTAATAAGTAACATAAATAAGACGACAGTAATAAATACTCAGAATAGAACTATAATAGCTAATGCAGTAAGATAAACTCTAATAAGAAAGAATGGAGAAATAATAAGATTCATGCATAAATAACATCATTTATCATAACATGCTAAAGTACTATTTTCAGAAAGATATCTAATGATCTATATGCATTAGTGTTTCAGCATAAAATTAGACATTTGAGTTGGACATTTAGAGTGAATACGAGGAGATATTTGTGGGATTTCAACTTTTTAACTATGGTTAGATTGGTTAGATTTCAACTTACTGGTCTACAGACTAGTATGGTGGGATTTTCAGTTTACTAGTACTTCGCTAGTATGGTTCAACCCCCATGATTAAGATGTTGAATCCTTATATTCATCAACCTAATTAGTACTGCAGATATCTTCGGATACACAAAGATTTTAGAAATAGTTTTCATTCAATTTTTAGTATTTTAGGATCTTCGAATCTTAAGAGCATGTTTCAATAAATGTTTTTAGTAAACAGACCCAAAGACAAATAACATACCATGATGCATTCAATATGACATGAAATAATACTCAAACAGTGAGAAAAAAATCATGTAAAAAAGAAATAAAAGAAAGATAAAATTGTACAATATACATTGTAAGCAAAAATATAAAATAATTCAGCTAGGGCCTAAGAAAACTTGAGAACACTATAAGTCTCAAAAACTAATAAAGAAAAAAAGTAGGATAATGAATATAAAAAATAGAACCAAGTGAGCTAGTTCTAGTTTAAATCCTTTTTCTTACAGAGTCGTATACATATACTCTTATACATACTTATAACAAGGTATGAAACAGAATGAAAGTAGTAAGATAAGCTAGAACAGAAGAGAAAACTTACTTAACTAGCTAAAAACTAAGTGAAGTCTATTAATTCAATAGTGAGGCTAGTCATAAGTTAAGTTGTCTATTCAATTAGGTATGTAAAAAAAGATAAAAAGCCAAAATAGAGAGAAAGACCAAAGTTAGAGCAAAAGAAGCTATTAGACTATTAAGAACTTGGTAAAGTTCTTCATATAGCAGTTAACCATTCAATTAATGCTTAAAGTCTTGTGATTAGTCACAGGTTGGTATAAGTTAGCTTAAAACCTCTTATTGAGTGATTTATCACTCATTTCCTTTAGTTTTCTTTCTTACAGATTAGTGTTTTCGGGAGCTAAGCTTGGAACACCAGATGGCTGAAGAGTGGAATACAACTTAAGCGGGTTCCTACTTGAGTTTCTTGTTTTATATATGTATGTATGTATGTGTGTATATATATATATATATATATGTGTGTGTGTGTGTGTGTGTATGTATTCAGTTTTCAACAGATAACATGTTGGCTTGCATGCTTATATTGCTCATACATAAGAGATGTACAGTATCATATATGTTTTAAGATATTATTAATATATATAGTAAATGATGAGTTATATTTTAGGATACTGTACAGTGAGTTTTAGTTTCCCATCGTATTATTATTTGTACCTTCTGCATATAGTGTTTTTAGTTAAACAATCAATGTGAAACCTATTACTATATATTAAAAAGGTATTTTAGTTGAAAAAAAAAATTCTAGTTCATAGTAATATATAACAACGAATGTCACATTAGCAATAATAAATTATCACTATAATTATATCTAATATTGTTGGAGGTCTACAAAAACAAAGATAAAAGAAAATTATTATTTTTAGTTATAAAATTAATATAAAAAATAATAGAATCTTGTAATATATTATTTTAAAAAATATATAATTATAAAAATCTTGTGATCCGCCTAAATACATACAAAAAAAGGTTTGAGAAAAATTTCAAATTTATGCAGTTTTAAACACTACCTAAATGTAATATGAATATAACTAACAAATATTATATTTTTCAAACTCAATTGAATGTTAGGTTTAAACAATATTTATTCAAGTTTGAGTCTAATAATTTAATGAATATATTTTTTATTTCAACTCATCCCTCATCTAAATTCTATTCACTCCAAAACCAATTTTTTGGGTTTAATTAATCAGGATTCGAATTGGTAGACCTATTTCAACTTTTTTGATGTTTAGGGGGAGATTTATGAATTATAAGGGGGGCTAACTGATAGTCTTCCATTTTACCTGCGACGAGTAAGAATGAGTTGACGGTGAGACGGAGCTCGCTATGATTTGATTCATTAGTGTCAGTCTCGGTTCTCGACTCGCTCCCGGCTCAGAGTGAACTGAGAAACCAATATTTATTTATTACCCCAAAACAAACGAAAGCCTTGGAGCCTTGTTGAACTTGAACTCAATGGAGTATCCAAAACCCTAAATTTCAAATAAGAAGTTTAAACCCTAAATAAAAATATATCAGAATGATTAATGGTTATGATGATGATGCAGCAGCAGCAGCAGAACTCGTCTGCACCGCCACAACCCTCCAACGACTCTCTTAGATCCCCTACACCCACGCCTACTCAGTCCACTCATGGACCTTCTCTGCCCCGCCAAGCAATACCATTACAAATGGCCGACCATGTCATCGGTCCGGTGGTCCCTATCTCAGTCGAGCCCGCTATGACGATGCCGGCGCGAGTCCGTTTAGAGGACATGACGTCCTACGATGGGGCCCCTTGTGGGTCCTACCTGAGGGCTGTTGAAGCGCTTTCGGGATCGCTCATGAGGCACAATGCTGCCGTGATTGAATTGGGTAGCCAGGATGCTGCTGTTATGCGTTGCGGTCTCGAAGCAGCTCGATTTTACCTTAGGACTAAATCACAATGTGTCGCCAAGGGAAGCCGTGGGGTCTATATGTACCGAGCAGGAAGGTAATTTTATCTATTTCTGGTTTGTTTTCGGAAATTCTTTAGAGGTTTAGATGGTTATGGGAAGAAAATTGCACATTAATTGATTAATTTAGTGCCTTTTTTCCCCTTTGTTTTTCAAACTCATGATATATTTCTCTGTGTTTGTTACCTATGGATCAATAAACTAAAAAAAGAAAAGGAAAAGAATTGGAAATTTGTTTCCTAGCTAGAGGATAAGGCCTTATAGCACCAATAAATAATTGTTTTTCAGTGAGTTGTGTTCATTTTATTTTATTTTTCTGTTTGTAGTCACCATGCAACTTTAACCTAGTGTTTATAGGATGTGCTGATGGTATAAGAGTTCCTAACCGTAAGCCAAATGAGAAAACCAAAATTTTATTAGCTAAGATGTCAAGGGCTTTCAGGGTAGGATAATAAAATAAGCTAAAACAAAATTTTAATGTGATTTCTTGAAATTCTTCCACTTATTAAATCAATCTTGTACTGAAGGTCGTACCGAATCATGAGATCTTCTATTTTTATCTGGGAAGCATGGATGGTGCATTTCTGCGTTTCCAAAATGTTTCATAAACTGAAATGCCCTGAAACTATTACAATATTTTTTGGGTGCGTTTCAGAAATTATTAAAAACTTGTTTGGAAATGCGTTTCAAATGTTTCAAAAATCTTATTTGACATTCCTAAATCCCAATCTAAAACCATAACCTAGCATTTACACTTGTACATATCCTCTCCTCCACACTCTGATGTAAAAAATCGTCTCCTCTTTGGCATTGCTTGTCTCGTCTCCATCCTATTGTACTTGTCATTTTCTTCTCAGTTCTAGTGTCATTAATTTTCTTCATGGCCGAGGGCTTTACACTTTGACATTGTTTGGTTAGTTTAGTTCTTTTAATTCTGTAGTTAATTTCTTGATTTTTAGTCTGTGTATTCAGATCTCAAAGATTTCACACTCGAACATTTTAGTTATTTTTAGTTTGTGTTTTTAATTTTTTTCGCTTGCTTCCTAGACCTATTGTCCACTTTTTATTTTATTTAGGAAAATGCTAGTTGGTACCTTGTTTCTTTTTGTTTATCTGTGTGTTTCTTTTTTTATTAGCGAAGCTTAAGGTGTTGCTGCAGTTTCTGCTTCATATGGTAAAAACATTAGGTGCTGTAATTGACCAGAATTACAATGATAGTCACAGTTTACAAATTTATTGGCTTGATATTTTCGTTTTATCATTTGACAGATGCCTTGAAGTTTTTCAAATTGATTAAGGCAGAAACTATCCTACAAACTCAGGACTGAAATTTGGAAGTAGTATTAGAAAGCATTTTCCTGTCAAAGAAATAAACAAGTTTTAGTTAAAATTAGTCAATAAATTTCTTAAATTGTTAAAGGTGTATGCTTTGTCGTACTGTGATTTGATTTCAGTTGTGTATTAAAAATATAATTAAGGTTGCATTGTTTAATAAAAATTTGGTATTTATCAAAAAAACCCGATATTTTTTCATATTAGCACTTTTTCCCACGTTTCTGTTTCCTGTATTTTTGAGAAAATATGTTTCTGTGAAACCATGCTACTTAGATTTTTATGAAAGTCTCAGTTCAAGAAGGTACTTGAAATGAGTTGATGCTTTGTTTTGCTATTTATTACCCACAAGAACTCCTTATCAAAAAAAAATAATAAAAAAAATCTAATATGTTCCTTCCAAATTAAGTTGAACAAAATTTAAACTGCAACCCGTTTCATTAGACAAGGTCATATTATATCTTTTAGGCTTGGGAAGGAGATGAGACGGAAGATATGACAATGCCATGTTGCATCTGACCGTGTTTGGATATTTTCGGATTTATATCTGAACAAACATTCTACCATAGGCATGTATTTCAGATTCTCATAGCTTTTTCAGCATGGTAACTTCCGTGAAATAATGCAACCATATAAGGGAGCATAATAATTATGTATTCTTAGCTAAGGGTTCAAGATTAAGAAGTAGCTATTCAGTCTGTAAGTAATGGCGAATCTCAATAGCTAAGGGTTCAAGATTAAGTAGCTATTCAGTCTATAAGTAATGGTGAATCTCAAGGGGATGTGATTAGGATTATGGAAGGAGACAAATTAAGGAGCAATGTCATAATACTTATATCAAGTATGGTTTGAGAAAAATGATGAGAGTTTAGCTGTTAGAATTTCCCAAAATTTTAGGGGGAAATTTTTGCACAGTATGCTTTTTTGTTCTCTTTATTACTGTTTTTACTTGTTTTTTTAAGGAAGTTTTATGAATGTGGATTTAGCTACAACTTCAAAAACTCCAGTCTAACAATTTCTGCGTCTTGCCGAATTTGAACACTATGATTATAGCTCGAGGATGAGGTTTTTGGCTATATTTCCAATATTTGATAAAAATTAGAGCTAGTTGAAGAGCCAAGGAGTTTATATAGGTGAAGTTGCACCTATATTAAAGGATATGTGTTGTAACATTGTAGTCTGTAGACAAATTATTTTCTTACTTTTTCTTCAACTTTTTGGCAAGATCTAGAGATTGCTATGGTCAAAGGTGTTTCTTAGGTTCCATCAGGTTTGCAAGTCTGCATTCTTAATGTTTTCATTATTACTTTTATGAGAAATGCTATCTAATATCTTTCCTTACTCTTTTATCTCTCTCCCTCTTATTTTGACTTGTATACAAGAGATAGAGGAAGATACAAGTTGCTTGTATGAAAGATTTTGGGTTTGTCTTGTCTACACATATCAAGAGAAAGACTAAGAGAATATTGTTAAGATTCCTCATACCTTAGTATTGGAGAAAGATAGATAATGATATTAGGGGTTTCAGCTGATTAGTTTGGTTGTTGGATTTGACAAAGTGTCACAAGAACTACCAAGGTTATCTTTGCTTTGACGTTTTCTTTAGAGCATATATGAAAATTTGTTTACTATTTGATTTGATAAATCTGAAGGAATTTTATGACAATAAATTACCAAGAAGGACAGCAACATAACAAAGTAAGAAAAAATAAATTTTCTGAATCAAGATGGGATACGTTAATTTCATAACTTTGAATAGACTCAAAAAAGTTTTTGTGTCAAACCCAACGCTTGAGTAGATGTAAAACGATTTATTCAATCACTTATAAGTTGTTCTTGAGTCAGTAAACAAATGATCCTAAAAAAATTGATGAGATCTCTTGACAATAAGGATGATATTTTGGTCTTTAGATGACCAAACTTAAAGGAGATAAAGAAGATAAGTCAAATGGTATCAAGTTGTTGTTTTTTCCAACAAGAGGTTGATTCTTTTTTCTGCAGTTTTTTTTGTGGCTTGTGATGAATGTATGGAGAGTCTAGGTTCTGGTTATTAGGAATTAATTTATTTTAGGAATTTCAATATTTCATTACTTGTGTTAGATTTAATCAACGGTTTCGTATTTGAGTTGATTTTATGTTACTTGTGAATAGGTCTTTTTTCCGTTTTCTTATGGCTAGCCACTTTTAAAATAGGTTTGTAGTTTTTAATTTATGTAAAAAATTGATTAATGAGATAATGAAACAAAGTTTCTCCCTATAGTTATCTGTTTCTCTCTCCAATTCCTTCATTTTTACCTAGGTCTTTCTCTTTAGTTCTCTCTATTTCCTATTTGCTATGCTACTTTCCCTGTATACATAAAAATTCAAAATCATTCAAACCTTTTATGTTTAAGAATTAAAAACAACAACTAACCAAATATTTATATTGATCTGGTTTTGCCAATGATTTTGGTGTTTCTGATAATAATTATGGTTTTGATTTTAAATGAAATTGGTCTACAGCTATTGGTTCTTTAATGTATATTTTCTCTTAACTTGAACTTGTTTCTCTACTAGGAGCTCTTTGCTGTTTTATTTCTAGCCTGTTGCAAGTATGAGATCATTGAAACCCCTCCATATCTTTAATAGTGAACATGTTGGATATAGATGAAGGTTGTGGTTATAGGTATGAAAAACTTACAAATCCTTTAAACTAGGTTTTGTTACACTTCTTAGTTTTCAATGTAATCTTTGGTTGCATAGTGATGTGTGTATTAGAACTAACTTCCTAGTAAGTGTATTAGTCTCAAGTAATAAAGTGTAAATATTCAGGGTTGTCGTATCCACAAATTTATATAAGCAAGTACCAAAATAAATACTATTCCTAACTTTATCTAGATGGTTGAATATGGTGAAAGAAATTAGCTAAAATTAGACTTATTACTACTCAAAACAAATAAAACTACATGTAATAAAATCAAATGGATTAAGAACATTGAGAGAAAATACTAAGACTTTAAGTTTGTTAATTTACTTCAATGTAGTATTCTTTCTTTTTAATTGAATAAATTATTTCATTCATGTGACAACGAAATTCCCTATAATAATTAATATTCTTTCTCAAATAATATTAATTCTCCTTCACTAACAACCTACGATCTCTCTATGTAGGTTTAATTAAATAAAAGTGCATTATTGATTTATGAAATCTATTAGCTTTCAACACAAAATAATTGTGTTTATGACTATTGTATTTATCAATTCATATATCTCTATATTCAATTAATCCATGACTTGTATTATTCAAGCTCTCATGTAATATCATCTTTCGGTCTCAATCACATAACGCAAATCCTATTAAAAATTGGCTAGACTTTTGATAGGCATTAATAACATTATACACACTCATCATGAAATAAAACAATCTTCAATCATCGTAAAAAGATCCCACAAATCCATGAATTAACTAGGCTTAATCTTAACTTAGGAGAATTATTTCATAATAAAAGAAAAATCAACATAATATTTCAAGGAAAACATGATTAGGTTAAAGAAAACAAAACCCAATGAAGAATTACCTTGAATAAATTGCAAATCTCATTTTGAATCTACTAGAGTACAATTTGAATTTGCTTATTGATTTGAAAGAAAAAGTACTGTCTAGAAAATTAATCTGAAAAATCTCTCCAAAAAGGTCTCCCCTAATGTGGGTTTAATCACTTATTTATATTGTCAATTCCAAGTAGGGTTAGGACGCTGGCCCTAAATTTGTAGTCACATTGCAGTGGTATTTCAGAACATAGAATTACCTTTGTTGGACTTGGTTTCTTCATAAAAGTTGCAGCCCTGGATGCGTTGATCAATTTGGCTTTTGAATTATCCAATTTCGATGTTTGAAGCTCAAGTTATATCTATTTTAGTATTCAGTGCTTGAATAAGAAATCCTTTTCCTAATGGGATTCTGTGAGTATTCGAGACCTAACTTTGTAACAACGATTGGAGACCCAAACAAACTTGGATTTTTGCACCTTTTTGAAAAGTTCGAGATATCCACTACAACTTTATTGAAGAGGACTTTTAAATTAAAGAACTCTAACTTAATGAAAAACGTAAAACAAGCAACAAAGTTCAGGAACATAAAATACTGAAATTTTCTTACTGTTTAGCAATTAATTCCTCCAGCTTTTCCTAAGTGTCCTTCGCTCTGCTTATTTTGGAATTATTGTGAAATTCTCCAAATTCTACAAAGCTCAACATACAAATTCATGATCCCAAAATGTGTGTCTATAAGGGTAAAGTCATAAAATTCAACCCTAAAATCTCATAAAATAATCACAAATTCATATGTATACACAACATTTATCACATAGATTTCATCCTTTCATACCATGGACTGCAAGCTGCCTGTGATTGTTAAAAGCAGATGATACTATTTTTCTTACTAGTTGCTTGGATCAGTTTATTTCTTGTTGTAAGTTTAATGTTGGTCCCCTCTTTGCACCCTGATTTAACATTAAACGAACTTATCTTTTGTCAGGGCGTTGGAAGATTGTGACACATCTCCCCCATGCATGGTTGATATTTTTAGGTGCATGGGAAAAGCAGCTCGTGCTGCTTTATTTATGATAGCAAGGCATCTTCGTCTGCGAAGCGAGTATGGACTATATAGCTGTAATTTTTTAATTAATTTTAAGGGAAAAGTGTCTGATTTGTGCTTAAAATTCGTATATGCAGCGTGTTTAATCATTTACTTGATGATAACCCGTTGCCTCCTGGTGAGTTATCTTCATCTGTGCTTGTGGCTACCTACTGTAATCCATCCATGCAAAATGGAAAAGGGTCTATAGGGGGAGGGAAGCCGTCAATAAATGGTGAAGTTGAGAAGGGATTACTAACAGTGATTTCTTCTGACAGTCCTGGTCTGCAGGTACTTAGGGTTTGATTTTAATAATAATATAAACTATTGTGGTGTTATTTGATGTTGAGATATTGGTTACCTGGGAACTATATTCACATTAAGAAACATTTTGATACTCATTTTACTCTATATGCATCCATGTAGAGACACTCTTTACACTCAGTTCTCTAAGTTTATGCAATATTATAACCTTGAGAATGATTTCTCTTAATCAATCCTCCACTGTTTTTTTTTTTTTTTTTTTGTTAATATGTTTGTCAATCAAATATTTATATATATTTATCGTGTGTTGGATTTACAAAGATGTGTTGTGAAATATTAGCTAGAAAATGGGTGTAGAGAGTACTTTATTTTATGTGATGGCCCCAATATTGTTTATTGTGCTTATGTCTGCTTTTGAAGTGGTTTCTTTCAAGATCTGAATTTTTACATTTTTTGGAAGAACTTGATTGATATTATTCATACTCTCTTTTCATGTAAACTCTTTTCTTCCTTAGGTCTGTGATCCCAATGGTCGCTGGTATCTCGCGGATGGTGGGTCATCTCCTGGAGATCTTGTACTGATTACAGGCAAGGCACTAAGCCATGCTACTGCTGGCCTTCGTCCTGCTGCCTTGTATAGATCAGCTGCTGATTATATGTTGTGCACCAGTAATGGAGGGAGGTACAGTTATCGTTTTAAGTGGGTTTGCATGATGCATGTACGTTAGAAGATAAGTTGCTCATACTGAACTTCCATTTCAAATTAAATTATCTGTTTGAGTGTTGTGGTTCAGGACATCACTGGCATTTAGGCTCATGCCACAGGGCAATGCTATATTAGACTGTTCTCCAATTGCAGCAGCAGGTCATGTCATTCCCCAGAGTTATGTACCAATATCTGTAAGCCAGTTTATGGACGACCTTTCTGCGGAAGAAGATGGATTGTGTAATCGTTCTGATAATACTTATGTAAGTACCATATGTTAGCCGTTCACAGCAATTCATGAATAGAAATGAAGAGGCTCATTAAATATATTTATGCATTCATATTTCGTTGTTTCATTCTTGTTCTTAGCTCTGGCCCTTAAAATTGGGTTTCCAATGATTAGGGAAACCAATTTATGATGTAAAATTGACTACCATTGTATTTGATCTATTTCATCACTTGTTATAATGTTGATAGACTGTGTGACACTGACAATTTTATCTGAGAGAATAACTTTCTGCTATTGGAACATTTAAACTTTCTTCCTGCATTTTTAATTGCTGTATTTATCTCCATAAGTTATTTGGCCGCAAGTCTTTGTGTAACTTAATTTGCAATTTTTTCAGGTGTGTTACATTTGCCAACTGGATTCTTAAAATTTGTTTTTCACTTGATTTATGTGATTGCAGGTCGCACAAAATGATTTAAGTAAGGAACCTTCATTAAGAAGTGTTCTCTCAGATCCCTTATCGTGAGTTCATTGTTGCCTCTCTTTATTTAAAGCAAGTTTCTTTGTTTTCAATTATATAATACTAAGTTTATTGTATTCTTTCTGACTCCTTATTGTTAAGCTGTTATGAGATCTTCTGTAGTTCAGTTACAGTTTTAAGTCTTAAATCTTTGTTGGATTCTATTGTAACGGTTTATAGGATGGATTGATGACTTTTATTTTTTTAATTAATTTTTTTTTTATGTGAAACTCAAGTAAGTTTATATAACTTCAGGAAAGTTAAATGAGCTGTCTACATTATATCTAGATGCATATGAGTCAGGACAACCCCTAGAACAAAAACCAACAGAGAAATTGGACAACGAACTCCTAATAGATAGAGAAAACAGAATACTCCTTTAATCACGTCACTGCAGCCTCCCAATTATTAGCAATACTGAAGTGGCATATCCTGAAAGTAATGTGACCTGGATGCTCAAAGAGAATCTCAAAACTTAGTTTTGTCCCATAAAATTCGGGCTCATCTCCTTTTATGTTTTCAAAGATTATTCTATTTCTTTTTGTCCCATATGATGCAAAATGTAGCCATAATATCACAACCCCATGATTTTTTATCCCTAAAGGTTCTTTATTTCTTCTGTATTTCCTCAAATTAGGTATCCCCTTTCTCGCTTGTTCTCACTTAATTTTTTCCCTCCTGCTTGCTTGTACTAACTTTTATCCTTCTTTTGCCCTTAGTTTTCTCTGCTTTCTATCTTTTCTTTATCTATGCTTTGATACCAATTGATAAAGGAGAATATTTTATTAGAAATTTTTTATATTTACTTATGTCTCATTATGTTTGGACTCTAGTTTCATATATTAACTATTCTTTGTACTCTATGGCTAGAAGCCAAGTTCTTAACTTAAAGAATTGGTCTTGCTCTCTCTCTATATTTTGTGAATAATATGGTTAGTATGTGGTTCTAATGGAAACTCTTTGTCCAATTTGTTGTTTATTTAGTGGTGCATTTCTTGAGGATGCCATGGTTGTTTCATGTGGACATTCATTTGGTGGTCTTATGCTTAGAAGGGTCATTGAAATGGTAAGTGGGCAAACCCATATTCATTATTGATTATATAAAATTTTAGATTATCGCAGCGATGATGCAAATTGCTGTATGAAAGGACAGTCTAGCCATTATTCTTTGTGCATATGATGAACCATTGTTGTGGGTAGCTACCTAAAATTTCTCTTAAATTGAGCAAGGGAAATTGGAAAATTATAATAACGTTGGATAAACTAAATATATCTGTTTGTTTGACATGACAATTAAGCTTCAGATAGAGTTTGAAGAAATGTGTTATAGGTGGAACAAGAATAACTTGTTCATTGAAGAATTGTCATGACATAATATTGTATACTCCATCAGGGAGATTTTAAGTCAACTTACAGGACTTTAAGCTGAAGGATGTGGGGTCCAAGTCTGTAAAACATTGTGCTCTTGTGGTTTTCTACAACTTGGACAGACATTTGCTTAAATGTTTTTAATGGAAGTTAGGAAATAGGATGTAAATTGATAGTTAAGATTAATGGTGTTAATTTACAACTAGCAATGTGATTTTTTATTTTTCCATATCTGTGCGTCCTCTAGCTCAATAGAGATGATGTACGGGAATCACAGATTCTTTAAAGTTCAGTAGCAAAAGTGCATTTGATTTAAGATTTGGGTAACAGAGCCAGAGAGTTTATTTGTATTCAAAATAATGGAATTTGTTAGCTTTTGTTGTGACGATGAATGGTGTTGGAGGTGCCAAAATTAATGTCTGCTCATAATTACTGACAGAGGCAGCAATTTTATGCTTAAACATGTTACAGCTTCTGATGGCCTGCAGTAGAAATTGTTGTTTAAAACTTCTAATTTTTATTAACTGTTCTTTACATCACAGTCAAGATGTACCATCTGCAGCGCTGAGATCGAGACTGGGTCTTTGGTCCCTAATCTAGGTACATTTTGTTTCCCTTCGTTCTCTTTCTTAAGATATTTGTTCTTGCTTCATACCAATTTACACTTTTTTAATTCATTCAATGCTCTTTGACAGCTCTCAGAGCTGCTGCAGTAGCCGTGAAGCAGGAGGATGATAGAAGGCTGTTCCATAATGCGGCTCTCCGTAAGCGTCGGAAAGAAATGGGGGATCAAATGGATCCAATCAGAAAATCAAATAGGGTACATCTTGTTTAAGTGCATAATATTTTCACAATTTAGGTTATTTTTTATACTTCGGGCCATGCATATAATCTCAGTATCGTAGTTAACATACCATAGAAATAATTGGTTTACCTAGTGGAATCAATACATAGATATGGTTTTTTGAATTCGGCAAATAGTACTAAAAAAATTTTCACTGTATTTTTAGTGTGAAATAGTGTAAGTGTACTAATGAGATGATGAACAAAGAGGGTGAGAAAGGATTTCTAGAGAAAACAAACAAATAAATAATTTTTTTGAAGGAAAAAGGTTTTGCAATTGTTTGATAAAAAAAATCATATCATATATTATGGCTTAGGATCTACTAGGATCATAAGGAATTTCTAGGGAAGCAAGAAATATATGTTTAATGATCTCATAGAGATCAATGATTCATAGTTGATTGATAGCAAATTCATAATAGACCTATTAACTTAGGAACAAAGAGGATGAGAAGGAATTTCTAGGGAAAAGAAACATAAATTTCATAAGGAAAAATTGATCTCATAAGAGACGAGATTAACGATTCATTATTGATTTATAACAACTTCGTAATAGGCTTTATGATTGACTTCACCATCCTTAATAAATGCAGTATTAAACACAACCACAAATTCTTACATGAGTTGTAGGTATTAGGTAGACCATGCAACTTTATTATAGATTTTATAGAAGTTGTTTTAGGATAACTACCTAATCAGAGATCCATAATTCAGTTAATGGATACTAATTCATTATAAATATTATAATGACTTATTATAATTCTTTTTTAGGCTTGTATTTATAGACTGTTTTACATATATTAATATTAACATGTCTCACCCCACCGAAAGTTCCCACATGGTTTAGAAGTCTAGATTTACTGTAAAACTTACTAGCTTGGCAACAATAGCCAGAATGCAATCAACATAAATTATCATGTAGTCAACGCCACCATGAACACAACACAAATGCAAAGATAAAAATACAAGTCAAAGGGAATATTACTTAGCGGAACCCATTAAGGATTCCGTTAAGTTATAAAGAGATACTAAGTCGTGTGAAAATTTGGTCTATCCAAAACTTTAAGTTTCATTCAAATGAATAAGGATTTATATGGTAATTCCTGGAACAACCCTCCAAGCATAAATAATTCCCTAGATAGAACTAATGATTAACCTTTCTCATAGTGAATTATAACTCAAGTGATTCTTGAAATAATGGAAACCTGGAACTATAACTAATCAGAACACATAAGACTTTCTAATGAACTAAAGAGACAGCAAATAGTAAGAAAACAGGTGCAATGCTTAATTTCTCATAAATCAGCATTCAAGGAATCTATACTAGTATGAGAGGATCGGTCATAACTTGAAATTTAAAATTTCAACACTGTAAGATTTGTTAGATAGCTGACTGAAATTTCCAGTTGGTTAATGAATTAGAGCAAAAATCTTAAGTCCACTGGAATATACATTGTTACCTATGCATTGGAACACTTGTGTGCCTCACTTATAAAGATTTTGCGAAAAACAACTTGTACAAGCAAATATCTGAGATAAATTGATATTTTCTTGGACGAAAGAAGAGTTCCAGGAATGTAATTTTTTTGTATCAAAGACACTCTGGAAGAAAATATTTGGTATGCAAACTATTTTCAATAAATTGAAAAGAAATAAAAGCTCAATATATATATGATATATACTACACTTAACACGTAAATATGAGAGCACAGTTTTGTATAGATGAGTTTATTTGGATTGTTAATTATTTGTGCAAAGGAAAATGGATTTGTTGCTGCTGATGATGGGTTGCATAGAGGCGTGCAGTATCCATTTTCTGTTAATGAGAAGGTGCTAATTAAGGTGAGTATTATTCCCTCGTTGGTACTAATCTGTTGACTGAGAACATGCTTCTTGTTTAGATAAAAATTTTATTGGCGGACTGAATTTTATAGGGAAATAGGAGGACGCCAGAAAAATTTGTTGGCAAGGAAGCTGTCATCACATCCCAGTGTCTCAACGGTTGGTAAGTGATCTAACTTATCAATCATATTGTTTGTCGTTGCTTTCAACTATAGACACAGGTGGTATATTTGGATACATTTTATTTGCAACTCTTTGTATTAGTCGTATATATTCTTGTGAATCACATGGAAGTTGTTACCATAATAGGCACTGTTAAACAGTGCTATTAGGTAAAGCTTCACTTATGTATACCTCATTTTGTGTTTGTAGGTACTTGCTTAAGATTATTGGAAGTGGTGAGAATGTGCGGCTTCAGTATCGTTCTCTTCGCAAGATGTTGAATTCCCCAACCATTGAAGATGGTCGTACCCCGCATCCTATTCAGAACAATAGTTCATGACTTCAAATTTGTTTGTTTTAGGAATTTCATGTTGTTGCATCTGGGTAGCATATATTAGTGATGTATAAACTTGTCCTGACCCTGTCGAGATAAATGTGATACAAGTTTCTTGTAAGTTACACTGCATTTGCATGTTGATTTAGCTGCAGAAGAGAGATAGGTCCTGTAACAAGCCTGTAAAGAAAATTGTATTGGTGTAAGAGGTTATCAGCGAGATGATAATTATCAATCATGTATAATTTTGTTGGTTGGAAGAAAGCCATTTTTTCTTTTTTGGTTACTTGCAAAATGAAAAAATCATATCAAATTAGCCCTTTCGCGAGTTTTCTATCTTTTCCTAAATTAGAATTTGCTATGGAGGTAGCTTGTTTGAATGGTATATGAATTACATCGAGCTTCAAGAATTAGTCCAACCATATTTCTCCTTGTTTTGCGGGATGATATTGTCTCTAAGTAAATTCCTTAACCCTTTACCCAAAATTCTAACTTTCAAAGCTCCAGCAATCTTCTTGATTCCCAGGAGGTGTTATTGAATCATTTGGAGTGAAGGGTACTCATTAATATCTAAAATTCAACACAAAAGCATTTAGAATGCCTAAAGAAGTGAATTTTGAAGGCTTTCTTTAAGTTGTTATATTAAAAACTACATGTAGACAAAAAGTGATACCATTTACAAATGTAAGTGATTGCTAATGAATACCTCGTATGAATCGAGAATGATAATGATGTTGCATTTTTCAGTGACATCAAAGTGATATGATTCACACATGCGAGTGATCGTTAATGAGTACTTTATAAAAGTTGAGAATGACAATGATGTCGCATTCATTATCAACATGCAAATGGAAGAGTTGACGAGATACCTTCGGTTGTATGTGTCATTGGTTGATGCATTATTATTTTGTTCTCAATAACAACCTTATGAACACTACACTAAGTTGTCAATTGGATACTAAATCAAGCAAAAAGTTGATCTAGAGAATGATGTGGTTAGGGTTGCTCAGTTATACATAACATCTTCATTTAGAAATAAACATAAGTGCAAAATGGTGGAAAATGTCCTAAGTTGGATGAGTTGAATACAAAGATAAAAGATATGGAGAATAATAATTAAGGTGCTAGAATGGAGCCAATATAGACATGTGTGTTTCAACTCCCAATCCACATTCATGTCTACTACAAAGTATTGGCACAATAGTTGCACCATTTGCCACAAGGTGTCTATTCTAGGATCATCAGAAATGGCTTTAGATATTGTCTCTAGCATTAAAGATTGTGATATTTGGATAGGCCTTGTTTTCAATACAAAGCAAAGATAAATGAAAGATAGATTGGGCACTCTAAGGTGTCTTGGCCCACTAAAGAGTCGTTTTGATAGACATTGTCCAAGATCCTCTATAATAGAAACAATTGAAGGAGGTCTATACCTCAAGGGTGGGTTTGTGGTGAATTGGAATCCGTTCTTGTTGGACACTCCTGAACATTCTTGACATGGAAGTCATCTTAGCCCAACATGAACAAACATATAATCAATTTATATAGCACTTAATACTTCTTGTGATGGCCTTCCTTAATACCTCTTCATTCCTTTGCAACATGCAAGGAATAAATCTATGTATATGTACCTCTGCATGTTTTCGTTCATTAGGTAAAGACTCATATATAAGGACCTAAAAGGCATCAAGCCTTACCTTACCTCTACATGCTATGCTTGGCCTTCTTAGATTATGCTCTTGAACCACCATTCACATATCCTTCATACATAACACATAATTACTTTCATAGTTTAAGACCATCAAAGCATTGCTCATTCTCAAAAGCTATCAATATATTTTCATACTCATGTAAACACAATTTATAACAAATTATTGAAAAACCCCCATACATATTATTTATTGCATTTAATGCACCACATATGTGTTAGAATGATTCAAGTTGTTTTCTCAATTTAAGTGACAACTAGGTTAATCTCACTAGATGATTGACGTATGTCATTGATTTAACTTGAATGGCTAAAACAATTTTCTATTCAATCCATGCTTCTTTATAAATATCCTTAAGAAAACCACTTTTCAGTTTTTTACTATAAATTTTTATCGAGTTTTCAAAATTTTCAAACTCTCCAGCTTTCTAAAGGCTTTCCCCATTTCCAAACAAACCTTAAGATTTTCCAGTTTCTAAACAAATACAAACTAAATTATTCACGTCACATGCTAATCACAAGACAATTTTTTTGAATTTGTATTTTTCTTGCTTGATTCGTCTTTGAGTATGATTTTAGGTAAACTTAGGGTTAGTAATGTTGGATAGAAACATGCTTTTAGGGCTTTGTGTTTCTAGTTAAGTTGAACACTAGTGAGTTAGTGGTATATGCTCAACATGAGTTATCTTTTATACATTGAGAGTTATTTGCTCCACATGAGTTATCATTTACATATCGAGAGTTATCTGTTTAACATGAGTTATTCTCTATTTGTCAAGAGTTGGTGCCTTCTTAACATGAGTTATTATTTGTATGTCACACATTAATGCATTAATAGGTAGCAATAGGTTTATGGTGTGAGCTATTACCTACACGTTGAAAAGGATTTTAGATTTTTTTTTTTTTCTGAGAAACACTTTGTTGTTGTCTCGGTTGGCCAAGACGAGATGTTGCCACATAAACCCTTGTAACCTTATAGTAGCTAGCCACTAGGAGGAGACTTGAATCCTTAAAAGTGTTGCTAGAGCAACATTGTCCATTCATTATATCAAGGTGTTGATAACATTAGTTAAACTTCCAATGATATCATTATATTGTGCCTTTATATTAAGAGCAATTGATTGTGTCTCAATAGTTGGTGCAAGTTGATTCTAAACAACAGAAACAACCTAATTTTCAACAAAGTTTGAAAAAAAAAAATATCAATTAAAAAGCTAAAATAAGTTTTTCAAAAACATTTTTTATAGTAATAAATTATCGATGGTAAAAATCTATCAATGAAAAATAAATAAAATTAAATATATAATTTTACTTAAACAATAAAAAATAATATTAATTTTTATAGTGATTCAAAGATTGAAAAGAAATATTATTTTGTAAACATAAAACATAGAGAATCTAGCTTCTTGCCCACATGAGGGGTTATCCTGTGTGCAAATAATGATTTGCTAAAAATCAATTTCATGAGACTTAAAAATAATAAATTTATGGCCATAATGATAGTCTCTATTGGCTGCAAATTAGCCTAATAATTGGGTGTGGTTATGGAGCAATGGTGGGGACTGGGACCTAAATATCATGTGCCTACAATGAAATATGAATAAATAAATTTGACTTGTCAGATTCTGTCTTCCAAAACTGACAACTTCTTAATAATGTCAAACTTCCCAATTCATCAACTTCATCTAATACAGATTTTTCTATTCTTTTTTTCCCCTTATTGTATTTTTCCCTTTTATTTTTTCCTTTTATTTTCAAAACAACATATGCTTAAAAGATGAAATATAATTTTTAAAATATTAATACAATTTTTTAATTTTTGTAAAAATTCAAAAAATTTTAGAATTTTTAAATTTTTTAAAATTCTAATTATACCCTTTAATTATTTAAAAATGATAATTATATCTTTAAAAAATTAAATAAAAATATTATTTTAAAATTAATTTGAAATTTAATAGTTTTAACACTTTGAGTAATACAATTTTAAACTAATAAAAATATGTTAATAATTTAATATTCATATTAAATGTTAATAATAGTTTTATAACTTTAATAAATGAGTAAAATAATTCACAGTCGGGCGACTTATTAGTAATAATTCAATGTTAACGGATTCAAGTGATTAATTTGTGAATAATAATTTATGATTAAAAACTCCGAATTCCGGAAAGAGATTTGATTATATTCTCATCCATAATTAGCAGCGAACTCGAGCTTCCGAGTTCAGCGTATAAATTTATCAAAAGGTTCTTGTTTGCCTTGCCTTCGAGTGATATGACTGTTCCAAGCCTCGTGACAAGACAGGTTCGTTCTTTGCGATGGGTCCATTCTGCAGTATTCAAATCCATGTTAATGGCCAGCAAGCTTTTTTCCTCGACAAGGTAATCTCAACTAAATATTCATGGAACTCTGAGGAATATACTATTCATTGAATTTTTGGTGGTGACTTTGATTTCTCTTTGCAGCGTATTATGTCAACGTACTCAGAAAGTCTGAAGAAGAAGATCACAGAAGAAAAAAGAAGAAAGAAGTCATCAGGAATTATTGAAATGGGTGGGTTTCCAGGAGGCGCCAATGGGTTTGAGCTGGTATCAAGATTCTGTTATAACAATGGAAGAATAAGAATCACTGTTTCAAATGTTTGTGTTCTTTACTGTTGTTCCGTGTATCTTAGGATGAGAAATCTGCTGGAACAAACAGACTCATTTCTTGAAGGGATGTTTGAGTGGCCATGGAATGACATAATCACCTGTCTCAAGAGTTGTGAATCGTTCTTTACGTTTGCAGATTCATGTCATCTTACAGACAAGCTCCTTTGTCCACTATTACTAAAGATTACCCAGAATTCAGATTTACACACTGTTGCTTCATTTTCATCTTCATCATCAGAAACTTTCACCCCAGAATCAATGAAACCATGTTCATCGAGGTCAAGAAGAGAATGGTGGTTTGATGGTTTGACGGCTTTACCCCCAATGATCATTCAGAAAATCATCCACAGATTGTTGGCTTATGGGACTGATGATAAAAGCTTAACCCTCACAAGATTCCTTGTTCATTACCTGAAATGTTCTGTGAAGTCCAACATCCACAGCTCCAGCTCCGAGTATTTTGGTAACCTTATAGACACTGCTATTCAAGGGCTTATTTTCGCAGGGAAATCTAGTTTTTCTTGCAGACAACTATTTGGAGTACTGAAAATTGTGAGTGGTTTCGGTGTGAGCAAAGATTGCAGAGGTGAATTGGAGAAAATGATTGGTGGAATGCTTGAGCAAGCAACATTGGATGATTTATTGGTGTGTAGCAGTGGTGGTGGTGACTGTGGTAGAGGTTTCTATGATGTTAATCTTGTATTAAAATTAATAAAGATATTTGTAAATGTTAATAATAACAATAAATGTAATATGGGGAAGATGAAGATGGTTGGGAGATTGATTGACAAATACTTGGTTGAAATATCCCCTGATCATAGTCTGAAGGTTTCCAAGTTTGTTGCTGTTGCTGAGAGTTTACCAGATTATGCCAGGGATTGCTTTGATGAGGTCTATAGAGCTGTTGATATCTATCTTCAGGTCAGTAATATATGTGTCTTTCTGTTCAGAATATAACACTTTTTTTTTTATACATTCTCATCGATCTATCATCTATATGTTCTTGTATTGCAGTCTCATCCCGATCTATCCCTCCATGAGCGATCAAGATTGTGCAGTTGCCTTAATAACGAGAAGCTCAGTCTTGAAGCATGCAAGGATCTTGCAAAGAATCCCGGAATCCCTCCGATTGTGGCCGTTCAAGCACTTAAGTCACAGGCACAGCGGACCAGTCTTTCAAAGAATGATGGTTATGGTAAAATCCCGAATAGCTGCAAATCTCAAATGGTTTTATACAATATTCACCTTAATGAAAGAGAGATCTTTCCGGAGGAAAATGGGAAAATGAAACTGAATAATCTACAGAAGATGAAATGGAGGGTGGTGGAGTTGGAGGAGCTAAGGTTGGTTAAGCTTAAGCAGAAAGCTTTGAGCACACCAACTAGTTACAGAACTTTGCAAAGACTATGTTAAGACCCTTCAGATTCTTACTTTCTTATCCATCCATATGGAATACGCGTGAAAAACAGCCTTGATGCCTTAATTTGATTGGTGGCCTTGGGCAACTGGTTACTATGTAAAGCCCGAGCCTTTGTAAAATGTTCACATTTGACATGAAAGTCATATGTTTTTTCTTTTTTTTTTTTGGAAATCCTTATAAATCTCTATTTCGCTTAATTCCTTATTTTAGACTTTTATAATTAATCAATAATACCTTATTAATGAGAATTGTTCCTTAACAACCCTGCATGTTAGACACGAAGTATGGCCAACTTATAGTAAACACATCAGGGGTCGGCTCAGCTCGCACGTGGCACAAGCTACAATTTTTTCAATTATTATTTTTATTTCAATTATACAAATGGGTCTAAAATCAAATGTGCAAAATCTTTTTTATTACTTCAAAATGAAAAAAAATTCATATGGTAATGAAGAAGTGCAATCACAAGAACATACATCTATACCATCTCCAACGGAAAAAAACGAAAAGGAAAAATCAATAGTGTGAAAACATTTCAATCAAATCAAAGTAATGGTAAATTGGTTCGATGGACAATCTATAAATATTATGGTGCTTGTTTAACATATGCTAGTTTAAGGAGCATTGAGCATCTCCGACACCATATAAATGAGCATTGCAAAAAATACCCCATCACTTTAAAAGAGCAACAACAAATTGTTTGCATAAGATCACTATTAGTTTGTGCTTCTTCTTTAGGCAATTCAATTGGTTTTGCCATCGGAGAAATGATATACTTCACATACAATCAATAAAAAATGTGCGATTACATGGTTAGTTACATTGTTAATTTTGATCAATTATTTTCCTACATTGAAGATGAAATATTATAATGAATGATGCAAGATAGTATTTAGCTTGCATTTAAAAGATTTCCTAGGTCTACAATAAGATAAAAAAGAAATGGAATTAAAGTAAATTTGATATTTTATGGTTGAAGATGTAACATAGAATACTGTGGAACATGCAAGAGAAAGAAAGTGTGTGGAACATGTAAGAAAAAGGAAACATGTGCATTGTTATAACTTCGTACTTATTAAGATGAGGCGGTCTATTTTATCTTAAGCAAGTTTAATTGATCAAGATTAAATTATTGTAACTTAAAAGTTTGTTGTGATAGTATGTTAATATGAGTCACACCTTGCTAAATATTACTTTTATCCTTGCCCTATTAAATATATTTTTATGCTCACCTCATAGCTTTATAATGTTTCTTTTTAGGTATGAGTGGTGTAGCTATCAGAAGAAGTCCAACGTGTGGATGAGGTCAAGGCATACTTATTATAACATATGTGTGCATGTGTGTGTGTCTATAGGCTAATTTTGGAGACGTATATGTGTATATAGGAGTAAGGTATTGGTAGCTAGACAAAACATAATTTTATTTCTTTAGTGTGCATGATCAAATTTCATTTAGTGTTAAATTGTGAAAAAAAAATCTAGTTAGTTGATAAGACTGGTACTTAAATATTTGAAAATACTAGAATAATGTATTATGTAACAAGTCTTTTAAGAAAGAGATCATCCTTAGGTTAACTATTTTTAGAGGATACTTTGCCAATTTTTCTTGAAAATAGTTTACCTATATGGGGTGGTTACAAAGACTAATTGAATATTTTGTTTTCCATTGTAAGCAGATGACATGGAGTAAGTGTCAATTTGTGGGATGCATTCTTTGATCGAAAGACGTATATCTGTTAGTCAAAGCAAAAGCTCTCACTTTTGTTGATTAATCACTTCCAAAGGAGACACTCTATGTATAAGGAACTACCTTACAACAAATATGATATGAGAATGCTTAAATCTTATGCAACTTTAAATGGATCTTATCTATTCAAATAATATTACCTTTGAAGTCAAAAGCTTATTTTGATCATAGTCACCTATAAGTCCTAATAAGAGAGATATTATTATACATATAAAGAGAGAAATTGTAAACTTTGTCTGTTGGTCCCAAGAGACTTCAATATTGTGCATTGTTTAAATGTATCTCAACTATCTAAATAATCTGATCTACAAATTTTAAAATTAATATAAAATTTAGGTCAAATAATTATTTTCCACCCAACTATTTAAATTTGGAAAAATACAATTTTTGATTCATTTGTCAAAATCAATCACTAGTTTAATAATAAAAAAAATATTTATATTATTTTATTCAAATATTATAACAAATATATACTGTAAAGTGTAAATGTCTTTTTTAAATTTTATTAAAAATAAATGAATATTGTTTCTGTTTTATTTATATAATTATCAAATCTATTTATATATTTTAAAAATATAATATAAACTCCAACGGTTTATAATATCATCTTTATATTTCAAATTTGTTTGTTTTTAGAAGCATAACCATAATTGTTGAAACTATTAAAAAAACATATTAAGGTTTTCAAAATTTTAAAACACTTTTAAAATTTTTAAAAATATTTAATTAATACCCCCTTATATTTTTTAAAACATTTATATCCATATTTATACCAGTAAAAAAATTTTATTATTTTTAATTAAATTAATATAAATTAAGATATGAAGTTTATTAAACAAAATTTTAAGGAAAAAGTGTCTTCGTTTGAGGATTTTTTTGCTTTTTCAAAAATTTTATAAATTTAAAAGAATTTATGTATAAATGTAAGAAATAAATATGAAATTAATATTTTCAAACTACAAAAGGGAAGAATCTACCATGCTTAATAGATATTGTTTCAGATTTAGTCAATTATCCATGTTTACATATTAACATGCATGTGTAATGGATATTGTTTCTTTAACAAATATAAAGAGAAACATTTTCGATAAATCTGTTCAACTTCTTGTTCATATATTTCTAAATGCACAGAAAATAGATATAAATAAACTATTCATTCTCAAATCTTCATCACAGGCAAGAAACCCCGTAAACCAAAAGGAATCAAATAACCATAATTTATTGAAGGTTTTGGCCTGAAATTATTGAAACAAACACGAGAAATAAAATATGAAGCAAATCGCAATAATTTGAAGTCAATTATTTTGTTGGTACAGGATGAAGCCTTGGAAAAACCACACAGAATTAACGGTTTTCTAAAACAAGCGGCTTAGCAAGTCGCACACAGTTAACTTGATTTACCTTTTCTTGGTTTTTCGTGTTGTTCTTTTCAAACCCTACAAAAGAAACAGCATGCATGTGACCAATATTGCCAAATGTTAGTCTGATCCCGTGATTACTGAAGCTAATATTTTGTTTTAGAGAAGAGAATAGTATAGTTTGTACGCCAACTTTTGTCTTGTTCTACGTAAAGACACTATTCGTCTATCCACTAGAATAACCTGTGCACAAGTTGTTCATCACAGGTCTGCCGATGCAAAGATTTATTAAAACTGGGAAATTCTTCTGTACGTTGTAATCAGTTAAGAAAAGATTCAGTGATACTGGTGGGTTTTTCTGGCGTGCATGGCCCCCGATCTCATGCTTAAGTGAGATACCAGGGCAAAAATTAACAGAAAAATGAAGAGTTTTATGCGAGTCCAGTGAGATTACTCCTTGCAGCCCCTTACAGGGTTCCTTTGCCAGAGACTTTTAGGGTTGTGTTGCCATGACTTCAGGTAGAATTGGACTTGAATTGAGCTTATTCAAGGTCAAGCTCCAGCTTGAGAGCTAAATATTTTTTAGCTTGAGTTCAAGAGTCTAATATTTTTAAACTTGAGCTTAAGGTGTGTTTAATTCATCAAATTGAAAAATTTCGAATAAAATTGATTAAAATAACGTTATTTTAATCCCTAGGGCTTGGCCTAACGGTAAGGGCCTTGGCCAACCCTTGTGGTGGTCAGACTTCAAAAAACACTTGTTAATCAATATACATTAGAATGATATTATTTTGATAATCTATATTAATAATTTGTTAAAAACACTTGTTAATAGACTTAATTTAAAAATTCATTAAGATATTCTTTAAAAAGTTTGATTCGATTTGTTAAATTTTAAGCTTAAGTTAATATTCATATTGTTCAAATATGTTGAACCCAAATTCAGACTTAGGCTCGATTGGAGTCCAACTCTAATTAAAATTTTATTATATTAAGCTTGAGTTCAACTTTGTCAAAATTCATTGAGTTTAAGCCTATGCTCAGTTTGAATTCACATTTGCTCACCCATTTAACATATTTAAAGTCTCTTTCCCCTTAAGAGGATTTTCTTGAGTCATCGTAGGCCCATTTATCAAGGACTTTTTCATTCGGCTTCATCAACTTGTGCCAGGATAAACAGTCTCCCTCAAGACAATCAATTGTTTATATCCATTTCTGTCAAAGAAGTCCAGCAAGGTTCAAATGGACCAATCCAAAAATCAAATCAACAAAAAGAGCTATAAAGTTTTTAATACTTCAGCAAAATCTATGGAGTTTAATTCGAAGGTTCGTGTTATCTAAACCCTTTTTAGAGACCAATGGACATAAGCTATATCAATGGGGCAATCTTTATTGCGTCATGGTATAATCGGTAAAAAAAAAAAAAAAAAAAACCCAACATAGCTTTATTAAAATTGAAATGTTTTGTTGGTTGGACTCACTTGGGTTGGGCCCTTTTGCCAAGGAGCCCAACAAGATTTGAATGCCACCCCATGTGTCAAGCCTGACATATTAGGCCTTATCCAAAGGCTTGCTCTTTCTTCTTTCGTTTTGACTTTTTTTTGTTTGGGAGAAGATGAATTAAAACACAATGGTGTTTTAATATGATTAGGCTCATTATGTGAGGGTTTATGTCTGCAGTTATATGATATTAATAATTTTGGGAGAATGCTCTAACAAAGTATAACAAAAGTTATAGAGAAAATATCTTAAAAAGTACTTGATTTTGGATAAGAATATTGAAGAGAGTTGTTAGATTTTTTTAAGAATCTTCTTGTCTGACTTAAGATGATGATTGTCTAATCCTAAGTATTAAATATCTGATTTTTTTTTTATTTTTTTTTTTTTTATATCTCTTTGTTTTTCCCTCCTCCTTACACTCCCTTCAATAATCCTTTACATTAATAGCTAGAAGGGAATAGATTTCAATTTTATTAGTTACATTTTAAAGCCAAATAGCAATTTCCTAATACATTATATATTAGAAAAAAAAAATACAAGTAAAACTTGATAATGTAAGAAGTTAATGTCTTTCATTGTAAGAAGATGATACGAAATGAATGTCATCCTGTAGATTTTATTCTCTAAGTAAGAGATGTTTAGCCGCATTATAAAACCCCAAAATGGCTAAAATAATCATAGAAGGGGTGAATAAGAATATAAAAATTTTTTAAAAACTTAAAACTTTTTTCGTATTTACTAATCAATCAACCAAACAACTAATCAATATAAAACAAATAAAAAGCAAATAAAATACAAAAAATAAGGGAAAAGAAATGCTTCCTAATAATTTTAATATAGAATGAGGACATTTTTATCTTAATAATTGTTTAAAGGTAAAACGGTCATAATTAGGGCTGGATTCGAATCTAATATGTTTGGGTTCATTTTTAAATTTGGTTTGAATGAATCTGAAATGAATTGTATGAATCCGAATATGAACAATAATTTTAAAAATTAATGAATACGAGCTCGAATCTGAACTATACGAATCGAACATGAACCCGAACTTAAATTAAAAATTTTTTAATTATATTTTATTAATTATTTATATTAACTATAATTTTTAATAAATATAAATACAAATTATACAAACTGAATATAAATACGAATTGAATTATACGAACCGAATACGAATACGAACTTTGTTATAAAAATATTCGATGAATACGAATATGAACCTGAACCCGAACAGCACGAACGAGCCTGAAAACGAACATATATGTTCGCGTTAGGGTTGGATTCGAGCCGAATCAAACATGAACAGTAATATATTCGTGTTTGGGCTCGTTTCGTACTGTTTGGGTTCGGATTCGTATTCGTATTCACCAAATATTTTTATAACAAAGTTCGTACTCGTGTTCGGTTCGGATAACTAAGTTCATATTCGACTCATATTCGTATTCATATTCGGTTCGTATAATTCGTTTTTATATTTATTAAAAATTATAATTAATACAAATAATTAATAAAATTTAATTAAAAAATTATTATTTTAAGTTCGGATTCATGTTTGATTCGTATAGTTCTTATTCAGACTCTTGTTCGATGAATTTTAAAATTGTAGTTCAAATTCGTATTCGTATTTGGGTTCGTTCAATTCGTTTCAGATTTATTCGAACCGAATTTAAAAATGAATCCGAACATATTTGGTTTGAATCCAGTCCTAATTCGCATTTGATTCAGTTCGAATCTAGCCCTAGTTATAATAATACACAAGGTTATCATTTTAATTGAATATTGGTGTGTTTGCAAGTCCTAAAGCACTTTTAAATCCAGTTGATTAAAAATTCACTCATCCAAGTCATAAAACACTTGGTTCGAATATGTTGAAACTCATGGAGGAGCATGCAACCACAAGCAAGATGAACTTAGCTTTGACAAGCAACACCTTAGCCCCTTTAATTGGTTGCTCAACACTTCAGGTAGCTTCCATTCCACCCGAAGTTCACGGAGGAAACATCTATCCCACTCTTGAATCAAAGAAGAACCAAGAAGGAAGTGAAAAGGCGAAGAGTTTTCCCTCCTTAACATCAAGCCAGAGTGTGTCAAAATGGTGTCGTGGTGCTCACCTTCTAGAATTTTGCTTGTTGGTTGGCACCGCAGCTCGGTCTTGGGAGCTGTAGAGTTGCGCTTTCAGTCATCATGCCATGCAAAATTTTCAAGCCCATTTCACATGCATTTTTTAGACTATTTTGAATGTACCTAAGCAAGGCTATTTTGGTCTTGCATTATCCATGTAATTATTTGCCTATAAAAAGGTCAATTAGGGCTAGATTCAAATCAAATATATTCATATTTATTTTTAAATTCGATTTGAATGAGCCTAAAACGAGTTAAACGAACCCGAACATGAACATGAACCTAAACTGTAATTTTAAAATTCAACGAACACGAACCTGAATACGAATACGAATCCGAACTTAAAATAATAATTTTTTAATTAAATTTTTATTAATTATTTGTATTAATTATAATTTTTAATAAATATAAAAATAAATTATACGAACCGAATACAAATACGAATATGAATACGAATCGAATACGAACTTGGTTATATGAATCAAATACAAACACGAACTTTACTAAAAAATATTCGACGAACACGAATACAAACCTGAATCTAAACAATACGAAACGAGCCTGAACACGAACATGTTACTGTTTGTGTTTGGTTCAGCTCGAATCCAACCCTAAGGCCAATTAAAGTCATTTGCAATACTTAAGACTTTGATGAATTTAAAATTGAAATATTTCTTTTGGAACTTAGAGTTTGAGCTCTTTTGTTCTTCTAAAATTCCTTTCTCCAATCTCTTGGCAATGGAGATTGGTGGTAGATTTGGATCAAATTGGTGAAACTTTCCTTCATGCCTACTTCATTCCCTTGCTAGTATTCATTTCAAGCAAGTATTTCAACCTTGTTTGTGGGAAGAAAACTCAAACTTCTACATTCCTAGTTTGAAGCCTTGTGTGTTGATTGCAGTTTTGTTGGAAACTTGGTACTTATTGAGTTGTTTGGTATATGAATATTCGATCAAATTTTAAAGTGCTTTTGTCCTATCCTAAAAATTTAATAAAAGTAAAATTGTAATACATTAAGATTATTTTAGTAAATTTTGATATATAAGATTGAAGTGATATTATTGATTAGAAAATTTTTAATTATATTTTATTAATTATTTATAATAATTATAATTTTTAATAAAATATAAATACAAATTATATAAATCGAATATAAATATGAATATGAATATGAGTCGAATACGAACTGAACACGAATTTGACTATAAAAAAGTTTGACAAATACAAATATAAATTTGAATTTAAACTGTATAAAATAAATTTAAATATGAATATGTATATATTTAAATTTGATTTAGTTTGAATTCAATATTATATGAAATAAAATGAAGGGTGTGAAGGATATAAAATGGTAAAAATGCAAGGAAAAGGAAGAGAGAAACACTGATTTCTGCTGCATTTTCAGAGAAACACTGATTTCTGCTGCATTTTCACGACGCAAAAATGCGGAGCATAGGCACCGAAGCATCTATATTACCGCCGTGGATCAACTTTCCATAACAAAATCCACACTTTATAACAATAATGCAATCTTTTTAAGTAATGGTTATGCCTAATATGAAACAATTTCAGGGGACTGATTCACTTTCTTGCTGAAGAAACTCTATACTCTATCTCTTCCAATATCTACCCATGAGACAAAATCATCAGAGAGGACTTCTCTTCTAATTCCCACTCTCAATGGCTATCAGTGGCTATGTTAGTATGTGTCGAAATGGCATGGTTCCAAACAAGCATGCCTTTCACTTGCTTCTCAAGGAGTTTTCCAAGTCCAAAAACAAAAATCAAAACCCTTTTCAGTTTTATGCTCATATTATTAAGTTTGGTTTTGATTCTGATCCATCTGTTCGAAATTCATTGATTCTCTCTTTTGGTAATTGTGGGTATCTCAAGTTTGCCCGCAGATTGTTTGATGAAAGTTCAGTAAAGGATGTTGTTTGTTGGACAGCGATGATGAATAGCTATATTAACAATGGTTGTGGTGTTGAGGGATTGCAGTGTTTCCTGGAGATGAGATCAATGGGTGTGAGAATCGATGAAAAGAGTGTAGCAAGTGTTCTTAGTGCAGCAGGAATGGTAGGGGATGTTTGGTTTGGAAGGTGGATTCATGGGTTTTTTGTAGAAAGAGGAAGAGTGCAAGTGGATATTTATGTTAATAGTGTTCTTGTTGATATGTACTCGAAGTGCGGATATTGTGATGATGCTCGTAAAGTTTTTAATGAGATGCCGAGTAGAAATGTGGTTTCTTGGAGTACAATGATATCAGGCTATGTGTTAAACAGCAGGTTCAAGGATGCATTGCATTCCTTTCAAGAGATGTTAATGAAGGATGATGTTAAACCTAATGAATCTACGTTGACTAGTGTTCTCACTGCTTGTGCGCAGCTAGGTGCTTTTGATCAAGGAAGGTGGATTCATGGGTATATACACAGGAATACAAGTGAATTAGACATCAATTCATCAATACTAGCAACGGCCTTGATAGATATGTATTCAAAGTGTGGGTGCGTGGAAGAAGCTTTAATGATTTTTAACAAGTTACCAACAAAGAATAAGAATGTGTATGCCTGGACTGCCATGATTAACGGGTTGGCAATACATGGTGATGCAGTAAGTTGCTTGAGTCTTTTCAGGAGCATGGTGAGGAATGGGGTTCATCCAAATGAAGTCACCTTTATTGGTGTCCTGAGCGCTTGCTCTCATGCTGGACTTGTAGATGAGGGACGCAAGTTGTTTAAATCAATGGGAGCTGATTATGCTGTGGAGCCGAATGTAAATCACTACGGTTGCATGGTCGATATACTTGGTCGAGCAGGGCACGTGGAGGAAGCATTGAAGCTAATTGAAGACATGCCAGTGGAGCCTACTCCGGGTGTATGGGGAGCTCTATTTGGTTCCTGTATGAATTACAAAGCTTTCCAGCTAGGGGAACACATAGGAAACCATCTAATCAACCTAGAGCCCAATCACAGCGGTAGATATGCGCTTATGGCAAACTTGTATTCAAAATGTAAAAGATGGGATGCTGGTGCTCATTTGAGGAAACTAATGAAAAGGAAAGGGGTGAAAAAGCCTCCCGGCTGTAGTTGGATACAAGTGAATGGTGTAGTTCATGAGTTCATTTCACTTGGTGGATTACATTCTGAGTCTGATGATATATACAAGATGTTGGATTGTGTTACTGTACAATTAAAATTTGCTGGTTACTTTCCAGATTCTAACTTGTTAGCCTTAGTTATGGATGCTTGTTGAGACAATTAATGCAGCATCTTTCCTGGAAGTCATTTGGCCACCCCAAGTCTGGAGACCGGAGATTTCATACTTCAGGCCAGGCGGCTCTAAGAGTCTCAGGTAATCAATTTAGTTTACAAAGACCGGTTTATACAGTTAGTTAGGCAGTAGGTTTATTTAGATTTTAATTACAATTATCTCTGTTGTTGGTTGATAAAAATGTTAGTGAAAATAGATAAATACGTAAATAGAACATAACAAAGATAAAGACACTGTTAGCAGCATGCAATTGGATGGATATGGTCATTGTCCCTTTTTCAGTTGAGTCTCTACCTCGTGCGGAAGGGGATTCCTTGAAACAAACATGGACAAAACAAAATTACTACAAAAGGCGATGGGCAGGGATGGCAATTGGTATCCCTCTGTCCTACCTTGCCTTGTACCCACTTTGCTGCTATTTGCCTCAACCGGTACTCCACTTGCCAAATTCTATAGTAGACTTTGCATTTTTAATTAATTACCAAAAACCATTCATATATAAAGCGCAAGCTTAAAACAACTTACTAGGTATGGTAATTTAGGGTGACGATTGAGATTTTTAAATTAAGTTGTAGAAACTAAATTAAAAGATTTCATACTTATAAAATGGTTTTATTGTTTTATTTAAAACATTAAGGTAAAATTTGAAAAAGATTATTCTTTTTAATTTTATCAAAAAATTTAGATAGTAAAATTACAATTATACCCTTATAGCATTAATTTTTTTAATGAAGTTAGATTTTAGTTAGGAAAATGCGATTTATATACTCTAGGGGTGTAAAAGTGTTTTAAGGTCAAACCTTGGGTGGGAAAAGAATAACTCTAAATAAAATTTTATCCTTGTTCTTAACCTTCCAATAAAAAATCATAACATTCGTCAATTGTGGTTGTCATTTTTCTCAATGTCACAATTGCATATACAAAATCACACACAAAAAACATGAATTCAAGTAAAAAATATCGTTAAACTCAAATATTAAGATAAAATGTACTTGTTTTTTCTTCGTAAGTTGATGAATCGTTGTATTATGAGGAAAATGGACAACATTGTAGGATTTTCATGAACTAATTGAAATTTTAGGCATTTTAATGAAGTATAGCATATTAAACTAAATTTTATACAAGTATGCTAAACTTCAAATAAGGGATAATTACAAGATTTTAAAATGTAAAAGCATTGATAAAGTTCCACTAAAGTATTTAGACGAGTGTCTACAAAATATAGGAGTTAAAGTTTTTCTAAAAGTTCAAGATATACGCATTCTAATCAAAAGAGGCGATGGGAGAAAGGAGAAGAGAGAAAGGGGGGGAGGGGGTTGATGAAATTTTCACTTACAAATTCAGTGGTGTATCTAAAAATAACATTAAATCTCAAGAATTTAGAAGCTTAACGTATGTAAAGACTAATTGTAAGAATTTAAAGTCGGTGAGGGTTTACATCATATTTTAAAAGGTAAATTAAGATTTAGAAATTTTATAGGATATACAAATTGTTAATGTTTAGCGTATTTATAAGCTAATAGTATAAAGTCTTAAGATTGTTTTAAGTTTTGCATATTCAAAGGACTAATTGTAAGATTTTAATTCTAAAAAGGGTTTATGAAGGTTTTTAAGGGATAAATGTAAGATGTAGAAAATTTAGTAAGTATATTAAATTTTGTGTGAAATAAAATTTTGACTTTATGCAAATTTATTAAAATTATGTTTATGCATTTAATAAAGTAACATTATCATTACGAGATTAATCAAAATATTGAATATTATTGCGTTGTCAAAATAAATGATGATAGAGGATATTACTATAAATTATATAGGAGTAAAATAAGAAATGGTTATAATTCATTAGACCATGATGTATGCTGGATTGGCAAATTTATTGAATGAGTGTCTACATAATAACCTTACCATGAAACTTGTATTACCTTGGTGTAGTTATCAGGTGGAATACGATCCATATTATTATGAAACTCGAAAATGTCATCAAGTTTTTTTTTTTTTTGGCAAGTAAATGTCATCAAGTTGTATCATAGCCCTACAAAAAAAAAAAAATGACATAACTTGTTTCTATATTTTTGATGATGTCTCCAAAATAAAAAAGAACATCTCCAAGTATTGCTTTTGAAGCATACAAATATGATAGTCAAGGTAATTTGCATATCAAGGTTATAATCCTTTGGATGGGAATAGCATCATTTTCCCATGAAGGTCAATATTGACAAATTCCATATGAAAAGGGTAACACCAATGTTGATGCTGATGATCTTCCTTGTGATCTTGACTTAGAGTAAGAGTTATTAGCAACAATTAATAGAGTTTGATTTTAAATAAAAAAATGTTATTTATACTAACTAAGGGTATAAAAGTTTTAAGGTCAAACCCTCGATGGGAATAAATGTTTTACTCTTTTATAAGTAGTGCAAAAAAGGTTGAAATGGTGGTAGAAATGGTAGGTAGTTTGACTTAGAACCTGTTTGGCTTGACTTATTAAAATTAGTTTAAGAGTATTAAATTATTTTATCAAATAATAAATTATATTAACTTAATTTTTTATTATAATATTATGAAAATATATTTCAAACATATTATGATACAATATAATTTTAAAATTAATTAAACCAATATGGTTGAACCATTGTTGCCATCTAAGGTTTCGCTTAATGATAAATTGTTACTTGCAAAAGTTTTGAAAGCTAAACACCCATCCGTTGACTAAAGTAGAGGGGTATTTTTTTTTGAATTAAAATTAAAAATAAATTTTATAAAAATGTTAAAATATAAATTTAAAATCAAATAATATTAAAATAATAATAATAAAAATATAATAAAAATTTAAAAAATAAAATAAATAATTAAAAAATAACCATCGTTGCCGGTAATGTCGCGAGTGGGTATTTTGGGCATCAAAATAATATTAATATTATTGAATTTTATAAATGGTATAGTATTTTCACAAAAAAAAAAAAAAGTGAGTACTTAACTTTGAAAACTTTTGCGGGTGGCAATTTATCATTAAGCGAAATCTTGGGTGACAATATGTCTTTCGACCAACAAATATTATAATATTTCTCAAATACTAAAATAAAAAGTTAGTTTTTTAATTTACTTTTTTGATTTATAAATTCAAAAAATATAAAGAATAAACATATTAATTTAATTTAAAAGTTTATAAACTACGAACTCATAAATAAAGATAAATCCTATTCTAATATCATTTCCTGTTTGTGGATACACAATTAAAAAATTAAGAGAACAATTAAAAAATATTTAAGATAATAGATTAATCCCTTGAAATTTATGGACTGATTTAGTGAAAACTAATAAAAGCATGGGTACTATAAGGCAGCAAGATTTATTCCCACTCAAGATTTTCCTAAGTAATAAATTTTCCCAATTTATTTTTAGAAAGTTAAATATTTAGCTAATGAGTAAGAACAATAGTTAAATTTAATAATCAACTATTAAATATTAATGTTAATAATTAAAAGAGATATTTTTATTTTTTGTTTTATATAAACAAATTTAAAAATAATAACTAATAAAATTAACTTTATAAATTTAACAGTTATCTCAATAACGAAGACGACCAGATCTAATCATTAAAAATCTAATAAAAATGGTCAGATCTATCCACTAAAGGTCTAATAAAAGTAATAAGATTTGATCAGAAATGAGTGACATATTTGAAACTGATTATCTTTAACCATTCTCGATGACAGAGATGATCAGATTTGACAGTCTCTGTTAGATATTTAATAATTAGATTTATCTGTCTCCACTATTGAGAGAGTTACATTTGACCACTAATCCAACTTTGTGGCCATTTTCATCCAATCGATTAGGTTTTTGGTGATTTTTTTTAAATTTTTTTTATATTAATATATATAAATTATTTTTTTAAATTAAAATTATTTATTTTTTAGTAGAGAATATTATGATTATTTTGTAAAAAATATTAATAAAATTAAAAAATTAGTCAAGAATGGATATTTAACTTTAACAAAATTCGTAGGTAAAATTCCTTTTTGAGAAAACTTGGGTGGAAATAAATTTTTTGCCCGTCTTATAATTATAGTAAATTGTTCCAAAATCAGCCCCACATGGCCCACGGCCATGTCAATCGGCTATAATTCCACTTGAGAGCAAGTTATTTTTGTGTTTATTCTTTTCACGAAAGGCCGATGGAGCGGCATTTCGGCGAGTTAAAAAAGAAAGACGGCGTTATGTGTTTGTGCCGTTTTCGCCTATGGCAATTTTTTATAAAAGTGGATTTTTTTCGTTTTAAAAATAAAAAATTCCGTCTGGGACAGAAGGCCTGAGCTTCAGACCCTCCAGCTGTTTCAGATCCAACAACGAACTGTCCTTGAGATCGAAATTAGTTGATGAGTCAGGTCAATTTCTGCTAGCCCACCCTGTATCTCATTTCGTTCCTGTTATCTCGAGGTTTTGCTTCAACATCAGGACTCACGATTCAGTTCCGATCTACCCAATTCTCCACTTCGGTACTTTTCATTGATCTGAGAGAGGGAGCTGTTTTTTGGTGCCCACAATGGCTGCCTTCATCAAGCTTGAGGATTCTCCAATGTTTCAAAAGCAGGTGAAATGCGCTGACTAGATTGAAATCGTTGTCTTTTTATTGAAAATTTACTGAATATATAATTGTCTAATTTTGATTAATTTTGTGAGAAATGACACAGTGCGAGCTCAAATTGGTGTAATATAATGTTAATTGGCTAAGTATGTTTATAGCTGGTTGATTGAATGGTATGAGTGTTACTAAAGTTGAAGTAGGGGAAGGATTCATGTGTTTTCTGTTAATGGGCAGTTATTTTCTCTGGAAGAGACAGCTGATGAGTTAAAAGATCGATGCCAAAGTCTTTACAGAGGGTGCAAAAAGTTTACGTATGTGAAACTCCTTTTTATTTTATTTATTTTTATATTACTAATTCACTGTTATGGTTGCTGAACATTCTCCTATAAGACAACTCAATTATTTTGTTAGTTCAGTTATAAAGTTCTCTGGTATGTTAAGTGATTGGCATTTAATTTCTCAACTCCATGTTAATGATTAAATGCTGTTGTGAGTGATATAAGTATGACAAATGATTCACCATCTTATGAGGTACAATATTGGGATATAAACTTTTTAAGAGTAGCAATATTTTGAATCCCAAGTGATGTGGCAATTGATTTATCAATATCATACTGAAGATTAAGGGTGGATTTTAGCCAAACCGAACCGGTTTGGGCTTTATATGTTCAGCTCTAATGAGCTAAACATGAGTTGGAGCTCCAGTTTGGTAGTTGAGCTAAACATAATGTTTTTCAACATTATGAATTTGAGTTGACCCTTGTTTGAGCTCGGTTTGGCTCAAAATCACTCCTAGTGATGATGAAACCATATGATGAATGATACAATTGTTGCATATTAGCTGCCAGTTGACTTGAGATGTAAAGTTAGATATAGACTTTGTCGGCATAGCATTAACTTAAAAAATTATGTACATCCTTTTTTGGACTTTTCTTGTCTCTTTTCATTGTTTCATTCATGCTAGGTTTCAGATTTGTGTGAGTGGATGTTTTTTTTGGTTCCTTAATCTCCTGTACAGGCAAAAACATAATTAAAAGGAGAAGAGTAAGTAGTATATATGTGTTGGTGAAGTTAAAAGCTTAATTAAGGAGCTGATACTAAGGTGGAAAGTGATCTTGGAAAATGGGAAGAATCTCCTTGATTAAATAGGAAATAACCTGAGTAAGGTTTACGCATTTTGCCCAAAAAATCTTTGACAATTAAACTGTGTAGTCAACATAGTTGTTGAAGACTTATGAAGCAAATTGACCAAAAAATGGAAACTAGTTTAATTTGTCGCATATTGAAATCATGTAGATGTCTACTTGATATATTGAGTGCTCCCTTGCTGCAGAAAAATGCTTCCTGCTTGTCTAGTATTGTTTTCTAGGTCTTGTTTGGAAAAATGAAAGTAGGAAACTGAATTCTATATTTCAAGATTTAAGCATGCCTACAAGATTGTTATCTGAATATAATGTTTTTACAATGCAATAAAGAGGAACATGTTTTATGCAGTTTTATAGAAATAAGAAAGCTAAGTGTTTTATATAATTTTTTTAATTCCTTATTATTGTTCTTAAAACTATGGAAAGTTGAATTATAATTACTTGTAAATGAAAATGAAAATGTTAAATTACTCAGAAATGCTTTCTTTAAATGAATTTATGGAAATAGGAAGTCACAGTAGAAAAATGATTTCTTATTTTGTGTTTCAGGAACTTTAGAAAAGTTACTGAACACATTTATCTTTTTCTTTTATTTTCCTTTTGTTCTTAAATTTAAAAACACAAAATCATTTTTTGGACATGACTGCCTATGCCCTTGGTTTCTTCTCATTCCAAATTTCAGAATCTTATTGTTTTGAAAAGCAACCATTATATAGAAGTTAGCGCCTGACAAACTTATTTGATATATGCCAAGCACTTATTAAGAAACTCTATGAAGTCTCAAACAATCCTAAGTAGGAGAGTGAGCCCTGTATTATGATGCCTATACAATCTTCAACTTGGAGATACATTATTAAATTGTCACTTGTATGTTAGAATGAATACAACCTTTTTTAGATATATTCTAAGGAATAATTTGTGACATTTTGATTTCTTTTTTCATGTCTTTATTCACATTATTGACATAAGGATTTAATTCTGCAAACTTTTTTTTTTCTTATAATTTTACAGGGAAGCTCTTGGAATAGCATGTAATGGGGACACAAGCTTTGCAGATTCCCTGGAGGAATTTGGTGGTGGAAAAGATGATCCACTTAGCGTATCCATTGGAGGTTTGTTGAGTTGTCTATGTCTTCAAATTCTGTGTAGTTTGATAATTGATTGTTGGTTGTTGATTATATTAGCTTTTTAAAATTTCTTTTGGAGAATGGTGAAATATAATATTCGTGTTTTTGTTATTAGCTGTTTCATATAGGATGGCTCTGTCAAGAAGTCTTATGTTAATAGCCATCCTCAATGAATGGCTAACCATTTCTAAAGTTCCTGTTATTCTAACTGTGGACTTAATTACAAATGGTTTTAGGGCTTTTTATATTGACTACTATGTATTTTAATATGTTTTTTGTGTTTGATTTTTGTATATCACCTTTTTCTATTTTCCTTCTGACATTCCTATGGTTCACTTGAGCTAAGATATACTGATATTTCAATTAATAGATTTGTAGCTTCTGTTTCTTATAACAAGATTGGTGGGGATTAGTTCCTTTAAATATGTGCTCCTCTATTTTCTGTTGCACGTGTCAAAATTTAGGAATAGCAGGTGTGATGGTTTATTACTTGTCTTGAATATTTAATCAAAACATTTTGATTCTTGTCATATTATGATTGAGAATTTGATTAAAATAAGAAACTTATACGAGCGTGTTACTAGAGTAAATGCTGTAAAGATGGTTAGACAATGAGTCTTGCTTTATTGTTTGGCTGCTTGGGAGATGTGATTCACTATTTTTCCATTTTTTGGCATTTTCCATGTTATGCCTTTTAAGGTGTTTTAGTTTGACAATGAATGGTTGATAGAGTAGGTTTTGGTATATACCTTGCATTTAGTTTTGTGTTAAGCAAGGACTAATAAAACAATGGATTTTGGGGTATTTGTGTTTGAGAATGAGACTAAAAGCTTTATCTTAAATTTTTTTAGGATATGTAGAGCTCTTTCCAGTAGGATTTGGTTTCTTAGTTGATTCAAATGTGCTTTTATACTTGAGTATATCTATATATATATTTAAATTTTGGTAGAACTTAACAAATAAGTCTTTAGGTTTCTTCTTGGACAAGTTTAAATTTGATTTTGAGAGAGACAAAAAGCTTAGTCTTTCATAATCTTTTTTTTTTTCTTATCTTTGTTTCTATTTCTCCCCCCTCAAACTTTTGTTCTTTCCTCCCTCGACCTTTATTTAATTTGTTTCCAATTGTTATTTTCTTCCTCTTCCTCTTTTTTTTTTTAATTTGTTTCTATTCTATATTGATCCTACATTTTGAAGTGTCGAAACTTTATCAAACAAGATTTAGGATGGTGGTCCTAAGATTTATAATCTTAGTTGTATCTATCATCTTACTTTAATGGAATTTCTTTTTCTCTTTTTGTTTTATAAGTACAATATTTTGCATATATTTTTCTATGGCTACCTTTGATAATGTATTCTACGTCATATCTTCTTTATACATTATATCTTAACAGAGAAAGAAAAGCAATGATAGTGGATTCTAGTTTCAAGTTATCTATCATTGTGTACGTCAACAGTCATGTTTGCAAAGTGTTTTGCATAAGATAATGCTAAGAGATAGAGGATCTACTTTTTGTTTGTTATTAAGTTTATTATCACCATATGGATATGTTATGAAGTAATCTGCTTCTTATGTGGTTCAATTATCCAGGTCCAGTTATATCCAAGTTTATCAATGCATTTCGTGAGCTTGTTACATATAAAGAGCTTCTTCGTTCCCAGGTGAGTACTTAAATTGGATCTGTGTGGGTTTCTTATTCATATAAGGGATAGTCTATGATGCATGTCATTCTTTAAGCTGTTTCTATTTATGACTCACCCAAACTGGCTTGGTTTTGTTCTTGTTGAATACAATTACAAGTTAAACTTCTTATTTGCTAATATTTCATTGAATGATTTGATATTGACTTCTATTCCTTTTTTTTCCTTTTTAAAACACGGTTACAACTTTATCTAATAGCATTGATTAATTAAAGAAGTTTCTTGGAAAGCCCACATTTTACAAAGAATGTGTTGTAGCTTAATTGAATTTCAGCAGGAAGATTTGCTTAAAAGGATGAAGATGTATAGTGAATAGCAAAATATGTAGCGTCTCAATAAGTTGGGAAAGCGATGCAGTGTTGCTTAATTATTCATTTCAATTGTAAATGATAAACAAAATGTAGTGTCGTTTTATGTTAGAATTTTAATATTAGATGTATGTTATACAATACAAAGGTGTTTAAAAAAGAGATTTAGAGGGAAAACGAATTCATTAGTGTGACTTTTTGAGTTAATTGTGATTCCTGTGTTTCATAGTGAATAAATTACAACCATATATATATATATATATATTACAAACTCCTATAATTGGAAATAAAATAAACTCATTTCCTTTTTTACAGATTATAATCCTAATATAGTTTGATTCATTCCTTATATAATTCATCACTCTTTCTCAAGCTGAAGCATATAGATTATATGCGTCAAACTTATTATAAATAAGATCAATACGTGGTTCCCTAAGAGATTTAGTCAGGATATCTACTAGTTAGTCGTTTGAGCTAACGTGACTAGTATTAATATAACCAGATAGAATCTTTTTTCGAATAAAATAATTGTAAATTTTTATATGCTTAGTCCTCTTATAACATATAGGATTGGAAGCAATATGAAGAGTAACTTGATTATCACAAAATAACTTCATCTGTGATATAGTACTTTTGCAAATTTTAATTATTGGATTCACTGTTTTAACTAGATAAGCTTACAAGTTGCTAAGGCCATTGCATGATATTCTACCTTTACATTCTATCTGGCCATAGTATCTTGCTTCTTCCTTTTCAAAGATACTAGGTGTCCTCCAGCAAGAACACACAAACTTAAAGTGTAATGTTTATTAGATGGAATGCTTGCCCAATTAACATCTGAATGTTCAACAATTTTGAGTATGACTTTTGTTTTCATCTAACAAACATTTACTTGGTGCACCTTTGATATACTTAAAAATTTGAACAATTGTATCCCAATAACTATCACATAGAGATTATAGAAATTGACTAATGCCACTGATAAAGAAAGAGATGTCAGGTCATGCGATAGTAGCGTAATTAAGTTTATCAACCAGTCTTCGGTATCTTCCAAGGTATGTAAAAAGCTCCCTTTGTCTAAGTATGAGTTTTGAATTAGGATTCATAGGAGAGTCTATCGGTTTGTAGTTTGACATCCCAAAGCTTGATTGAGCAATCTCTATACTAGTTATCCCAAATTTTTGGTTTGAAAAGTGGTCAAATAAGTGTTTCTTCAATTGCTTAATACCATCTTGATCATTTCTTATAATGACAATATCATCAACATAAATAACTAGATAAATGCATTGCCCTGGTGATTATATCTATAAAAAACAAAATAATCAACATAGACAACTAAATAGATGCATTACCCTAGTGATGTATGTTTATAAAAAACAAAATGATAGACTCATATTGAATTATACCAAACTCTTAAATGACAATACTAAAACATTCAAACCAACCACGAGGAGACTGTTTCAAGTTATATAGAGAGTGACGAAGTTTACATACCAATTTAGACTCCCCTGAGTAACAAAGCTAGGTGATTGCTCCATGTAGATTTCTATTCACCATGAAGGAATGCACTCTCAACATCCTATAGGTATAGAAGCCATTGTTTGATGATTGCCATTGATAAGAACAAATAGATGGAAGACATCTTAGTGACATGGGAAAATGTGTCATAATAATCCAACTCATATATCTGAGTGTACCATTTTGCGACCAAACATGCCTTTAATCAATCAACCTAACAATCTGAAGCAACTTTGATAATATAAATCCAATGACAATCAATAGTCGATTGGTCTGGTGGCAATGAAACTAATTCCCAAGTATTATTATTATGCAAAGTGATCACTTCTTTAGCCATTGTTTGATGTTATCCGTAATCAAACAATGCCTTATTAATATGGGAAGAAACAAAAACAAAAGAAATTATGGATACAAATGCATAATAAGATGAAAATAATCGATGATAACTAAGAAATTTATAAATTGGATGAGGATTGCAAGTGGACTGGATGCCTTTACGAATGACAATGGGAAATTGATCATTAAGAGGCAGGTCCGTGGCAGCTAAGGAAACCGAAGCAGGAAATGCGTCAACAAGAGCCTCGGGAATATCATTAGAAACAATGTCAGTACCTATAAGAGGAACAAGAGCATCATCTACAGGAAAAGGAAACTCTCTTGTAGGTGGAGAATACTATGGTACATGTATAGATTTAAGAGGTTGGTTGGAAAGGGGAGCAATATAAGGAATGGAAAGGACCTGGGTTATGGAGTTGTTTATTGTTAGAGACACAAGGAAGAGAGAAGATTCAAAAAATGTAACATCAATAGATATGAAATATTGATATGTTGCTAGAGAGTAACACTTATACCTTTTTTGAAGACATGAGTGACCCAAAAAAAAAAAAAAAAAAAAATACTTGGTAGACTTGGCAGATATTTTGTTCTGACCAGGAGAATCAATGCTAGGTTTATTAATAATAATGTCGGTACTTGTAAGAGTAACAAGTGTGGTATCCTCAAAAGGAGGAGATCCTTCGATAGGTTGAGAAGACAATGGTTCAATGATAGTCTCAATAAATTGGTTGGTTGGAGAAGGAAGATGGGGCATAGAAAGAACTATAGTTATGGACACATATTTTAGTGATAAGGAAGAAAAGAAAGGGAAGGACTCAAAGAATGTATTATCAACACATATGAAGTGTTGATATGTGGATGGTGAGTAGCATTTATACCCTTTCTAAAGACGCAAGTAACCTAGGAAAACACACTTGGTGGACCTAGCAGATAATTTATTTTGACAAGGAGAGAAGATATGGACAAAACATGTACAACTAAAGACATGAAGGAAGAGGAAACAAGGGTTGATAAAGAAATAAACTTGAATGAGGTATCTTGTGTTGTAAGACTAATGAAGTTATCTTGTTGATTAAGAAATAGACAATGAGCCCAAAATAGAGAGGGAACCTAATTATACATAAGTAGGGTATGAACAATTTCAATGAGATGTTTATTTTTATACTCAACAATCCCATTTTGTGAGAGGGATGTAAGCATAGAAAAGTTTGGAGGATTCCCAGGGAAGAGATGAATTTAATAAAAAGAAGAGAGAGATACTCACAAGCATTTTCACTCCATAATATACGAATAACAATGCTAAATGTGTCTTAACTTCAGCACAAAAAGATTTAAATATGAAAAATAATTTTGAACAAAATTTCATTAAAAATAGCCATGTGCATTAAAAATAATCCTCTATAAATGTAACAAAATATTAAAAACCCAAAGTAGACAAGACATGACAAGGACCTTAGACATTTGAATGAGTTAATTCATAAGGGGACATAACTCGTTTATTGACACCCTTGGGAAAGAAACTACGAGATTGCTTTCCAAATTGACATGACTCATAATTTAAAAATGATAAACAAAAAAGACCTAGAACCATTTTTTGAAGCTTCAATAGACTAGGATAGTCCAACCAATTTTGTTGAAGAGTTGGAGACTCGAAAACGTTGCAGTTGATTGGAGTGGAAGACAAGGTGAGGTAGTAAAGGCCCTTTGACTTATGTCCAGTGCTAATCATCTGTCCCATTTTGCGATCCTGTATAACAACAAAATTAGTATGAAATATGATAGAACAATTTAGAGAATGTGTAAGTTTACTCATGGATATATGATTAAATGGACTATGTGGACTATAAAGGACAGAGTCTAAAGGCAAAATGGATAGAGGATAGGCCTGATCTATAACTTGAACAATAATTTTGGACCCATTTGCAATGGTGAAGAGAGAAAGAGATTTAATGTTAGTAAAATGAGAAAATAAATGAGTGTTACCAGAAATATGATCTGTAGCCCCTGAATCAAGGACCTACGACCCTAGAGGAGAAGATTAAAGAGGCTTTCAATTGCATTGCTTGATTGAACAACAAAATTAATAGATGAGAAAGATTACTTATTTGTTTGATACTTGAAATATTTCTCGTAATCAATGCCAATAAGCATCAGAGTTGGCAAAATTTGCCCTATAGACGATTCTGAAGGAGTATTTGAGTGAATCACATTGGCAGTCTGAGTGGGTTGTCCGTGTAACTTATGACATTTCTCCCTTAGGTGACCCCATCAATGATAGTAACTATATTTGAGTCTACTCCCCTTATTACCATGATTGTCATATTCTCCTCTGACAAAAGATTGATATTGAGATGATAAGAGGAGTCAACATTGAAAGGGCTAGAGACAACACTAAGAGAGGAAACTTGAAGTAATTGAGCAAACACCTTATTTAGGAAGGTGCAATAGCACTAATCGAAATTTGATCTTGTATAGGAGTGAGATCAAGATTAATACCAACAAAAGTGAGAACCATGAAGAATTTATCTCGTTGTGCTAGATTTTCTACTGTAGATTGTTCAACGGGTAGTAATAAATTAAATTTTGGACTTGAGAGAGACTAACTGGCTAAGATATTCTGATGTGCTCATGCCTTATTGTTTGAGATTAGCAAAATTGGACACAAAAGAGTATAGACACTAATTATCATTAGTGTACAGTAATTTGGCCTAACTTTATATCTCAAAACAGGTTCTATATATCTTAAAAATAGGGTGTAATGGAACATTAATAGTTTGCCATAATAAACTACACAATAGAGCATCAATTTTGATCCAATTCTTTTAATCGACCTCAATATTCTAGACTTCGTACTCAAGTGTTCTTATAGGCCTTGCCCCATGCACCACAAGTCAACAGATGCGGTTCATGAGGTTAATTTGCACCACCTATCAGTTTTTTAATAGTGATAGTTGGTAGAGATAAAAAAGAAAAGACCCTTGACTTCAAATTGGATCCTTCCCATTTCATAATTTAGTACCAAAAATCACAATTCCAATAGAATACACACCCAACACAGATAAGATGGCCAAGCACAGGTATCCACCAAAGAATAGCGGCCAAAACAATGGTAATCTGCAAAACAGTAGCCAAAAAACAAGTTTAAAATAAGAATAGAGGCACATAAAGACTCTACCAGGCATTACAGCGAAAATCAGAGAAGAAGACAGTAGCAGTCGACTTTTCCGATGACTCGAGACGGACTTCCGATTGTCGGATGATGATGAAACCTTAGGGGAACCTTCACCATTGTATTCTAAGGAGATTAGAGTAAGCGGTGGATGGTCGATTGGAATGATGTGCATGGAGGTGCGTGAGACGATGATTGTAGGTGACCTTTAAGGGATGAGCCAACGAGGAGGAGAGGAATAGGTCGGAGTTGTTAGATTTGAGTTTTGACAACTAGAAAGGAGTAGTTTGACTTTGCTGGAATAGTCTTCCTTCACCGAAAAATGAGATTAGGGTTTCAGAGGTGGCTTTGATACCATATAAGGATAATTGAATATTTCTATATATGTTTGTCAATAGGATACAAGTTTATATATAGTTTGTATAAGTTGAATTTGGAAAACAATATAATCTACTTCCCTAATTACATTGATATTACATTAATCACGTTCCTAAATATGATCACATTCCTAAATGCTAATTGTACAACTCATTAGTTACAACCTTTGTCGACTCCCTTTGGAGAGTTCTTTGATTTAATCATGAATTTCGTTGAAGGTTTGCCCAAGTCTAAGGGAAAGTTAGACATCTTTGTGGTGATCGATTGACTCACCAAGTATGCCTATCCTATGGGCTTCAACCACCCTTATTTAGTGCAGTCAGTTGCTTAACAATTCCAAGACAATGTGTATAAATTACATGGAAATCCTCATACAATTACCATTGATAGGGACATGATATCCCTTAATTGATTTTGGCAAGGGCCTTTTCAATTGTTAGGTGTTGCTCTTCAATATTCAACTGCCTCCTATCCTCAAACGGATAGGCAGACTAAAGTAGTCAATAGATGTGTGGAAGGCTATCTGAGGTGTATGGCAGGTGAATTACTACACACTTGGTTCCATTGGCTTTCATTAACACAGTTTTGGTTTAGAGGAATCATCATTCCTAAATTAATATATCTGCTTTTGAGGATTTGTATGGGTGCCCTTGCTACTTCATATTCCTTACTTCTCCAAGGATTCATTGGTGACACAAGTGGATATTATGCTGCAAATGAGGGAATCCACCAAATTGAACCTCAAACGCAACTTAGAGAGAGTTCAGTCCATAATTAAGATGTTGGCTGATAGGAGGAGAATGGTTTGGTTGTTTCAGATTGGAGACTTGGTGTATATGAAACTTCAGCCTTACAGACATAATCTGTACATCAAGGTAATCAAAAGCTTCAACCTAAGTACTTTGGTCCCTTTCCAGTAAAAGAAGTCATTGGCAAGGTCAATTATCAATTGCAACTGCCAGCTGAGGCACTGATTTACAATGTCTTCTAAGTATCTCTTCTGCGTCCTGCTTATGCTAGAACACAAGCTTCACCATTCTTGCCACCTTCTTTCCAACAACTACATAAATGGCCACAAGCAATTTTGGACAGAAAATTGGTTAAACATGACAATGTTCCAACGGCTAAGCTGCTGATCCAGTGGCAAGGAGAACCTACCGAGACAACTACCTGGGAGTGTGCTGATGAGCTTTGTCACAGGTTTCTAGATTTTGCCCTTGAGGACAACGAAGCTAGGGAGGGGGGAAATTATTGCCAACTTAACCGATATCAGTGGGAAGAGTGGTTCAGAAGGATGAAGACATACGGGAAATAGCACAATATGCAACGTTTCAATAAGTTGGGAAAGTAATGTGGTGTTGTTTTATTAGTCATTTCAATTGTAAAATGATAAACAGAATGCGACGTTGTTTTATGTTAGAATTTTAACAATAGATGGATGTTATACAGTACACAAGTGTTTAAAAAAGAGATCTGGAGGGGAAATGAATTCATTGGTTAGTTTTGCCAAATGTCATATAACTCTTCTCTGTTTTTAAGTTTCTAACAACTTCTCTCTCTTAATTTTCTGGAATTCGACTCTTCATTTCTACTTGTTCTCTTCTTTGAATTTCCTGCAAACATTCAGCATCAAAATGTTGTTGCACATCACAAACAATATTTATAATTTCTAATCTAAAGCGATATATTATCCTAATGGGCATGATCATCACTTGCCATGTCTTTTGCTAAGACAATATAAAATTTATTAAATATAGAACTTAGATTCCAAGAAGTGAACTAAACTCTGCAAATTGAAAAAAAGACCATGAATCAATAATTTATTTAGAAGACAAACTCTCAAATAGGTAACTAGAAATTTACAACGTGAGAGTTGCCCAATCCCATTGGAGAAAGGGAAAAAAAACCTTTAAATGCTTTGTAACTGATGCCCATAGATAAGCAAGAATATGAACTCTCTCCCATGCCATATCTTGGGCATCATTTTTATCTTAAAAAAATTCTTTCTTTCTAACTAAATAATCTTAGAATGCTGCCAAAACACATTTCTACAGGACCAAACTTTCATTACTTTAGAATGACCTTATCTATTAAGCTTCTAAAATGTGGGAACCATAATTTAAAAGCTGCAGAACCATAAAGAAACAAATGGTTAAAGCCTTCTGATTTCTTTTTACACTTGACATACTAGTTTGGACATAGAGAAATCCCAAACCACCTAGATTTGATAGCTTAAAGAATATTAATGTTTGCACAACAACAAACCGTGACAAAAGTTGAACTTTAGAAGGACGTTTAGATTTCCAAATAAATTTCTTGGATGAAATTTAGCCCAAGAATTATCATCAATCGGTCAATTAAAGAATGATTTACCAGAAAAATGTCCTCCAAACCTTGTTGTCATCTTTCATTTCTTCCAAAAAATTACTTTTAATTAAAGTAAGAAGGGAATAATTTGGTAACATACAACCCTTAATTTACACATAAGTGCCATGTAGAAAGACACATTTCTTGGGGTGGAAAGTGTGTGCTTGGATTCCAGCTCGTTATTCATGCAAAACAACAAATAAACGCAAAAAAATAAAATAAAATTTTTATTAGTAGGGAAAGTTTCCTTTTCCTTTCTTTTTTTTTTTTTCGAACTTTTTTTCTATGCATTTTTTCCTTTTGTTGTTATGCTAGCTGTCCCACAAATCTTTTTTGTTCCTTTTTTTCAGTTCTTTCTTTTCTCTTCCACGTTCAATTTCCTCCATTGCTCCCATTCTTCTCTCTTTTGTTTTCTTCTCTAATTCTTTTGGCACTTTCCCAGTGTTGATTTTGCTCCATTATCTTTACATTTACCCTGTTGGTTCATCTTCTCTTGGTGGTGATTCCTTTTCTCATTAACATCCACCATGATCCTTTCGACGTCTCTATCATTTTTTGGTGACTCTTCACCTTTCAAATTGCGTTTTAATTTCTATACTGATTTGCAATCGCTAAACTTACCTCTAGCCATGCTAATCTTGCCTACAGTTGCAAGTTTTCAACTTTCCGGCAACCATTTGATTTCTCCACCATTTTATAGTGTCGATGTGTCTTCTCCCTCCAAACCTCATGACTCTTATACCATGTGGTAGGATTTCAACTCATTGTTCATGCAAAACAACACATAGACACAAATCAAATAAAATAAAAACAATTTTTTTATTAGTTCCAAGGGTTACGATGATAGACTGGACAATTCGATGAGTCTGGGGCTTCCCATTTTCCGGCCATTCGAGGCATTAGGGACCTCCTACAATCAGTTCTAAGGCTGTGCACAAGGAAAAAAAAAAAAACCCTAAGATTTTTCTTGTCCCTAACCAGCCCCCCTCCTAACAGATTACTTGTCATGTTCAGTTTTTTCTTCCATTACCCTGCGTCTCTATTTTATATTTTCTTGTCATTAACTATAATTTTAGGCAGCCTCCTTAACCATCTGGGTGGGCACAGGTTCAAAGCAAGGAAACTCCTACTCTTAAAAAATATTTCCCCTTGAACAAGTGTGGATCTTCAAAATAAATAAGTTCACTATATCGCATTGGACCAATTAGTTGATAAAGTGGGCTCTACTATTCAGGGGTAGAAGATGCTCTGAATTTATCCACAATATTATAATTTTGAAACTTATTTTCCTTCTAATAACCATACAAAAGGATGTCTCTCATGGTGCTTTCTAACTTTTAAGCATCAAAGCAAGATTCCAGCATACAAACATAGATTATGTAGGAAGGCCAGATAAAATAGATAGTATAATAGTAAATTACCCTCTTTCACACAAGTGAGCTTTCTTTTTTCCATATAAACTTTCCTTATGCCATATAAGCTTTCTTCCTGCCACTAGTCTCTTCCCTGCCTTCTCTAAGATTGGATTCTAAAAGATCAATGCTATATTAATTCCTCTAAAAGTTAATCCTTGATATTTCACAGGCCAACCTTCCACTTCAAAGCCTGTAGAATATGCAAAAATAAAAACTTTGCACCCTTGCAAATTTATGTTTGAGAGAACATGTCTCTTTAAATTGAGTTTCAAACCAGAGATAGCATAGAACAAGTGTATTGTTTTAAGAAGTTTGATAAACTTTTGCTTCTTCACCTGTCAGAAAAAGATAGTGTAATCAACTAATTTCAAGTAACAGAAGCAAAACCCTCCACTATATTTACATCTTTAGCTCTGTCAACAAGTTTGCTGAAAGTATCGATCACTAAATTGAATAGGACAGGGGGACAGGGTCACCTTGTGTAAGCCCTCTTGAATCGTAGTCACACTTCTAGGTCTTTGGTATAGAAAGATAGAGAAATTGATTTTATTTAAGAAGAAATCTCAATCAACATTATTGTCAGCCAATTGCACCTAATAAGAATTAAATAAGTGACTTTAGATGTATCTATGGATGTTTAAAATCTATGCTCAACCTATACATGAATGTAACTGGCTAATATAACTATTAGGGTGGGCAATATTCCAATTAGAATGAATTGCCAATATAGCATTTGTCTAATTACGGTCAAAAGAAAATGGCCCTTGTTCTCTTGTCATTATAAATGATTTACTTTAGATGTTTGACACTGTTATTGACTTGTTGCAAATTACCTCGTAGGTTGAGCATGTGTTAGTTGACCGGCTGATGCACTTTGTAAATGCTGATCTACTAGATGCAAAGGTACTTTTCCATTTTACAATAGCTGTTACAGTACATCACTAAGTGGTGTCATTATGTGTCCTTGTAAAGAGAACTGCATGTACTTTTCAGGCTTTTACTTTTAATTTGGTGCACTTCCAGAGTTCTTAGTAAATGATACTTTTCTTTGTTTTGTGATTTGCTGTAAAATGATTTAATGTGAGAAATTAGATTACTCCTACACCTTTCATATTTCTTTTGGTAGTATTAAAGTTTTGTCTGGACAATTCACTTCACTTATTCTGATATACTTTTGCAGGAATCCCGACGACGATTTGACAAATCTAGACATGCTTATGATCAGGTCTGAAAATGCTAAAAGTTGTCCTTTGTCAGTGAAATCTAGACATTTTATTTTTTACTATTGTATCATTATTTGTTGGTATGGTTGTGATGATGTAGAGGGGAAAGAACTTAATAGTGTCTCCAGACACCATTGGAGCCAAGATTTCATGCAAAGAAATCAAGGAAAAATCAAACCAGTTAAAGATTAAACTGTAGAGAAAACACTGACATTTAATTTGCTGAAAAACTGATTTCATGGTTGACAATTGCCCTTCTTTTAAGCCGTAGTCCACTACATTATTGTTTATAACTTTGAGCTCCCCATGATGCATTTGGAGCCCTCATATTTGTCCAAAACTTCAGTTACTGTTGTCTTTCTGAAGATTTTTGGAGTAAAAAAAAAATTCTTGTATTTCTCAATGAATTTACATCCTATTGAACAAGATATTTATACACAAAGTCTATAACTAATTAGGAAATACAATAATAGGAAATAAAATAATTAGTCTAATCAAATAATACCTACAATCAAGCTAATTAAGACTAAATCAAATCTTTCCTAATTAAGCTAGTCAACATATAATCAAATCTTTCATAATTAAACTAGTCAACAATTAAACTAGTCAACACTCCCCCTCAAGTTGGTGCAAAGATGTCACACATGCCCAACTTGCAAGCTAGTGTATGAAAAATTCGTTTACTGAGACCTTTTGTAAACATGTCAGCAAGTTGCTTTTCTGATGATACATGAAGCAAACTCAAGATACCACTTGTAAGCTTTTCTTTTATGAAGTGTCTATCAATTTCAATGTGTTTTGTCCGGTCATGTTGAACTGGATTATGAGCTATACTGATGGCAGCTTTGTTGTCACAGTACAAGGAAAGTTTCCCTTTTTCCGATAGTCTCAATTCCTCTAGTAACTTTTGTAGCCAAAGAAGTTCACAAACCCCCTGAGCCATAGCTTTGTATTCAGCTTCTGCACTTGATCTAGCAACTACACTTTGCTTCTTACTTCTCCAAGTAACTAAGTTCCCTCCTACCAGTGTACAATGACCGGATGTAGATCTTCTGTCATCTATAGATCCAGCCCAATCTGCATCTGTAAAGGCTTCAATCTGGAGGTGACCATGTTTGGAGAAAAGTAGACCTTTCCCTGGAGTAGATTTCAGATACCGTAAAATGTGGAAGACAACTTGCATATGAGAATTTCGGGGTCCATGCATGAATTGACTCACCAAGCTGACTGCATAGGTTATGTCTGGTCTAGTGTGAGAGAGATAAATGAGTCTTCCAACCAACCTCTGATATCTCTCCTTATCAACTGACTCTCCAACCCCTGCTTGTAACTTATGATTACTATCAATAGGCAATTCTGCTGGTTTGCAACCTGTCATACCAGTCTCTTTTAAGAGATCCAAGATATACTTCCTTTGAGAAATAAAGATTCCTCTTTTTGATCTGGCAACCTCTATTCCCAAGAAGTACTGCAATTTTCCTAGATCTTTGATCTCAAATTCTTGTGCCAACAACTTCTTCAATCGGGTCATCTCCTCTTTGTCATCTCCTGTCATTACTATGTCATCAACATAAACTATGAGAAGGGTGAGTTTGCCCTGTTGATGTTTTATAAAGAGGGTATGATCAGCATTGCTTTGTTGGTAGCCGAAGGAGATCATGGCTTTGCTGAATCTGTCAAACCAAGCTCTAGGGGATTGTTTTAATCCATACAATGCTTTCTTCAGTTTGCACACTTTCCCTTGACTTTGTTTATTATCAAATCCAGGAGGGATCTCCATATACACTTCCTCTTCTAAGTCCCCATGAAGAAATGCATTTTTCACATCAAACTGTTGTAAGTCCTAATCAAGGTTAGCTGCACAGGATAACAAAATTCTGATAGAGTTCATTTTAGCAACAGGTGCAAATGTCTCTTGGTAATCTACTCCATAAGTTTGAGTGAATCCCTTAGCCACCAATCTAGCTTTGTATCTCTCAATCGAACCATCAACTTTATGTTTCACAGTGAAGACCCATTTGCAGCCAACCAATTTCTTATCTGGTGGAGGAGTGACAAGTTCCCAAGTCTCATTCTTGGACAGAGCCTTCATTTCTTCAATCATAGCTTGCTTCCACTTAGGATCTGTGAAAGCTTCCTTCCAATTCTGTGGAATAGACATAGAGGAAATAGACAAGACAAAGGCTCTATAGGATGGAGACAAGGAATCATAGGAGACAAAGTTAGATAAAGGATGTTTAGTACAAGACCTGACTCCTTTTCTATGAGCAATAGGCAAATCTAACTCATTAGGAAAAGTAGATAACTCACCAGTAGAGGAGGATTCTGCAGATTGCATAATGGCTTCTTCTGCCCTGTTTCTCCTTGAATATCTTAACAAATCAGGTCTATCTAAACGTCCAGTAATCTCCCCTTGAACTCTAGTCTCCCTCTGAACTCTTTCTCCACTTTCACTTCCACTATATCAACAAGAGGTTCAACACTAGGAAAAATCACCTCTTCCTCCTTATTTCTCTCCCCCTGAAGAGGTGATGGGGAAATGTTGAAATAAGACTCAGATTCTCTAAAGGTAACATCCATACTGACAAAAAATTTCCTAGAAGGAGGATGATAACATTTGTAACCTTTTTGTGTAGAAGAATACCCAATGAAAACACATTTAAGGGCTCTATGATCAAGTTTCCCAACATTTCTAGTGTGAACAAAACAAACACACCCAAATACCTTTGGAGGAACAGTATATTCATTCTTACCTTTTAGAGCTTCTAGAGGACTTTGAAAATCAAGTGCTTTGAGTGGCATTCTATTGAAAAGATAAGCAGCTACTAGAATGACATCCCCCCAGTAAGGTTTGGCTATCTTATTAGTTAATTTTCTTTCCCAATATTCTTTCAATGATTGTGTAAGGTTCTGTCATAGAATATGATAATGAGCTCTTCTATTCATTGCTAGATGAAGATGTTTTCTATATATGCAGTGCATTAGAAGGGTTAATCACTATTCTATGATAGCTTGGATAAGGCAAGAATAATTAAAGAAAGCAAACTACCCTAAACCACATCATTTATTTCTCAGCAATTTGACAACTTCTTATGACTGTATTGTGCATCACACATGTCATAGCAAGTTTGTGGAGCCTTATATATAGGGTAGTAGACATTGATGAAGATATTTTCATGTGCAAAAAAAAAAAAAAAAAAAAGGTGGTGATTTTAGATAGAACACTGAAATGTTGAATTCATTATAATTATGTGAAAACAGTTCCAAATTTGTTGTGGCAGATCTTTGAAATAATATAAGTTTTTTATTATAACACATTTGTTTCTTATGATTGTATGAGCATTTTTTACTTGCTATTCAACATTATTCATATCTAGGCACGGGAAAAGTTTGTGTCATTGAAAAAGAGTGCACGAGATGATATTGTAGCTGAACTAGAAGAGGTAACTTTTTTAAAATTCTTTTGCAGTTTACTTATATTGTGTTTTATTGAGCTGGAGCTGCATGTTTATTATTAGTCTCTTTGTGGATTGAGCTCTTCCTTCTATTTTATTTTACCATTTCAATGTTGAATAGCACTATGTAAATGTGTCTCTAGCTTGAGCGGGCTTAATGCACATACTAAGATTGTTTCCTTGTCAAGTTTTTGGGACAAACATTACCCAGACAGGTTGGATCATTTATCATTGTGGTTCAACATTTGTCTGAATGTCTAATGCATCAGGTGTAATTGATGGTTATTTTACCATTAATTAAATTCAGCTGTAAAATACCACCTTTCAATACTAATTGATACAAATAGGGGCTCAAAAACTTTGTGCAATGTAACAGAATATCATTGGTTCATAGCTATGGCATAATTCAGTTTCCTTACCATAAATTTTTTTAATAGGCAGTTTAAATAATGTCTCTATATTCTAGGTAGGTACCTGAATTCATTGGAGAACAGTTCATATGCTTTGCGCTCCTTTTAATGAGAACAAGCACTAATACCCGTATTATAAGCAAGGATTTTTTTATCTTCGTGGTGTTTCAAAAGAAAAGGGTCAGATCAATTGGTGATCCTCTTTTGAAGTCAGTAGTTATTGTAGACAGACAATTATCTTAAAACTATATTATGATGAGAAATCAATATTTCTTTGCACATCTTTTTTCTGCGCTGCAGTAGTAAAGTTGTCAAACCTATTCTCTCGAAGATGAAAAATCTGCTTCAGCATACTCGGCTGCTTCTGTTTCTTCAATTTCTGAAAATTTTTGCTATTTAAGGGTGATTGAAAAAGTTCACTTCTGGAGAAATGCAGGAGATATCAACATTTATTTGGGTCATTTAATTGGAAGGATGAAGGTTTTTCGAAATTGCAAAAGGGGTGAACAGTGATTTTTATAGGATAAAGAGTCTCTTGCTTTCTTTTTGGGCTTCTGTGTCAAAAGATTTCTGACATATTTCAATGCTTCTCTTCCAACTCCATTGTAAGCGGAATTTTGAACTTCAATGTTTTTCATCCAACATGATTTTGAGGGAGCAGCTAATGAGATTTTTTTTTTTTCCTTCTGTAGAGACCTATCTTGTTTCTCTGGTTCTTTCTTGCTGCTGCTGTACAATTCTTTTTGTAAAGATGGACCTCTAAATCACCATATTTGTGTATTAACCTTTTTTTATCAATATACTTTTAACTTCTCATAAAACTAACTGACTAAATTAATAAATAATAAGAATGAAAGAAGAAATAAATGAAAAGAAAGGAAACTTGTTTTTAGGCAAACAATATAAAAATTTATTTCTCTATCATGTGTGGCATTTAGGCACCCTTCTAGTATGAAATGATTGATGTTTTTTCCATCATTTCACTTTTTTCTTTCTTTATATGTGACAATTTTGAAAGCAAGCAATACCTTTATTTATAATAAAAGAGATCTCATTCCTTTTTATGATTGATAGGATTTACAGAACTCAAAGTCAGCTTTTGACAGAAGCCGCTTCAATTTAGTATGTCTACCATGTTTTTAAGTTTTGTTAGTTATTAATGTCTACTTACTTTTGTAGTGATATTTTCTCTGTGGCTTTAAGGAATGCAGGTAAGTGTACTCATGAATATAGAAGTGAAAAAGAAGTATGAGTTCTTGGAATCTATAAGTGCAATTATGGATGCGCATCTCAGATATTTCAAGCTGGTTTGTTTGTTTGTTTTTTTTTTCCCCAGTTTTATATACATTTGACCTCTTAACTTGTTGATTTATATATTTTGTTTTTTTTAATGATCTAGGGTTATGACTTGTTGAGCAAAATAGAACCATATATTCACCAGGTAGAACCATTAGTTGCTTTTTTCTTTTTTTCCTTTCTATATTGCTGATTCACACACTCTACCTGGTGGTAAGCATGACAACTTGACATGTCTGGTGCGACTTTAATTTATATATTGTAGATGAACCATGGCACAGTTTCTGCATCCTATGCACTTAAATCTTATGAGAGTTCCAAGACTCTTATTTCTTTATCATCTACCTATATTGGAATTTACAATGGATACATAATTGATTCTTAGTATAAGTCTTTTGTTCTAACATTAATAAAGTTCATTTTCACATCTGTTGTTTCATTTTCATAAATATCTCTCAACAAAGTAATTTGATGTTAATTTGAGGTGCAGTTGAAAATAATTCAAAAGTCTATTCCCTCATCTAGGTATCTTATATGTGGTAGGACAAAAATCTTTTTTTTTTTCAAAATTAATAACTTAATCACTTGTCATGGTTAACAATTGCATAACAATGCATAAAGGCACTCGACGGCTTGCTGCTAGTGAGCTGATGAATTTCAATCTGATTTTCAATTATATTGGATTTATTTAAAAGTGCTGGGATTTTCATGCCATATGAACTAAGATTTGAATGCTTCATATTTGCTCTTTTTGGGGGTTGCCTTGCATTTACAAATTGTATAAACTAATTTGTCTTTTGTATTGCATATTAAAGGTTTTTAAGTACATGTTGTTGAACAGCTTTTGCCTCCCTCCCAGGAGGGAGGTTTGACACTATAGTGGATGTGTACTTTCCACTCTTAATGTTAGTATAGTTTTCCATGTCTTTAAAAAAGGATGGTGTTGTTGAAAATGAGTGGTTGTTAGTGAGGTTGACATGTGGCTAGGTCTAAGTGTGGATTTGAGCCGAGTTGAGCTTGAGTCTAGGCTCAGGCTCATCGAGCCCAATTCACTTAAGGTGAGCCAAGTTCGAGTTTGGTTCGACTCATCGGACATGTTAAATGTTTAAGACGACTTTGTTTTGATATATATTAGTCAAAACGATATCGTTTTCGTTAATTTGAATTGAAGATCTTTGGCTCGCGAGCTTTGCAAGCAGAGCTCATTATAAACTCAACCTCAAGCTCAATCTCGAGTTAGCTTGACTTGGTTTGAACCCAATCCTAGCTGGGTCTTACAAGAAATATTGGGATGGGTTATATTTCAATACTAATTTTATGTGGTTAATTTGGTCAATTTCTTTCTTTTTTTGTTGTTGTATGGATGGACTTGGTTCTTATTTTATAATATTTTTGATACAAAGAACATTTCTGTTTTGTATTAGAGAACAAATTAATTGTTTTCTCTCTCCATAGGTGTCAGTAAGTTTTGCAAATCAAACACACATTTATTCTGGAAAATTTTTTTGTAAATAGCTTGTCTACTTTCTGCCTTACAGGTATTAACATACGCACAACAATCTAAAGAATCAGCAAATACTGAACAAGATAAGTTGGCAAAGCGGATCCAGGAATACAGGACTCAAGCTGAGTTAGACAACTTGCAAGCTTCTGTTGACATGGATCCTTTGGCAAGTTCTGATGGCATTCATGTTGGTGGTATGAACTCTTGCAAAACCATACAAACAATAATGCAGTCCAGTGTCAATGGTGAGGTAAGTAATTTGGTTTATCTACATTTCTCAGCCATCTGCATTGTTTCTAGGCACAAACACTTTTTAATATACATAATAACTTCTCTCACTGTCCCTTTCTGTGGACTTCTATGAATTTCAAAATTGCATTATTCTACAATGGTTCAGTGTCTTTCTACATCACATACTACTAGAGAAGCCAGCTAATTTTTTATGATGTAGGTCCAGACAATCAAGCAAGGATATCTCTTAAAGCGCTCTTCAAATTTGAGAGGGGATTGGAAAAGAAGATTCTTTGTGCTGAATAGTCAAGGGACTTTCTATTATTATGGAAATAAGGGTATCAAAGCCACGGTATGCTATATGTTTCTGTAGGATCTATGTAATGCTATGTTAGTGACATAGCTTCATCAATATATTATTACCTTATTTCGTTTTGATTATTTTTTGTTACTTGTTGTCTTGACTGTTGTAATGTTTTCCTCAAGGCTTTTTGTTTATCGCTAGAGTAATTCTTTGTTAGGAACCGTGCAAGGTTTTGATTCTCAGCCAAGATAAACTAAGACAAAAAGACAAGATGATATTTGTAATATTTGTTGAATGTTTGCTGGGAATATAAGAATTAAAAAATTCTCTCTCTCACCAAGTAAACGAAACCAAAACACCACACTTTCGGCTGTTTGAGGAGCCAGAAATCTCTTCTGACTTGCATAGCTTTCTAGAGGCTAGACACTCTTCCGAATCAGCCAGAGTTGCCCACAATTTTTCTAGAAAATCCTCTCTGCCTTCTCTTTGCCTGCCTTTCTGCTTTTATGCTTTTTCTCCCTACCCAAGATTATATTTGCCACATGTTTATGCTTTTTAAATTGATCTTGATTCATTTTCCTTGCCTTGCTTTTGTGCTTACACACTGCATTGCTTTTGTGTTGCTGTGCCACCATGCTTGTGTTGTGCAACCATGCTTGGTCCTAACATTTTTTTTCCACACCATCTTCCAAGGATTGTTTTAACTAAATTATTTACCTAATATAAGAAGATATACAATGTAGAGTTTCTATTTTGTGATGTGTTGGTGTTTGTTCTAATGTCTTTGTATTATATCGGCATCTTTTTATTTTTATCAAATATCTAGATAGTAAGAGAATTGTCAAGATGAACTACTGATTTTTTTTTTCATTTATCTTTTCCACTCTAGGGTTCTCACCATTATTATGCTGGTTCAGTTGAAAACAATGGTGGTGTTTTTAGTAGATTCCGTTCAAGACACATGAGGACTTCATCACTTGGTGATGGAACATCAGGTTGCCGTACTGTTGATCTTCGAACATCAGCAATAAAGATGGATGCAGAAGATACAGATCTACGACTTTGCTTCAGAATAATTACTCCAATAAAAACATACACATTGCAGGTTATCTATTTGACTGTGTGTTGATATTTAATTATGATGCCAAAATGTTAGTATTTGGTTTGTGCAATCTCTAATCAACTTGCAAAACATTTGTCCTAATAACTAGAGGTTAGATAGAATAGTTCTGATTTTAGGCATAATAGCTTGGATTGTTGCAACATACCCTAGAGCTCTGCTGTTCCAAGTTGGCTTTTATATTTATATCTAGATATAGAGGAAATTGTAGTTAATTGAAGCAAATTATATATGCAATTCAAAATCTTGTAGGAAATCCACATTGTATAAATAGTAAACAAAATGTAAGTCTTTTATATTAGGAATGTCTAAATGTAGATCTTCACAAATTAGGAATGTATATATTAGGATTGATTTATTTCCATTAATTCCTTATTGCAAATCTTATGTATGTTGTAATATTCTTCATCAATAATATATGAGAGAAAAAAAGTATTCTAATTTATATGGTATACGAGCTTGGGTAATAGCACACTCCTAGTAATAGCGTCATCAGAATTTTGCTCACACACCTTTATTCGCCACCTTTGTTTTTGGCCTCATATTTTCCAATCTTTGGTCCGGTGGTTGTGTCATTTCACTGTTAGCACCAGCACAAGCACACTCAAAAGGTGTCGATCGTCCCCTTTATGAGGTGGGTGACTTATTCCAACGACGAATGCACCATCTTCGGTCGTATAAAACGACTATCTCGACTTGGTGTTGGGCTCGGATCTTTATGATCCCAGTTTTTCTTATGATTTACTATCTGTTAGTAAATTGTCTAAGGATCTTAATTTTGCAATAACATTTTTACCCTTATTGTGAATTTCAAGAATTGGTTTTGAGGGATGATGATTAGTAATGCTGAGGAATGCAATGACCTTTATTTATCTCTAGGATGCTTCATCTATTTTCGATTTCAAAAATATTTATATTTTAATTTATGTTTCTAATTCTATTGTTTTTAATAATGGGGTATTTTTTTTATTTGGCATCAACGTTTTGGACACCTTAGTTTTAGCTATTTAAAACATTTGTATCCACATCTTTTTATAAATAAAGATATGAAACATTTTTAGTGTGAAGATTGTATTCATGTTGAACAATCTAGACATTCTTATCCGTTGCACTTATATCAATCATCATCCCTCAAAACCAATTCTTGAGGATAGCTTTCTAGAAAGGGGTATTACATATTCCCAACAAACACGTATGTGATCATTTATAAATGTAATAAACTAACTAGTATGAGTTAAATTTGCAAAATGAGCAGGTCCTCAAAACACGTGTTTGTTACAAATTTCAAAAATTGGTTTTGAGGGATGATGATTAGTAATGCTAAGGAATGCAATGACCTATATTTATCTCTAGGATGCTTCATTTATTTTTTATTTCAAAAATATTTTAAATTTGCTTTCTGTTTCTAATTCTATTGTTTCTAATAATGATTTTTTTTTTGGCATCAACGTTTTAAACACCCTAATTTTAGTTATTTAAAACATTTGTATCCATATCTCTTTATAAATAAAGATATGAAACTTTTTTAGTGTGAAGATTGTATTTAGACATTCTTATCTGTTGCACTTGTATCAATCATCACAATCATTTCATCTTATTAATAGTGATATTTAAGGATCTGCTCATTTTACAAATTTAACTTATACTAGTTGGTTTATTACATTTATAGATGATCACATACGTATTTGTTGGAAATATGTAATACCTCTTTCTAGAAGGCTATCCTTTGAGGAGAATACTTCTAGAGAAACATATTACTACTTAATCTCTTAACTATTAAGTATGAAGAGTACCTTGCAAAAAAAATAAAACAACTTTATATAGTATTCATAACATAAATCTATTATAAATCATAAACCAACATTCATAAGCATGCAAAAGGTGTCCTAAATAATAATAACCACAAAGTGTGTGTAGAACATGCATCATAAAGACATTAAACATTCATAGTCTATAAGATCTATTTGTGAACGTCCTCGGCTAACTCGCTTCTCGAAAGTCATCAATTACCTGTTGCCTGCAAAACATAAAAGGAAAAGAATGAGTGTAAACACTCAATAAAAAGGAGACAACTATGCACTGTATTCCTTTTCTCTCTTCATTGTTTTCCTTATTTATCATCTTACTTTTGCTATATCATGAACCTATCATTTGAGGTACACCTATTGACCCAAGTATAGTGACATGGGATAGAATGCATGACCATAAAACTTTTTGAAATCAATGAAAGCTTTTTCACAATACATTTGCTGAAAACAATGATAACTATGTTGATTCAACTATGCTACAACAAGGATTTGACACTCTGACCACATGAGTATCATAAACTTTGCTCTCATAGGCACACAACATAATTGAATGTCCAAAACATCTCAGTTGTAGTTGTACATAAGTGGACTACAAAACATCTCTACAATGCGTGCACCTTCCTACAGACATGAAAATCTCATGGGTGCCTCTCATAGCAGCCTTCCAGAAACATGAAATTATGTTTTTATGGGTGTCGTAAAACTATTAAACTAATGGGATTAAGTCCCACATGTATAACTAAGAGAACACAATTCAATACCTTCAAAGTCTAAAATTTGTATATGCATAAAAAACCAACACATTTCAATCAACTCAATTGTTATAGAGGCAGGCAGTTCTTTCCTTGGATTCTAGTGAAAAATAGTTGCTTGACCTTGATTCTCTGCTTCTGGATCTCGATCATTGAGGTTGTGATGAGTGGATGAGACAATTAGGATTATTTCCTTGTGTAAGAAATAATGAAAATTATCTCATGCAGTCAAGTTTTGACCTCTTTTTGTAGAATCTTTGACTTAATAATCATTTGAATGAGAGTTTCCTACTTAGGAATTGTTGTTCCTCTTCCAAATCATTCATTAATTTGTTGTTTTCTTATTCATCCATCTGTCTAATACTAAATGGGTGTTCCATCCCATGGAACAATTGTTCAAATCTTTATTTTTTTATATAATTTTAACTTAAACATAATTTCTTTACCTCCATTTATATCATTCTTAATCAAATCATTTATGACATAAATATCTCTATTCGTTGATAATGGTAGAGAATATGTCTCATGATTTTCAAAAATATCTTTCCAATCATGATATATTTCATCAAGCATTTTATGCATACACTCCTCAACGAAATGGTCTAGATGAAAGAAAGAATAGACATCTTTTAAAGGTTGCTAGGTCACTCATGTTTGCCTCCAATGTTCCAAACTTTTTTTGTGGTGAGACTATATTAACTACAACCCACCTCATAAAATGTCTTCATTCTAAGATTCTAAAATTTTGAACACCAATCAGCTTGGTAAAAGAATGTTTTCCAATGTGTGCCTTCTTACATTTTTACGTCCAAAGGTTTTCAAATGTACTGCTTATTTTTGCAACCATTTTTCCACTCATTACACGTTTGACTATAGAGCGTTACATTGTGCCTTTGTTGAATATCCCCGCACTAAAAATGTTGCAAATGTTACTATCTTTTTTCCAAGTGTTTCTTTGTTTTAGTTGATGTCTTATTTCTTGAGTCAATTATTCTATCCTAATGCTTCTCTTTAGGGAAAAATCAAGTGAAGCTTCAAATTGAGATCCTACCATTTCTCTTCCCATTCCTTTCCTTTTGGACCTTGTTCATCATGATTCTTCATTTACAACACTTAATCTAAAGGGAGAAACTCATAATAAAATAAAACAGCCAAAATTCAAAAAAGGTCTTTTTTTACCTCTTGAGTCAAAAGTTTCTTTCTCTACCAACCATCAAATTCAAAGTCTCTTATGATGGTAACTTAGGAGATAAGTGATGAATGGTAGAGTGACCTTGGTATTCCTATTGCTCTTCAAAAGGAGTAAGACCTTGCCCACAACATAGAATGAGAACCATGTTACATCTCAAAAAATTGTTTGATCAATATAAGGAATCTTCTTCAAGGATAGATAGTATTGAAAATTTTCTAAAGACATTCAAGTGCCATATACGTTCCAGAGTGGAAGTTTGGAATTACGAAAGAAATGAAGTCATGGGCTTGTCAATTGGCCCAGATAAGTTTGAGGCCTATTGTTTGGTTAAAAAAAATTCAGTTTCAGACTGAATGAAATTTAGGCCCCGGGTGGGTCTGGACAAAAAAAATTGTTTATTAAATTATTAGGCTTCGGCCTGAATAAAGGTTTTTCAAGCTAGGGGCCCGATAAGGCTCAAAATTTGTCAATTGATTGAGTAAAAACAACATTATTTCATTAGAAGAAAAAACTATGTTGTTTCACTCTATTATACTAGGAAAATCAACTTTTATAACTTTCATTCATGTTCTTTAGTTTCTTCTCAATTCTAGTTTTTTGACTTTGCATTCAAGTTGATATCGAACCTTATCTTATTCATATTCTTCTCATCAGTTTGTTCTCACTTCTTCGACTTTTCATTTCAGTCTAACTGTATCTTCTCACTTCAATATGTATCAAACATCTAATATAATTTTGCTTGCTTTATTAAGATTCCAAGCCAACATCTAACATAATTCAATAATACAAATGAATTCAACTCTTGAGTTGGTAACTACCGAGGAACTGTTCTCATTTTTAAAACTTGTTGTTTGGTTCTAGATATTTGTATAGCCATAGCAGTGCAAATGGAAAAATATTTGAGGATCATAAACATACTATTATAAAATAAAAAAAGAAGTGCTTGGGTTTCTTTTTTTAATTAGTTGCAATGTCATGGTGATATTGGAGAGGTAACAACCTTGAAACAAAGTTATCATTCTACTCTGGTAGTTCAATCTTTGATGCATAGCGAGTTATGTTCGCATGAGATATATATAATATATGTATATTATATTGAAGTTTTCTGTGTGTGTAAGAAAGGTTTCAAATTCGTATTTACGTCACAAATCTACAAATAAATACATGAAGTTTCTAGTTTAGTGTTAGTCTCTTAGAATTATCAGGATTCATTATAGGTAGGGCACATTTGTCAGGTTTTCACACCTTCAGAGGTGTAGGGGTGCTTTTGTGGTTTTTAAAAGTTATGAGGACATACTTGAAATAGGGTTGAAACAAGCCTGGAGTTTGAAAAATTGTAATGAATTGGACATGAACAAAAAGTCTAAGGCCTGATGGAAAGGCCCGTAGCCTAGGTCTGAAATGTTTTATGGGTCTGGGCTTGAATAAGCTAGACCTGGTTCAGTAGATTCGATTAACAAGCTTATGAAGGCATTAATGGGTAATAACACTTGGGAGATTGTGGACTTACCCAGAGAAAGATGGTTGTTGGCTGCAAGTAGGTTTTTACTATCAAGCACAAGTTTAGTGAAGCTTTTGATAGGTACAAAACTAGGTTAGTTGCTAAGAGATTTACTTATACATTTGGGATTGATTATGATGAGACGTTTGTTCTTGTTGCAAAACTAAATTTAATCAGAGTATTATTCTCATCGACTGCCAATCTTAACTGAGAACTACATCAAATGGATATTGATAATGCATTTTTGAATGGAGAGCTTGATAAAGAGATTTATGATGATTCCATCTGGTTTTGAGAATGAAGTACAAAGAGGAAAGGTATGCAAATTGGAGAAGTCTTCGTATGAATTAGAACAGTCTCCTGGACTTGGTTAAAAAAGTTTAGCTCAACTATCCAGGGCTTTGGATACAAGCAAGGGCAAACTGACTGCACACTATTTACCAAGCATTCCTATGATGGTGAAGTATTTATCTTGATTGTTTCTGTGGATGATATTATCATAATTGGAGATGATGCTCATGAGATTAGGAATTTGGAGAAATATTTAAGACAAAATTTGAAGTCAAAGAATTGGGAAATCTTTGATACTTCTTGTTATGGAGGTGGCATGAAGCAAGCAGGGGATTTATGTTTCTTAAAGAAAGTATACCTTTGACTTGTTGACAAAGATTGTGAATTTAGGTTGCAAACCGGTTGGTACACCTTTAGAGTTGAATTGGAAGTGCAAAAGTACTTGAGAAGATCCTGTAATAAATAAGGATAAATACCAACGATTAGGAGGTAAATTCATCTACAAATCACTTACTAGACTAGATATTGCTTTTGTAGTAATTGTTGTGAGTCAATTTATTCGTGAACCATCACAAAGACACCTTGATGCTATCAATCATATACTAAGCTAATTTAAAAGAACTCTAGAAAGAGGACTACTGTTTCGGAAGACTCATTAGAGAGGAATTGAGAGCTATGTAGATGTTGACTGGGTAGGGTCTGTTGAAGACAGGAGTTCCACTACTGGTTACTGCACTAAGGTTTGGGGAAATCTTGTCACTTAGAAGAGTAAGAAGTTGTCTATTGTATCCCGTGGTAGTGTTGAAGCTGAGTTTAAAGCCTTAGCACAAGGTGTTTGCAAGCTACTCAGTATAAACAACTAATGGAAGACTTGAGGATTTCCTGGATAGTTTCTATGAAGCTCTTTAGTGATAGTAAATTTGCAGTTAGCATTATACACAATCCAGTGCACTATGATCAAATTAAGCATTTAGAGATTGACAGAGACTTTATCAAGGAGAAAATGGAAGAAGAGATTATCAACTTATGTGTGTCTCAACCAAGTTTCAAGAAGTTGATCTGCTCATCAAGAGTTCACTTAAACCAGGATTTGAATTCTTTGTAAGCAATCTGGGGATAATAGACATCTATTCTCCAACTTGAGTCGGAATGTAGGTAACCACAAATAAATCCCTGAACTTTAGGGTTAAAATTCCAATTTAGTCACTGAATAATTCTTTTTCCTAGTTTAGGCTGATTGCTTTCCTAGTTTGTTATTGTAATATATGCATAAATTCATTTATCCACTACTGAATGAAATCAAGCAAAGTGATTCAATTGTTCATTTTTGTTTCAAATAGGATGGGCTGTTACCATAGAACCCCATTCAACTCCATTGCACAAACCACATTCAATCTCCACCATCAGCCCTTCCAACCCTCACCATTGGATTCAAATCACATATTTCCTTGGTACCTGTAAACAATTGGTCCAGTGTTTTGAATGATAGCAAGTTGCTAATATTGTCCTCATATTTTTGCTATAGGTGATCCAGGCTGGATAGAATTATCACTTCTGGGAGCATAAAGTTGATTGCCTTTTCATTTCCATTTTTATACCCGTAGTTTTCTTTAGTAACTTTCAAAGAGTTCAGACATTCTTCAAATTTTTATATGCTAATCTATCCCCACCTTGCTTTTCAGGCTGAAAAAGAAACGGACAGGATGGACTGGGTGAACAAAATTACAGGAGTTATTGCATCCATTTTGAATTCTGATTTACTGCTGCAGGTTGAATCCTTGTTTTTGTATGACCCAATATTAAGTTCTTCTCTAACATGATATTATTGAGTTTATGCTGACAAGAGCATGTATCTTTTGCAGCCACGTCCAAGAACAAAACATCTGGACAAGGATGATTATGCTGGTGGTGCACATGATGTTCTATCACCCAACAGTCCTTGTAGTTTAGAGAATAGCATGAAAGCCAATGTGCCCGAGAGTGTATCCGTTATTCTTAGGCAGATTCCCGGAAATGATATTTGTGCAGAGTGCAGTGCTCCTGAACCTGATTGGGCTTCCCTTAATCTTGGCATATTATTGTGCATCGAATGCTCTGGTGTTCACCGGAATCTTGGTGTTCATATTTCAAAGGTGTGCATACTTAAAGTTGAGTGATTAAATCTCCAAGTTAAAAGAAGTCTTTGAAGTAGTTATTTTCGTATATGGATATTGATTATAACTTAAAGCTGGAGTAGTGATCAGAAGTACTAGGTGACCAAAGTCTCTCATCTGTTATCAATTTTTTCAATTGTTAAATGTGCCTATTTTTAACCACTATATATATGTGTGTGTATGATGTTGTTAAACACCCCTTCAATATCCTAACTCTTTCAATTGACAGTCAAAGGTTATTTGTGTAATTCTTATAAACTATTGTTTTGTTTGAGTGTAAACACTCTCTTGCTTCAACTGAAATCCTTTGACAATCTGTCAGTTATTTCTCTCTAATTTCTTAGGATAATGGGAGCCTTGCTAAGTTCCAATTTAATCAACTGCAATTTCTCTCACAATTTCTTTCACTTTTGGAGTTTGAAATACATCCACCGTACAAATCACTGCACAAAACAGTAAAAAATATTTAAACTGTCACTTCTCAATAACAAGAATGGGAAAACTTACAAAATCATTTGAACTTCTACGATGGATTATTTCTGTTTCTTGCCATATAAATAAAAAACTAAACTTGTGCCTAAATTTTGATGTAAAAAATAATGCAAGTACCATGAACTATTTGAAGAAAAGATTATGGTTTACATTGCGCTTTTTTGCTTGCTGAAGTGTGACTAGTAGCACTAGTAGATGTCTAGATATTATGATCTTCGGTCAATTCTAATTGCTGTAACATATATTCACAATATAATGACAGGTTAGATCTTTAATGCTGGATGTCAAGATCTGGGAAACTACAATCTTGGATTTGTTTGGCGCATTGGGTAATGCTTATTGCAACTCTGTATGGGAGGGATTGCACCTACTTGATGATGGAAGGTAAGATATTTTAGTTCATTATTTGTTAAAATTTTCTTTTGATAGAAGACCGTTGTTATTATTTTCTTTTGGTAAAGACAGTTGTTATTGTTAATGCTGTAAACTTCTTTCTCTATTTCGTTTTTTTTTTTTTTTTTGGTTGGGTTTGGGAGTGGGGATGGAAGTGAAATACTCATTATTAGTGCAGTCATTGCATTGTCCTTGGCGAGACAAGAAATGACCCTAGACTTTAGTTGTCTTTTTAGAGATCCTATCCACTTTAACTATAAACGTTTTGCCTGCCACTTAATCAGATTGCTAGTATACCTTCCCAGACTTTTCCAAGCAAAACAAACATGTGACTGATCCTTTTGGTTTCTTGTTTGGATGTTTAACTTGGAAAGATTCTTCTTATGGCCCGAGATGATTGGTCAGAATTTACCTTTGATTTAACAAGTAGTAATTCAACATTTGTGACATAGATAAAATAGAGATTTTGTCACAATTAGGTCCTTTTCAAATCAGGTTTTTTTTTTTTCCAATTTTCGTTTGCAATTTTGTGATTGAAATATTGATTAGAAACTGAAGATTTTGTTTTATGAGGGAGGAGAGAGTGTATAAAGAGAAAATAGAGAAATTGAATATTTTGTTTTGAAATTTCTCTTTTTTCTTCTGAATTCTTTGTTTTATGAAGATAAAAACAAAAATTTATATAGAAACACTTACCAAAATTTTTATGAATACAAAAAAAATAATAATAAAATAAATGAAAGCATGTAAAAACAGGACCTAATTGGTTTCCTTGGATAAATTTTATCCTTGCCAAGAGTTTCCTCTTCTAATTATTGCCTTGATCAGTGTACTATTGAATCCAATTTGAAATTTACATATGATAAAACAGAAAGAGAACAGATTAATCATTAAACTGATATTTGGGAAGGCTCCCTACTTCTTCAAGAAGCATCCTGTGAATTTTGGGATTCACACCGTGCCAAATTATCTCAAATAAGCCTAATATTAGCATAACATTCTGAAAACTGTCACCTTCTCTACATATTTGATAATGTCTCCAAACGGAGAAGGAAATTATGTACTCCTGCTAAAGAAAACTACTCTTCAACTAAGCCATTTTCAGCCTCCTACTGTTGTGGCATGATCTGTGATCCTATTCTTTAACATTGAAGACAGAGATAAGTTTACAGCAATAGTTGCCTAAATAGTTAGTATCTCATCTAATGAGCTATGGCTTTACTTAGGATAATTTAGCAGCCATGCTTTTAAAAGAAAAAGCGACTGAGACATCTATAATCTGTTGGACTGATTTCACTTTATCATCAGTTAAAGCCTCTAGGGAAAGAACTAAATTTTCATGAACTAAAGCTAGGAAGGGACGTTATAATGTTGTGGAGTAGAGTCTTTTTGCTTACATAACCTGTATAGTTTTGGGTTCTCTTAATGGCATTATCTAGGTTGTCCCATTTTTTGGACCTCAAGTTCGTTTAATGGATTTTATGTTAAATAACATTGGATCACATGAATTGATTATGATCCATCTATTATGATCCCACAATTTAGTGAAAATAGTCGACAGGTAGGTTTTTTTGCCAATTCAACAACTTTTTGAAAATTAGATTGTTCTTCATGAATGGTTGTGAATTTATGTCAACATTTTATTTCAAAAATTGAAGTTACAGTGGTTCAATAATTTTGAGTTATAATTCAAAAGGTTAATAGAATGTACCAAATTCTTATTTGTACTTTGTGACCCTAAATTTTGCTGATCTTTCATTAAATGTAAATAAATTGGTTACTTGTTTTCAAGTTATATAAAGAGAGTGAAACTTCCTTGAGATAAAATGCTTAAAGTTGTTGAATTATGATTTGTTTTCAGCTTAAGCTTTCTTTAACTTTTCCTAACTGTTATCCTGAGTGGTTAAAATTCTATAATTTCTGTTGAATTTAACCCCATGCAGAATGGACAAGTCAGATCATAGTATCACATCAATTAGGAAACCATTCCCCAAAGACGCTTTTTGCTACAAGGAGCAATACATTTATGCGAAGGTACTCAATTTGATCCAATTCTTGCATTCTATTTGTTAACACTCATTACCCTTGCTGTTAATGATGAAATTCATATAATTCATTAAAAAGATGAGTTTCTTAAGATTAGAATTAGCAATTTTTTTTTTTATTATGATTTGTATTTTTTTTTTTAATTATATTTTATAGAATCTACTCCAAATTACACTATCAAGCTCCTTTAGCACCTTTCTGTACTTTAGAAATTGGACACATGAAATATTAAATCTGTATATATCTACATTCATATTCAACTGATAGTTTTGAAAACAAATGACCTACTGGTTTACAAAATCTGTTAAATAATGACCCAAACTGCCCTTCCCAAGAAACAAAAGATGGTGAACAAAGGCCATTTGACTATTTAGGCATGATTAAAAGGTTGTATGGTAGTTGATGCTTTTAGCCTCCTTTGGTTTATCTAGCTGCAATGAAATCAAGACCATTTAATACAGATTAGTCTCTTCATTGATTCAAATGTGTTTATTCTCAAACAAATGTTGATGCATGCAGATATAAGTTCATGATTAACTATGAGCTTCCTACAGGAACTATAATTAATGATTGCATACATGTGTTTATCTTTTTTAAATTCTGTCTCTTGTCCAGATAGTTTCATGGATAAGGTGTGCCAGAGAGTAATAAGTTCTGTAACAAAATGATTCTGACACAACAGTCGTAACATCATCTGCTAAAAATGGCAATTGAATCTATGGCTATCGAAACACCATACTAATTCCCAAGGCTTTTAAAGGGAAGAAGTTGGAGTATCTTGTTTAGATGTGTGTATAAACATTACTTTACACTTTCATCATTCACTTTTCTTGCATTTATGGAGCCCCTGTAAAGATGGATTATGAGAGGAACTTCCTTTTAAATCATCTTAAAAATTTTTGAAATTTTCTTTAGGAAATTGTCTATCCTGTCGAAAATAAACTGTCAAAAATAGTTGGTTGAATTCTTCCTCTTTATTCTTCTATATTCCCTTATCCCATTAAAATTTCAAATTCTCTGCCAACTCCATTGTCCATAATTAATCTTGCAAATTCCTTTAAAATTGAAGTTTTCCTGTTTAGATAAAGTATGGAATAAGAGAATGAGTAGATACATTGATAGTGGACCAAAGTCTGTAAAGATGAGCGAAGTGATTATAGAAGCAATATCTCTCAAGTTGTGTACCCTTTTTAACTTCATTGACAATTTGTTGGAGCATATTACCATTGCCTTGTAGTTAATTTTATAAATAAAGCTGTAGGTTGACATGTTATATTATTTTGGAAGAAATTTCTCTCATAATATTACATATGCCTGTTCCTGTCACAAAGTTTGCCTTCAAGGTACATCATGATCCCCAGTTAATCCTTGTGCATTCTCAAAATAATTTTTACTAACTGCAGCTATTAAGAGGCTGTGACGTTAAATTTAAAGCTTATTTTTGTTGTCGTAATCAGTATGTAGATAAATCGCTAGTCATCAAAGATAAAAATGCAACTCGAAATCAATCTCAAGCCACAAAGATCTGGGAAGCAGTTAAGGCTCAAAATTTGCGAGAAGTATATCGCCTTATTGTGACATCAGAGGTAGATATCATTAATACCACCTATGATGATGTGATTGGTGTAGATTTAAATCACCATGTCTATGATGCACAAGAATCAGAATTTGATAACCAGAAAGCAAAAAAGAAAAATTATGATCCTGCCTTTTGCCAAAGAATCATTGATGCCAATGATCCAGGGATTTGTCTTCAAGGTTGTTCATTATTGCATCTGGCATGCCATTTTAGCAGTCTTGTGATGCTTGAACTTCTGATACAATTTGGTGCAAACATAAATTTGGGCGATTTCCATGGAAGAACTGCTTTGCACCATTGTATCTCTATAAGGAATAATCCATTTGCAAAGCTCCTTCTTAGAAGGTAAAAAACTTATAATAGTTCCTATTTCCTCATTTGAACAATTAATTAGCATATAATCAATATAGCTTCATTTCACTGGTAGATTTTTATAAACATACTATTCGTAATTGTGTACTTTCCAGAGGTGCTCGTCCATCAATAAAAGATGGTGGGGGACTAAGTGCACTGGAAAGGGCGATGGAGATGGGAGCTATTACTGACGAGGAGCTATTTATTTTGCTTGCTGAATGCTAGGGAGGTTGAGACATAAAGCCTAAATGTGTAATGTACATCTATCCAGTCTATTTCCTTTCTTCAATTTATGAACTAAAATGTGTTATTCTTGATTTGAGCACATAAATAAGAAAGTTTTCCATTTGTAGTTTTCATTAATTTATATATTGGTTTACTCAGTTTGTACTAGTTATTTGGATAAAAAAGCTTATATTTTCATTGCCAAGTTCATATTACTCGATATTGTTGTCTCCTTATTCAATGATTGTAGAGGTGTGTAGCAACAAGGTGAAGAAGCCATAGATAAGGGTCCCATCCCATGAAATCAGATAGGTCATTCGAGATTAAAGTTGTGTGAATATAAGCCTTGGCAAGAAGCTCATGCACCAGGTATTTTTATTATTGATACGGTTGCATGCAAGTCGTGCTGCATGTATTTTTATTGTCAAGCAAATATTTGAAGTAATTTTCGGTAATACTAAAATTGCAATGTCAATCATGCATTTTGAGAAAAATATAAGATTGTGTTTGATTTGAGTAATATTCACAAAAATAAAATAAAAAAATATTATAAAAATAATTTACTTAGAAAATTTATTGAATTAAACTATTACTATGTTTGATAAAATCATTAGGTGTAAGCTATTACTGTATTAATAAAAGAATGTTGAGATGTTATTTTATTTAAATGTTTTCGAAAAATTGCTTTCGTATTTTCGAAAATGTTTTTTTGTGTTAGGAGTATTTTATTACTTAAGGAGGAAGTAATTGTAGATTACCAAATATTTTTGCTACTAAGTAAATAAAACAAGATAATGATATTAATAAAATATATTTTTTTTATATTATCCTGAGCAAAACACTCCTTTAAGAGATACCTTCTTAAATATAGTCTCTCGGTAACCTTATCAACTTTTCATAATAAATGGGAAACTAATTAAATAAATCAAATTGTTGAGGGATCTATATAATTTTGTTTAAGATTGCAAGGGTTATATGAATATAACCAATAGAATGAGGTTGGATGAATTTACTTCAATATATAAAGGAGGTTTTAATCAAAGTTGATCACATCCAAACTTGGTACTTCAAAAACTTAGAATTTTTGGTGAAAAAATTAGTCATTTGACAAACAAATTTTGTAGATAATAAGTTCAAAGGATAGTATAAAATGTTTAATTATGTTACTTTAGAGGGTTTTTTTTTTTTTTTTTTTTGCAATTAATTTGATGTTGACAATGAAAGGTTTTTGTTTTTCATTTCAGGTTGGGATTTAAGATTTTATTTATTATAAATATTGTGTTTATTGAGTTAAAATTGTTTAATTGTCCATAGAAAAGTGATTTTATAAATTATAAGTTGCATAATTTGGTAGAAAATATTGACTGAGAAATGGTTGAAATCCCATTAGTAGACATTAATTGCTTGAATAATTAGTATTTAATCTAATTTCTTAGTAAATAAACTAGTTTCCCGTAATATAATGAAAATACTCAGGGTTATTGAATCTATGAAATTGTGTGAACAAGTATTCAAGCAACACTAGCCCTAACTTTATTTAGACAATCGAATTCAATTTAAAATTTTATCTAAAATTAAACTAAACTATAAATAAAAGCAATTTAAAATAAACTAAATGCAATTGAATTAATGAGATAAATACGATGTGAGAAGATGTTGTGATTTCGAATTCACTAATCCACTTCAAAGAAAATTTTTCAAATGATTAAAGAAACAATACTAGTCATGTGACAACAAAATTCCTTAAATCAATTGATACCATTTTTCAAGTAATATCAATTCTTCTTCACAATCTAATAACTTATCATATCTCTATGTAAATTTAATTAGATGAAAATACATTATCATTCTATAAAATCTTCTACCTTTCAGCACAAATCAATTATGTTTATAACTATTGTATGTATCAATTCATATATCTTTATATTCAATTAATCCATAAAAATGTATTATCTAAGTTTTTATGTAATATTACATCTCAATCTCAGTTATAGAATAGAGGTTTTATTAAAAATTGATCATAATATATACTCATCATGAATTAGCATGTTATTCAATTACAAATTAAGGATATTATCAATTCATAAGTTGGCTAGCTCTAACTTTAACCAAGAAAAATTAGTTCGTCATGTTGAATAAATTATCACATAAATTCAAGAGAAATATGATAGAGTTTAGAGATAAAACCGATTAAAATAAACTCTTGAATTTTGTTGCACTCTTCTTAAAATCCTCAAAGTACAAATCTAAAGTTGAATCAATTGTTTTTTTTATGTAAAAAGTCTATGAAAACAATCCAAAAGATGATAAAAAGGCTCTCCAAAGTGTCTAGGATGGCTCTCCTCTCTCCAAACAAGTTTTTACAATTATATTTATACTAGGGTTTGAAAACACGACCCAAAATGCAAAACCCAATTTTTCACAACATTGGACTATAACTTGCCACTTCAGTCCTTGGCACATGAATGCTTCTCAAGTTGCTTTGTTGATCGCATTGCAACACGACTTCACAACGCTAGGCTTTCTTTTGGTTGTGCTGCGGCCTAATGCCACAATGCCTAACTTCTGTAATTTGGTGAATTTTTGCATGTTTGATCATTGTGGCATTGTGTTATAGTGTAGATCCCCTAAAAATTTCTTACAGTGTTGTGGCATATAGCTTTTGGAATTTGGATTTCTAATCCTTATGAAAGTTATAGTGTTGGATGTCTAGCTTAATTGGGCACATGAATCATTTGATTTGGACGTCGAAATCTCAAATTATGGCTATTTTAGTCCTCAATGGTCAGACACATAATTTCATTGAGAATATTTGAATTTGTAGCAACAATTGAAGGCCCAAATGAACTCAAATTTGTTTTTATAATAGTTTTCTGAAAAGCTTGAGATGTCTTCTACAACTTATTAGAAACTATTTTTATATTATGGAGCTTAAACTTAATGAAAATCCTTATTTTCCTACCAAGGCAAGCGATGCTCCCCTCTTTTTATGCTTCTATCATTTTTCCTTCGACACAATTTAAATCACTGACTAGTCTTTTATAAGTGTCTTTTTTACTTGATTTTCATTGAATTCACATTGAATTTATCATTTCTTGCAAAACTGAATATGAAAATGTGTGATCCTAAGATATGCACACAATGAAGGTAAAATGATCAAATTACCCACTAAAACTCTATAAATTAGTCACAAAAATGTATATACAATTAACATTTATCATTATTTAAAATACATGATTATGCTCACTAAGTAAATCATGTCTATTGAAGTGATTTTAACAAATGGGGACAAAATCAAATTTTGACTGGCAAAAAAGACTTAAGGGCTAAATGATATTTTTTTCAAAGGCAAAATAGGAAGGTTAAATGAGATTTTATTGGGTACTAACATTTAGTAGGAGATAATTAATGTTTTATATAAAGTGTTATTGGGTTGTTTTGATATTTTACTAGACGCAATGACTAGTGAGGATAATGGATTTGACAATAGGCATTATAGAGGTTGTTTTTTATATTTTTCTAAGCATAATGTCTAATTAGAGTTATCTGATATTTGATTGGGAGGTAACATTTAGGAGATAAATTGATTATTTTCACTTGCAGATAATCATTATTGTTCTACTAAAAAAATGTTTTTATCTATTTATTTTTCAATTTTAAGTGTTTTTTATTTTATTCGTTGTTTAAATTAATTGAAGTTTCAATTTGTTTTTTGAGTTTTGCATTAGATCATAAAAGAAAAAAAAAATTCTCTCATATTGCTAGCCTTGAGCCTATGACTGAAAGTTCTATTTGTCACATCACAATTTGATGCCATAAAGATGTGATGTTCAAGACTTATGAGAAGTTAACACCACAATCAACAGAAAAGCTTTTTCTTGAGACTTACTTAGATGCTTTTATAAACGTTGAAGAGTAGAGATTCAAAGTTATACTCGTTCATTTCATGCTTCTTTGTCAATATAAATATAGATAATCACTAAGTTGTGAAATTTTAAGCTTTAGCTTAAGTAGTTTATATATAAACTTTAAATTGTATGTAGTCATGTTCAATGCTTGCCAAATTTATGAGTGCATTTACCTGAAAGATGACCCTTCAATTACTTCAGACTAGTCACTTCCTTTGTGTTGAAGTAATCAAGGCAACAACCTCATAAATTGTTTGGCTTTATTTATAGGTTGTAAACTTTTTCAGACTACAACTAAGAGTTTCCCTTGTATGAATCCCTCTTATTATTAATTTAGGTCTTGAAACTTCAAGATACATTTCAATACATAAATAATAATTTCTCATTTATCATATTTATGGAAATATAAATATGCTTGTAGGGCATCAATCCCAATTGAGTCAAAACAGGTATTATTATTAGGCTTGAGCTTGGATCGATAGGATAGATACTGGACTTTAAATAAAATAAAGATGGGAAGACAGATACAAACAATCCCCGCTAGCCAGGATGGGAAAAAAATATAGGCACTCCCTGTGCCCTCCCTTTCTCATATTTGCCTTGCCACATACCTGCTATCTTTATCAAATTTATTAAAATATCCCTTGTATTTTTAAAAATCATTAGCATTTAGAAAATTTTAATCTGTTATAAATGGTTATTGCAAGTACTAGTATTAGTAGCTCCTGAAATGAGATTTAAACATCCTGCGCACTTTAAGCTGTAAAAATGGTCGAGATGCCAGATTCATTGCCACTTAATCATGTAAAAGTCCATCCAAAGGGCTTTATACATGTTTCAGAGGCCAGTGGTATGGCCCTTTTCTATTTTCCCCTTTGAATTCAAATTATTTTTCAATGCATTGAAAAAACCTTAAATCACTCTTAGCTATTCTATTTTCATTTCAAAACAGCTTCTCAGGGCTTAAGAGTCCAGGTGTTCACCTTTTATGATCTTATACACAAAATTGTCCCTTATAACGTACACAACATCTAGCATTATATCTTTTTCCCTATATTTATTTTTTAAATGAGATGGTCTGGAACTTACCAATTGACTGACCAATCATAGTCCTGGTATACGATATTTATGGGACCCCCATCACTCAATAGGTGAGTCAAGAGACCAGCTTTGGTCGCATCCAGATATCTGACTACCCACTTGAGGATTCCTTTGTCCTGTGCAAAATCCGAATTGAACCTGTGCCAGGACAATGACATAACATGTAATTCAATTGATGATGGAAGATCTGCCAATGGATAATGTTGCAGCAGATCTTTGTAACCATTAGATTTCACTCACCACTTCATAATCCGCGTGAGATAAACTGTTCTCTTTTCCAAATTCACTTCCAGTCCACCCCTCTGAAAGAATTCTCTTGTGGCAAATCTTAGTTCAGCTTCAACTCCTTCGCTTGTGAAAAACCTCACCGTGGGGCTTGATTTTGTTCCATTGCATAGTCCAAAGTGGATTAAAGGATGCATTTTCTCAGGAGCGAGCTGGCCATTTAAATCAGTAAGAATAAAAAGTACAATATATCTTCAGATTTCATAAAATGGATTCAGATTTCATAAAATTAATTTACCTCTAGACGCTTGTCCCCAGAGACAAAGGGTTTCACCAAGGAGTATGTATCCCTTCGATTGCATCTAAGGATTCCATTCTTTATTGTACTCAAGGAATACGGATACCCTCCAACTACATATTGGAAATCAGAATAGAAGGATTTTCTTTCAATTACTCCCTCTGGGTGACCTATCCTAACAATGGCATGGATGACCATGGCGTTGTACAAGTTCAAGAAGAAGGTTAATTTCTCATCTGCTGAAAGTGTAAATAGGTTCACCCTTTGAAGATCCTGAGCCAAATTAATATACCTGCGCTCATAGAAAGAATAAATTATAATAAAAGGATCAATGTTAGAAGGTTACATAAGAGTAAACAAGAAAAGAAAGCAGTAATACCTTCGAAATTCCTCACTTTTGCTGATGGCAGCATAGTCAACATGGCATCTATCATCAGAGGCGTAAGACTCAAGTATGGCAGACATTAACTTGTTAAGTCTTTGTCCAACCAAACTGGCAGTCTTAGGCTCAAAATCATTTGTGCATCCTCTAAAATTGTAGCATTTCGGAATAAAGGGTTCATGCTCCAGGAAACGATAAAAATGGTTTCCATCTTGAAAATCATTTTCTCTGCATTAATTAATTATAAAATAAGCATAACCAAACTTAACAGCCATTTTAATTTACTACTTCTTCATGTTTCTTACCCGAAAACATGATGGAAAAAATGCTTCTTGCTCAGTTGCTTTGCAACCCCAACACCCTACATTTTTTCATTTTTTTGAAGTAATAAGGGTCATTGTAATAAAACAACTAACAATTAAAGAAAAAAATTTGTTATTTATTGATTCACAAGCATAATTGAATATTATCACGTGTGCAATTCCTTTTCTGAATGCAAAATTCATCAAACGGACCTAAAGGGAGTTAATACTGGTCAAATTATTTTTAATTAATTTTCTATATTTTATTTTAATTCAACTTTAACCCCTAAATTATACTCTAGTCCACTACTGATTTTTAATAGTAAAAAAAGTCTAAAAGGGGTAATATTAATATATAGTGCCAAATAATAAGCTTAGAAAATAAACAAAAATCACCCATTTTTAAGGGCACTTTCATATTTTCATCTACAAGGGGCAATATTAATATATAGTGCCGAATAATAAGCTTAGAAAATAAACAAAAATGACCCATTTTGAAGGGCACTTTCATATTCTCATCCATATTGACCACCAGTATTTCCCAAGGACAACAATGTCCCTCTAATTTCGGACCATCAGAAATTTGAATAATAAATTCCCAAAACCGGACAGAACGAACCGGTGCTTTACAAAAACGTTTTTTTAAAGAGCAGAAATGAATCAATTAATAAATAAACATGCGCATGTGAGTTTTCTTTGCTCCTTTTCTTGTTATCAGACATAAACATAATAATAAATTAAGTTTGTATCAAATTAAGTTTGATTTAATTATTATTAAATCGAGATCAAAATTATTATTAATAAATATATTATTAGTAAATTCTTTAACACAAACTTTCCAGACAAATCAATTATCAATTTAATCTAGAATGTCCGTGCACTGTGGTCACCAACCTAATTAATACATAATTAAAATTATAAATGCATTACCATAATAATAATTATTAACTTATAATATGATTGTTTATTAAAGTAATTAATTAATAATTTAGCTTTTCGAATTAGGAGGCAGTTATCTAGTAGAAGGGGGTTATCATGTATCCCGCGTGCTGGCCATCATTAAGTTAGGAATGGTAAACAGTAATGTTTCGTTTTTTCCATGAAAAGCGATTTCTCATCCTTTATAAAAGATAGTCAGATAATTGGAAAGCACAGCAAATCAAACAGACATTTAATATTTCTTAAAATGCAATTTAATTGTAAAAATACGGTGTTAAAAAGTAATTAAAACGTACCTTGCTCCGGCTGCAATCCAAGTGGTGGATCAAGACCTCCACCATCTCGCTTCCAGAAAAGCAATTCTTAACAATCTTCATCTTCATCAGACGGTCTTGAATGGGCAACTTCTGTCGTAACACCCTAATAATATCGAGCAGATCATCCATGGATTCATCATCATGATCATCATCGAAACCATAGACGGGTGGTGCAGGTGCATCACTGGAACATTTCTTCCTCAACATTTCCCTAAAACGCTGGTCAAAACTCCCGCTGTTCCTCAAAGAATTCAAAGCCACCAAACCTCCAAACAGCTTATCGTTGCAGAATATCTGCGGCACCTGAGAAGATCCTGTTCTTTGTATCAACTCTTTTTCTCTTTTTGGATAGACGTCGATATTAATTTCAACGAATTTCAATCCTTTTTGTCTAAAAAAAGTCCGAACAGCTGTACAATCTCTGCAATTGGATCTTGAAAAGAAGCTTATGCGGCCTTTCATATCATGACCGTTTATATTTATATTTTCGTCTTCATCTTCGTTCTTAAGCTTCACTATAACTTTGAGTCCAGAGATGTTGAACTGAGTTACCTCGTCGGATTTGTTCAAACCAGTTTCTGACCATGCATCTTCATCGATGTTTTCTTTGATAGAAGAGATTGTTCTGGCCACTGCAGCGGAGAAGTTGTTGCTTCTTTCACGAATAAATTTACCGATTGTAGGCAAGTGCATGATTGAATTCTCTGGAACTGGAGGAGTAGGCGATTCAGCTGAAAGGCCAGGAGGAGGTTCAGGCTTTGGAAGCTGTGAATTAGGTTGGATGATCCCCACTGCTTCACTTTTACTTTTAATTGAATCTTCAACGGCATGGTCATTTGAATTTGAATTATAATCTGGGGAGGGATCGTCGGTATTTTCAGAGAATCTATTCAAAATCTCTGCTGATTCCATCTTCATTTCTCGAAGGGAATGGAAAAGAATAATAGTATTCAATGACAAAATTAACAAAAACTATAAGTGCAAGCGATGGATTCGGAGAGCTTTTATGGAGGAGAATATGAGGAAGCTATAACAAGAAGAGGTCAAAGCCGTGAAGGTAATAAATTATTAGAAAAACAAATGAAATCTTTCCCTTGAACCGGCGACCGAGCACTTAAGCCGGCTCTTTGATAATATCTACGGCCCCACTTTCCGCGTACCTTCCCAGGAAACTTTTGCAATTACCATTCTACCCTTCCAAGTGCTGTTAATGGAGAGTTAGGGAAATAGGGTCTGTGGGTTTAATGTCATTTAACTTTTGACTTAGTTCGCCGTTAATTGAGGATAAGTTAGTTGATACAGTCTAGTGTGAGATTGAGTCAAAAGTGTTAAAAAGTCGGTTTTTGCTTAGTCTGAGTGAACAGTGACTTTCCACGTGGCATCTTTTGTCACCTGATTACCTTTATTCCAACGTAAATTAAATAATAAAAATTATCCTTGTATAAAAGAATAATAGGTTAAAATAAATTTATAAACATAAATAATTATTATAATTGATTAAAAATAATAAAAAATCTTAAAAAATTATATTAATTTTATATGTTATCGATATATTAAATTAAATTTATTAATTAAAAATAAAATCAAGATTATTAAATTTATATGCTGATATTTAAAAGAAATAAAATATTATCTTTTATATTATCTATCATATTAAATTATTAATAAAATATTATAATAATAATATAAATAATCAAACATAATTTTAACGTGAAGGTTTTCTATTTATTTACTATATTACTTAGTAATTAATTAGATTAAATACAAATCGTTAAGATAATAAAAATTTATCCCGAATCATTCGTGGTAAAGGATTTTAACTAATGATTTTATAAGTCTAAATATAATAATATAACAACATTTTCATCCAATTATAATTTCCCTCTATTTTATATTAATTATTTCAAGTATTTTATTTGGACGAAAAAATCCAAAAAGAAATTGTGGTAGAGATGTTTGTCATGGGAGATTCGTTCAAACTAGGAGATTTCCATAGACTTGCGATCACTTGAAAGATTTGCTAATGTTAGGAAGGGTCAGAGGGCTTTCCTGACGTGCCCCCATCAATACTTAGTCAGATAGGAAATCAAAAGTCACAGGAAAATAGAGTAAAAAAAGAGAGAGAATTCGTTATTCTTTAAAGCTAGGTGTCACCCTGAGCCGACCCCCTTGAGGGAATCTACATAGCCAGAACGTGTTGAGGATTTTTAGGGCTGTATTTCGCTACCATTTTCGGGGGATGGCATTGCTTGAGGTGACAACTAGTGGCTGATTATCAAATGGGCTGGCACCATGAAGCCTCATTGTGTGGGCTTGAATTGAATCTGGGGAAACTTTTTGTCTTCAGATACGTGTGTGTTCATTACGATTAGATTCGAATTAAATATATTTAGATTTATTTTAAATTTAATTCGAATAAATTTAAAATAAATTAATTAAATTCGAATACAAATTCAAATCTGAACTATAATTTTAAAAATCAATGAAAACGAGTCCGAACACGAATTATAAGAATCATAAATTCAATTTTTTCATACTTGTTCAAGCTTGATTGGATGAGCAACTGGTTTGATCTTTGGTTTTTAGTTCTAAGGGGAAGAAAGCAAGTTTTGCTTGGTTTCTTTAAAATGGAATAAATTTCCTTGGAATCAAATACTATTTATGAATATTTCAAACATGTTTCGTTAGACAAGAAGTTACGTCTAAAAGCCACGAGTATTTGAATGAATCAGGTTTGAACAGACTATAGTAAGCTTCATGAGTTTAGAAAACCTGTGAGTCAAGAAAAAAACTTCTAATCTTGACTTTGAATTTGTTGAATCTAACTGGGCAAATCCTACTGAAAAAAATGTTATTCTAAGAAATAGGAGGTGGAATTTTCCTTAGGTCCGTGCCCGTTCGCGCGTGTGATCCACGCGCGTGCTGAGTCAGCAATGCAGGCTTCGGCAGCGCACTTTCCTTCTCTCTCCTGGGCTTCTTTCCTTCAGGCGGGCTGGGCTGCTTCTTTTAGTTTTCTTCTTTTTTTAATTTTATCCTTGGGCAGGCTTCTTTCTCCTCCTGGGCCCCTTAACTTTGTGGGCTATTTTTTGGGTTTTATGGGTTTGGGTTAAGCTTTAGGTTATACATATATTTTTTTAGTTGGGCTTGCATTTGGATTTGAATTTGCGAGTTTTTATTTAAATAGTGAATTTGGTCAGCACTTCAAAAATTCTAATCCAAATTTTCAGATTTTTCATCATCCTGTTAAGTCCAAATTGAAGTATCTATACCTTCTCAATTTAAAACTTTATCACTTAAATTATACTTGTAATACTACTATATATAATAAGATCATAATATTTTCTTAATTAATTTTAATTTATACTTATATAGACTGAAATTATAAGTAATCATATTGTTTGTATTCTTGAAATATCTGTTTCATTAAACATGCACGGAATTGAAATATTTACAAACTTGAATCATGAAATTGATTTAAAAACACCAATTATATTAACATAAACTAATACATGAATTAAATATGAGCTAATAACATTTGTACATAGTCTTAAAATAACAGCAACCTCTCGAATGTAGTTATTCAAAAGATAAGAACTGAAACCTGCAAGAGGAGGGAATTGAAATGAATGACAAGATACTTAGTAAACATATTCTTAAACCTTTATACATAATCTTTATTTTAAAATTTTATCTTAATGTCTCAATTCTTAAATCGTTTATTTCTTATTATCTTGATTTATAAATCTTATTTTACCTTATCTTAATATTTTCATTTTTTTTCTTGATATATTTTTAATCTTATCTTAAATTTTTTTTCCCTTAATCATAGATGCAATGATATGTGTGTCATGTTAAAACTATGTTGAAAACATGACTTAGCTCACAGACTCTTTTTTTAAAACTTTCTTGTTCAATCTGAAGATTTCATTTGAAAATTTACCTTGAATGGTACAAAGATCTCAACATAAAAATCTTTTTTTAACTTATTGTAAATCATCATAAAAACTGATGAAACATAATGATTCAATACTCTAGTTATATGAATTCAATCTAATCTTACCTGATGCAGGATCAGCACTCAATTTCTAACGAGTTTAGCCTAAGGGCAATGTTCAATTTTTAACAAATGCCAGTTTTCCAATTTCTAATAGGCGTGTGAACTCACAAGTACACTTTCAAGTTCATCCCTAAAAAGATGTTCGAAACATTAACTTTTTAACTTTTTTTAAAACATGCATATTCAATTTGAAGATTAAAAAACATGTAAAACATTTTCTTTATTTTGACATATCATGTCATGAAATGTAAATTATGTTTTACATCTTCGATTCTGATATTATTGTTAAGTTTATGACTTAATAATATTATTTTGAACTCCTGACATCTTAAATTCAAAATTCTTATTTCCTAAGGTTTAATATTTTATTTCTTAATTTCATATTTAACTTTCTATTCCATGCGTGCTGCATGGTCATGCACCACAAGGCTGCACGGTCATGACCTCTTTACATTTCACACTATATGTGAATTTTACACGTATACGCTATCGTAACTCAACATCTCATGGTCGTGCCACTAATAGGACTCTTGCCACACTACATGGTCGTGCATGCATCACATGCACAACCTTGATTCTATAGATACGATTGCATAGTTATGCATCTTTCACATGCACGATCGTGTGTCATGCTTTGCACTTCCAAATCTTGGCCAAATAACCACTAATCCGCACCATTCTTCCTCTAAGGCTCAACATTCATCAACATATAACTTGTACACATGAATAAACATAATTTACAGAAGTGAAACACAACAACCAAGCATTAAATCAACATCAACTTATCACATGCCATTTTATATCATAAAATAGCCTTCAATCATCCTAAACATGCTTCAACTTCAAAAATTCACATTAAATTCACTTAAATCGAATTCAAATTCATAGATCTAGTCAAATACGTACCTGAGAGCAACTTTAAGCAAACAATACATATGATAATACACTTCATATTCAATTAACCTAGATTTATAAGATTTCTTGCATAATCATTTCGTTTTGCATTAATTTCTTATTAATTATCATCAATCAAATGTTAATCATACTTTAATCATGCTTACAAATTAAATCACAACAATTCCTTTGCAAATCAATAATTACAATATCAACAATTCATCAATTAGGCTTAAGAACACATTTACCTACGACTGATGGAAACACTTTTTTAGTCTTGCTAGATCTTCAATCACCAGCTTAGGCTTGGCTCGCTTAAGCTCTCCCTCTGTGTAGGACTTGCTGCCACGTATACCGCTATTGTTGAATATTTCTTTTCTTTTATTGATTTATTAAGAATTTTGATATATGTGACAAAAATCCTATGAAAAAAAAAACTGCTACAATACAAATACACATGCGGAAGTTGAAATTTGAATGTACAAAGATGGCCAAAAATACACTTTTTATATATATTTGTTTCTGTACATATATACCTCTGAGTATAAATAATTACAAAATAACCCATCTGGCCTTCTAAACACTTTAGCATGAAGCCCTCTCTCATCATCTCTGGTCCACCTACTCCTCACCAGTACCAGACATACTTGAAACGAAAGGAAGAAAAGAAAGGAGTGAGTGATAGAATCACCCAATAAGCGATCCTTACTTCCCTTAACCCAAACAAGCATACAACATAAGATACATACCTGGCCTTGGCCTAATTACTCACATATTTCACTTGCTCAATTATCTAAATATTTCATAAGTTGTTCTCTTAATTTCATTAATAATTCATGTCATGAAATGTATATCAAGTCATGCTAAATATATACTGAATATGCATGTATCTGAATCTATACGTATCCGAAGATACCTGCTGTGCTGATCAGGCTGATGAACACAAAGATTCAATATCTTAACCATATGAGTTGAATAGTCTAGCGAAAAGCTATAAAACTGAAATATACATATTAGTCATTGGACTAACAAGCTGAAACTGGACGATCTGACTATAGTCAGAAGACTGAAATCCTACAGATACCCCTTCTAGTTCACCCAAAACCCTAACCCAGATATCGAGTTTTGAATATTGAATGACTAATACTTTCGGATCTCTTGATCCCTTTTCATGCTAATGTCTTGGTATGCCATGCTATAAAATGCTTATGCAACATTATTTTATTTCATTTAATCATTATCTGTTGCTTTATGGCCATTAGATAAGTTTCCCATGTTTAGTTCTTCATTATAAACTAATTTCCTGGAAATTATGCTTGTGCACAAGCGTGAAAGACAAATACACAGGCGTGTAAGGCAAAGGCACATGACGTGTGTCGAAACGCACGGGGCTGTGCGTTGGCTGTACAGTCGGTCGTGCAAGCTTTTGGAATTTCTGTGTATTTCACTAAAAAAACAAGCACACGAGCGTGTCTCCTGTAAATCAAGTTATGCACACTTCATGCACACGGGCATGTTCCTACAAAAGCAAAGGCATACGGGCGTGTGTCTTACTCAGCATTGTAGCATCCCAGGTTAGAAAAGCCCTTAGGGGAAGAGTTTTGAGGTTAGAAACGTGATTCAGAGGGAGATTGAGAGTCTAGTAAAGTTCAGGGGTGAGTTAGTAAGTTTTCGGAGCCGTGTGGCTTTCGTTTGAATCCTTTCGGAAGGATCCGATCAGGCGAGTGAGCAGGAAATGAGTAATACTCATTTTCCCTTGTGCACGCCCGTGCACCCTTGATGCACGCCTGTGCGTGGCTTAGTATATAAGTAAGAGCCGAGAGAATTGTCATTCTTTTCTCGCCCATTTGCATTTCAGCCAAGTTTCTCTCTTCATTTTCAGTTCCTCCCATTCCTAGAGAGGAAATCCAGCAGCAGGTTACTCCCAATCTGGATAGAAAGCATAGAGATTAGTTCGAAAGATTAGTTTTCAGAAGCAATGGCACGAGGTAAGTGTTCTTTCACTTCTTCTCGCATTTTCCCAGCTTGTTTGATGAGTTGTGATGCTTGGATGAACTTTATGCATGTTATTTGATGATGATTGTGGCTTGAATTGATGAAATTGCCAACCTTGAATCCATGCATGCAAGCTTGAATGTGTTTAGTGAGAGAAAATGGTTGCTTCCATGGTGAAATGTTCATTGATTGTTGCATGTGAAATGTGATGCCTCAGATGTGTTTATGGAGATGCTGGGAATGTGTGTTTAAAGGGAAATTGTGATTGAATGAGATATGGTTGTTGAGTTATGCGTTTTCCAGGCGGTGCCCTTGTTGAAGAACAAGACGCACGGCTCTGCACCTGCATGGCATGGCCGTGTGCCTTTGTTTTTCCAGATGCATGCCCATGTGCACGCCGTGTTCACGGCCAGAAAATGCACATGCACGCCTGTGTGTCCGCAGACGCACGCCCGTGCATGCGCTTTCAGTGAAATTTCCAAAAAAATTCCAGTAGCATGCACGGTCAGACGCACGACCCCGTGCGTCCAGGCTCACGCCCGTGCACCTTTCCCGCACGCCCATGCACCTGCAGATTTTCAGAAAAAGAATTAAGAATGGGAAATTAAGCATGCGAATTCAGAATAATGACTAATTTGCTTCAGATAAGCATAAAAAAAACATGAATTCAGATATTAAAGCTGCATATGCATATCATGGCATGACATGTAGCTTCAGAGAGGATCAAGAGATCTGAATTCAGTAGTAATTAGTATTCAGAATTCGATGTACGGGTAAGAGTCTGGGGTGAATACGAGGGGGCATCTGTGGGATTCAACCTTCTAACACCAGTTAGAACGCTCAGTAGTATTTCAGATTTTACCATCTGACACCAGTCAGATAGGGCAGTAGTATCCAGATTCAACTTTCTAGCCAGTAGCTAGACTGTTCAGCCTACATGGCCAGGATGTCGAATCCCTGTATTCCACTAAGTCTGATCAGTACAGTAGGTACCTTCGGGTACAGAGAGGTATTCAGATGCATGCATTCATGAGATATTTCAGTAGCATGACATGACATACACATCATGACATGAATAAATATGAGATCAGTAAATGAATGTGATTCAGATATTCAGTAATCAGTTTCCAGATTCTAGCAAGTGCATAGATTTATGAATAGGGTCGAGGCCCAGGTATATTTGATTAATATGATTGTTTGTGCTTGCTTGGGTTTTGAGGGAAGTAAGGAGCGCTTACTGGGTGATCTTTATCACTCTCCCCCCTTCTTTTTTCATCTTTTTCAGGTGTTCGTACTGTTTTCGAGGAGCAGGTGGTTCGAGGCTGACAGGAGAGGGCCCACACCGCGATCTCAGTTTATACAATTTTCAGTTTTGGACTTGTGTGGTCACTTTATAAATGTTTTATGTGTCCAGATGTACAGAAACAATATTTGTATATATTATATAGGCCATTGGGCCCATTGTACCTAACAGATATGTATATTCCAGTTGATGTATATTCAGTTTCGCTTCTGCATGTGTAACTCAGAATGTATAGCAGATTTCAGAAAGTTTATTTATTTTCATAGGATTCCCATCATGGGTACCCAGGTTTTCAGTTTATTAATAAAAGCTACCCATATTATTCAGCAGCCGGGGTACTCGTGGCGGCGGGTCATACATTGTTGGTATCAGAGCAAAACTGTAAGATGTGGGTGCATTTTTCTGTCCTTCGCAACCGTCGTCCAGACCCTCCTCACAGCACAGTCAGGTATTTATTTCCAGCTTTGATTGTGTTATGTGTTTCTAACCCCAGTTTGTTGTGATGCTATAGATAGAGAGATGTATGTCCCTAGATGTCTAGATGAGACAGATAGTAGTTCACCCTCCCATCCTATGAGTGTTAGTGATAGGCGGCGATCTCAGAGTACCTCCCATGTGTCGATGAGACCAGAGCAGTTAAGAGAGATGATTGGGGATGTAGTTAGAGAGAGCCTCCAGCAAGCTGGAGTGGGTAATGTTCATGAGCCAGATAGAGTAACTCCTTCTCAGTATGAGAGTCATCAGATTCCGAGGAGAAGACATTCCCAGTCTCAGCATCAGTCGCAACCACAATATCAACGACAGTATCAGTATCAGTATCAGTCACAGCCTCAGTCAGTTAGAGAGAGGCATCAGTATCAAATTGGTTATACAGATTCCAGTCAGAGTATGAGTACAGAGACAGCTAGCACTAGTTCTTCAGACAGACTTCATCCGATCTACCATCAGCCAGGGCCGTATCAGCTAGTAAAATTCAGTGGATCCAAGGATCCAGTAGTGGTAGAAGAATGGGTAGAGTCAGTGAAGAGTGTAATGGGACTCTTCACTCTTTCAGAGAGAGAGAAGATCAGATATGCGGTGTTTCATCTCAGGGGTGATGCCAAGGTTTGGTGGGGTCTAACCAAGGCTTCCATCAACGAGGAACAGATGACATGGGCTAAATTTAGACAGTTGTTTGATGTTGAGTACAGGAGTACAGATGTGTTGTATGCCAAGGCCCAGGAGTTTATTGATTTGGCTCAGGGGTCCAGTTCAGTCAAAGAGTATGCCACCAGGTTTAATGCATTAACGAGATTCGTCCCGAGTTTAGCAGGGACAGAGATGAGCCGAGTACAGAAATTCATCCATGGGTTACACCCTGTAATCTACAAGGATGTCATGATAGGAGCAGATCCTCCCTAAAGATTCAGATCCTCCCTAAAGATTCAGTGATGCCTTGGGGAGAACGCTCAGATCAGAGGTCAGATTACAGAAGATGGGTGCTATGAGCAGAGCATCTGAGAGAGATCAGAGGTCAGATGATAGAGACCGAGGCAAGAGGCCAATGTCAGCCAGGAGATCTGCCTGGGGTTTTCAGAGTCAGAGGTAGAGAGTTGCACCCCAGTCGCCACAGTGTACCAAATGTGGCAGACGCCATTCGAGAGAATGTCTAACCAGTCAGATTGTTTGTTATTGGTGCCATCAGCCAGGGTACATGATGACAGCATGTCCAGCCAGAGTTGGAGCTGGTGGTGGGCTGAGCCAAGGTGGAGTCGGTCAGTTCAGAGGTCGAGGTGGTTCACCTAGGGGCGTAGCTAGAGCAGAGAGAGATGGCGCAGACATTCCCAGAGTTGGTGGTAGAGCACTTGAGGGAGGTGTTGGTCCTTCAGGAGTTAACGGAGGTAGAGCCAGAGTGTATGCTGTTCGTCAGGAGCAGGCAGAGGTCATTCCCCACGCGGTGACTGGTTAGTTACTTTATTTTGATACTCCATTATTTGTATTTGTTGATTGTGGAGTCACACACAGCTTTATAGTCTGGAGTGTAGTGGAGAGATTAGGGGTTGACTCTAGTGTGACCAGTAGGAGTATCCAGATAGAGATGCCAGATGGAGGTTTTGTGTTGAGTGATAGAGTTCTCCTAGATCAGGAGATAGAGATTATGGGTAGATCCATGGTGATTGATTTGATTCTGTTAGAGTTAGTAGATTTTGATATAATTTTGAGGATGGATTTCTTGGGGAGATACAGTGCAGAGATTGATTGTGGAAGGAAGAAGGTGAGATTCCACATAGGCTCTGATCAGTTTGTGTTTGGTGAGGGAAGAGTTGACAGTCTGATGATCTCCAGTATTCAAACGGTAGATTGTTGAGACAGGGTTGTGTTGGGTACTTGGCCAATGTAGTGTGCAGTAGTTCAGTGGATCCAAGTATCGAGGAGGTGCCAGTGGTCAGAGAGTTTTCAGATTTCTTTCTAGATGAGTTACCAGGGTTACCTCCAGACAGAGAGTTAGAGTTTAGTGTTGAGTTTTTTCCAGGTACGACTTCAATTTCTAAGGCTCCGTACCGGATGGCTCCAGCTGAGCTTCAGGAGTTGACAGATAAAAGATTCATCAGGCCCAGTTGTTCACCTTGGGGAGCTCCGATTCTATTTGTTAAAAAGAAAGATGGGTCGATGAGGATGTGTATCGACTACAGAGAGCTTAACAGAGTGACAGTGAAGAACAAATATCCCCTGCTCAGGATTGATGACTTGTTTGATCAGTTGAGAGGTGTAGCTGTGTTTTCCAAGATCGATATGAGATCTGGATATTATCAGGTCAGAGTGGCAGACAGAGATGTTCTCAAGACAGCTTTCAGAACTAGATATGGACATTATGAGTTCGTGGTCATGTCGGTTGACTAATGCCCCAACAATTTTTATGGATCTGATGAACCGGGTGTTTCATGATTGTTTAGACCGGTTTGTAGTGGTGTTCATTGATGACATTCTGGTGTATTCCAGGAGTGTGGCAGAGCATGAAGAGCATCTCAGATATGTGCTTCAGAGGCTGAGAGATACGCAGTTGTATGCCAAGTTCTCCAAGTGTGAGTTCTGGCTTGACAGAGTGGTATTTCTGGGTCATGTGGTGACAACAGACGGCATTTCAGTGGATCCCAGTAAAGTAGAGACTATTCTGAGTTGGCCAAGGCCGAAGACAGTGAAAGGGATCAGAAGCTTCCTTGGATTGGCAAGCTACTACAGGAGGTTTATTGAAGGATTATCTAGCCTAGTGAGGCCTCTCACTGCCTTGACTAGGAAAGAGGTTCTATTTGTGTAGATTGAGAAGTGTGAGATACGTTTTCAGGAGCTTAAGCAGAGATTGACTAGTGCTCCAGTTTTGGCACTACCTCAGGAGGGAGTAGAGTTTGATATCTACACAGATGCGTCCCATTAGGGGATTGGGGCAGTTCTGATGCAGAGCGGTAGGGTCATTGCCTATGCCTCCAGGCAATTGAGAGATCATGAGATGAGGTATCCTACCCATGATTTTGAGTTAGCTGTAGTTGTTTTCGCCTTGAAGATTTGGAGACACTATCTATATGGGGTCAAGTGTAGCATCTATTCAGACCATAAGAGTCTGAAATATTTCTTCACCTAGAGAGAGCTTAATATGAGACAGAGGAGATGGCTAGAGCTGGTGAAGGATTATGATGTTGACATCGGATATCATCCAGGGAGAGCTAATGTAGTGGCTGATGCCTTGAGCAGGCGAGTCGCCTTATCCAGTCTTTCAGTTCAGAGAGAGATACAGTATGAGATTGCCAGAGAGCAGATTGAGATAGTGACTATAGGATTCTCCAAACTTCAGATCAGATCTTCTCTGTATGATGAGATCAGAGAGTGTCAGATGTCAGACGAGTGGACTCAGAGTAGGATTCAGAGGATGTCAGAGAGAGCAGTGCCAGACTTTGAGTTCAGAGATGAGATCTTGAGATTCAGAGATAGAGTATGTGTGCCACAAAGTTCAGAGTTGAGGCAGAGGATTTTGTCAGAGGTGTACAGTACGGTGTATTCAGCACACCCAGACAGTACAAAGATGTATCAGGATCTCAAGAAGAGTTTCTGGTGGTCAGGCATGAAGAAGGACATAGCAGACTTTGTTTCCAGATGTCTGATATGTCAGCAGGTTAAGGCAGAGCACCGAGACCCTCAGGTTTACTTCATCCCTTGAGTATTCCTGAGTGAAAGTGGGAAGACATTTCGATGGATTTCATTTCTGGTCTTCCCAGAGTTCAGAGAGGATTTGATGGTATTTAGGTGATAGTGGACAGACTGAGTAAGTCAGCTCATTTTCTGTCAATTAGACAGGGTATGTCTATAGATCAGTTAGGGTGACTGTATATCAGAGAGGTGGTCAGACTCTATGGTGTTCCCAGGACTATAGTGTCAGATATAGACTCCAGATTTCTATCAGCTTTCTGGAGGTCATTACAGAGAGCCTTGGGGACCAGGCTACAGTTCAGTTCAGCTTATCATCCTCAGACAGATGGCCAGACTGAGAGGGTGAATAAGATTCTAGAGGATATGCTCAGAGCCTGTTGTATAGACTTCCAGACCGATTAGGTAGAGTTGATTCCCTTCATGGAGTTTACTTATAACAACAGTTATCAGGTGACTATTCAGATGGCTCCATTTGAGGCATTGTACGGTCAGAGGTGTAGATCTCCTTTTCATTGGGATGAGATTGGAGAGAGAGATTTTCTGGAGACAGTTGTGGGCCCAGAGATAGTTCAGGGGATGATTGAGCAGATCAGGATCATCAGGCAGAGGATGAAACAGGCTCAGGATTGACAGAAGAGTTATGCAGACCTGAGACGCAGAGAGATTGAGTTTTTAGTAGGTGATAGAGTTTTTCTGAGAGTTGCTCCGTACAGACAAGTTCTCAGATTTGGCAGAAAGGGAAAGTTGGCCCCTAGATTCATTGATCCCTATGAGATACTTGAGAGAGTGGGAACAGTTGCCTACAAGTTGGCTTTGCCAGCTAGCATGGACAGGATTCATAATGTGTTCCATGTGTCTCAGTTGAGGAAGTATGTAGGGGATCCATCTCATGTGCTTCAGTTTTCAGAGATTGAGTTGGCAGAGGATTTGAGTTACCAAGAGCTGCCAGTGTAGATCCTAGACTTCAAGGTTAAAGTCCTCAGAAACAAGCAGATTCCTCTAGTGAAAGTCTTATGGCGCAGTCAGAGAGTGGAGGAAGTCACTTGAGAGGTAGAGTCTGAGATCAGGGATAGATTTTCAAAGTTATTCAGGTAAATTCTGGGGTCAAAATTTTTATAAGGAGAGAGAAAATGTAGCATCCCAGGTTAGAAAAACCCTTAGGGGAAGAGTTTTAGGGTTAGAAATATGATTCAGAGGGAGATTGGGAGTCTAGTAAAGTTTAGGGGTGAGTTAGTAAGTTTTCAGAGCCGTGTGGCTTCCGTTTGAATCCTTTCAAAAGGATCCGATCAGGTGAGTGAGCGGGAAATGAGTAATACTCATTTTCCCTTGTGCACGCCCGTGCACCCTTGATGCACGCCCGTGCGTGGCTTAGTATATAAGTAAGAGCCCAAAAAATTGTCATTCTTTTCTCACCCATTTGCATTTCAGCCAAGTTTCTCTCTTCATTTTCAGTTCCTCCCATTCCTAGAGAGGAAATCCAGCAGCAGGTTACTCCCAATCCAGAGAGAGAGCATAGAGATTAGTTCGGAAGTTTAGTTTTCAGAAGTAATGGCGCGAGGTAAGTGTTCTTTCACTTCTTCTCGCATTTTCCCAGTTTGTTTGATGAGTTGTGATGCTTGGATGAACTTTATGCATGTTATTTGATGATGATTGTGGCTTGAATTGATGAAATTGCCAACCTTGAATCCATGCATGCAAGCTTGAATGTGTTTAGTGAGAGAAAATGGTTGCTTCCATGGTGAAATGTTCGTTGATTGTTGCATGTGAAATGTGATGCCTCAGATGTGTTTATGGAGATGCTGGGAATGTGTGTTTAAAGGGAAATTGTGATTGAATGAGATATGGTTGTTGAGTTATGCATTTTCCAGGCAGTGCTCTTGTTGAAGAACAAGACGCACGACCGTGTGCCTTTGTTTTTCCAGATGCACGCCATGTGCACGGCCAGAAAATGCACATGCACGTCCATGTGTCTGTAGACGCACGCCCGTGCATGCGCTTTCAGTGAAATTTCCAGAAAAATTCAAGTAGCATGCACGGTCAGGCACACGACCAGCGTACGGCCCCGTACGTCCAGGCTCACACCCGTGGACCTTTTCCGCACGCCCGTGCACTTGCAGATTTTCAGAAAAAGAATTAAAAATGGGAAATTAAGCATACAAATTCAGAATAATGACTAATTTGCTTCAGATAAGCATAAGAAAAGCATGAATTCAGATATTAAAGCTGCATATGCATACCATAGCATGACATGTAGCTTCAGAGAGGATCAAGGGATCTGAATTCAGCAGTAATTAGTATTCAGAACCTGATGTACGGGTAAGAGTATGAGGTGAATACGAGGGGGCATCTATGGGATTCAGCCTTCTGACACCAGTCAGAACGCTCAGCAGTATTTCAGATTTTACCATCTAACACCAGTCAGATAGGGCAGCAGTATCCAGATTCAGCTTTCTAGCCAGTAGCTAAACTGTTCAGCCCACATAGTCAGGATGCCGAATCCCTGTATTCCACCAAGTCTGATCAGTACGACAGGTACCTTCAGGTACAAAGAGGTATTCAGATGCATGCATCCATGAGATATTTCAGTAGCATGACATGACATACACATCATGACATGAATAAATATGAGATCAGTAAATGAATGTGATTCAGATATTCAATAATCAGTTTCTAGATTCCAGCAAGCGCATAGATGTATGAATAGGGCCGAGGCCCATGTATGTTTGATTAATATGATTGTTTGTGCTTGCTTGGGTTTTGAGGGAAGTAAGAAGCGCTTACTGGGTGATCTTTATCACTCATCCCCCCTCCTTGTTCCATCTTTTTCAGGTGTTCGTGCTGTTTTCGAGGAACGGGTGGTTCGAGGCTGACAGGAGAGGGCCCACACCGCGATCTCAGTTTGTACAGTTTTCAGTTTTGAACCTGTGTAGTCACTTTGTAAATGTTTTATGTGTCCAGATGTACAGAAACAGTATTTGTATATATTATATAGGCCATTGGGCCCATTGTACCGAACAGATATGTATATTCCAATTGATATATATTCAGTTTCGCTTCCGCATGTGTAACTCAGAATGTATAGCAGATTTCAGGAAGTTTATTTATTTCCGTAGGATTCCCGTCGTGGGTACCCGGGTTTTCAGTTTATTAATAAAAGCTCCCCATATTATTCAGCAGCAGGGGTACTCGTGGCGGCGAGTCCTACATGCATCGACAACAATCGCCTAGAACTTGTAAAAATCCAACCCAAGCCTTAACCAATTTGAAATTAACCAAAAACATGCATTTCTAACACTTCAATAAGCATACAACATGCTTCAATTTCATCCACAACATGCTTCAATTTCATCTTTAACACACCACATCATAATCCACCATTAAAATCATCCATTCTCTCACATATTCACACACAAGCGTAAGGAAGTATGGTTCATGGGTGGAAATCATCATCTCAAGCAATTTCTTATCAACATATTAACACATAATCATTTAATATAACTCATAAGCATGCTAGAAACGCAATCAAACATTCTCAAGCATCAAACACAAGCTAGGAAACTCAAGGAAGAAGTAAAGAAGCACTTACCTCTTGTCATGGCTGTTGGAAACACTTTCTATGTAACTTTTGTCTTCTCTAACTTGATTGGGAGCTGCTAGCTACTGAATCTCAACCATAGGATGAGGATTCTCTGAAAACAAAATGGAAACTTTGGTTGAAAATGGGATAAAACTGGATGAGAAAACACTTAAACTCTCATCTCTCTCCTATATAACACCTGCACAGGTGTGTAGCCAAGGGTGCACGGGAGTGCACAAGGGAAAATAAATAAATTTCATTTTTCGCACTATGCATGAAAGAAACCCCCCAAAGAGAATCATGCGCAAGCCACACAGGCTCTGGAAATTTACTATCTCACCCCTAAACTCTTCTAACTCCCAATCTATGCTAAATCTCACATCTAACTCCAAAATTCTACCCTAAAGGGCATTTCTAATCCTGGGATGCTACACTCTGCTCTTTGATTTCTCAGCTTTAAAAACACACAATTTGAATTTTCAAAACTTATAAGAAATCAGAATAAAACTTGTTTTATATAGCTATGCCAAAACATTATCATACATGGTCGTGCACACTGAAGTAGATAGTTGTGCATAATAAAAATTTTAAATTCTCTCACTTTTTTTTGTTATACACATGATAACGCTTTGAGTTGACATGTGTATGGGCCAAAATAAAATGACCCTAGAAACCATAAAGTTAACCTTTTCAAAATACCTAAAATACCCTCAAAACTCGTCTAATTTATTATTTTTAAAAATTCAAATGTTCCAATAATAATAACAAAACTCTAATTAAATTTAAAGTATTATTTTTTATATTCAATTTCTAAGGGTGTAACTATCTTTTTAAAACAATTAAAATGCATGTTAAAATTTAAAAACAATTTTAAAATGCTCTTAAACTCTTTTTGAATTTTTAAAAAACTCCTAAAAATTCATTAATACCATTATAATTTTCAAAATGTTTAGCTTAACCCTTAAATATTTTTTATTTTGAAGAAAATAGAATAAAAAATCTATTTAAAATAATTTTTTTTTGCTCTTTTAATCAGTAAAAATTATTAATAAAAGTGGATGAGGGGAAGAACATGACTTTTTATAACTTAATGGGTTACATTTTGCAATTCTTTTAACTTTAAACATGTTATTTGGTAAGTAAAAAAAAAATCCCGAAAATTAAACGCTAAACATCGGAGAAGTGCATGATACAAAGGCGGCCCGGCGTTGTCTATAACGGTCAATAATAATAGGTGTGGGCAGGCTACAGTTCGACTTGCCTTAGTTCTTCTCGGTTCATCACCCGCAGTAGGTGGTAACCCAAAGGCACCATTTTGTTTCTCTTCTTTTACATGAAAACCGTGTTGAAGTCAAACCCACCATTTTGTTTCATTTTTATCCGTCTTTATCAATCCCAAGAGCCAAACCTTTACTTTTTCTTTTCTTCTTCCTCATGCTTCCCACTGATTCTTGATTTCACATTACAAGCACGTAACTCTCTTTGGCTATCATGGGGTTTCTAGATTTGTATTTTATCATCTTTTTTGTTGGGTTCTACTTGCAAGCTCAAGCTCAGACACAGAACCAAAACTTGACGTGCAATCCAATTGATTTGGCTGCATTACGAGGTTTCTTCAACAGTTTGGATTCAAGAATTGATGGTTTGGACACCAATTCATCAACTGATTGCTGTAACTGGGTAGGCATCACTTGCACTTCTTCATCTTCACTTGGGTTAAATGATACTTCAGGTTCTGGTAGAGTAACCATGTTGATTCTTGATAAAAGAAGATTAACTGGAAGTTTATCTGATTCTTTAGGCAATCTTGATCAACTTAGAGTCCTCAATCTCTCTCACAATTTCCTCAAATCTTCACTTCCTGTCTCTTTGTTCAATTTGCTAAATTTACAAGTTCTGGACTTGAACTCCAATAATTTGTATGGCCCATTTCCTGAAACCATCAGTTTTCCTTCGCAACTTAGATTCCTCAATCTCTCTCACAATTTCCTCAAAGGCTCCCTGCCTCTCCCTTTGTTCCATTTGCCATATTTACAAGTCTTAGACTTGAATTCTAATGACTTTTATGGTCCAGTTCCTCTTACCATCGATCTCCCTTCACTTCAACTTCTTGACATTTCTTCCAACTCCTTAAACACTTCAGTTCCTACTCATATTTGCGACAATTCTTCTGAAATTCGTATTCTTCGTTTATCAGTAAACTATTTCTCTGGTCTTCTATCACTAGGATTAGGAAATTGTGTTTCTTTGGAGGAACTATGTCTTGGCATGAACAACCTGAGTGGTGTTATAGCTGAGGACATATTTCACCTTCAAAACTTGAGTTTATTGGGTCTGCAAGACAACAGATTTTCTGGACAGCTTAGTTCTGCCATTTCTAATCTTTCTAGTCTTAGGCGTTTAGATATATCATCTAACGAGTTTTCAGGTATGATCCCGGATGTGTTTGTTACATTAGGTAAATTTCAATATCTTGTTGCTCATTCCAATAAATTTAGTGGTAGGATACCTATTTCATTGTCAAATTCACCAACTCTTCATTCGCTTAACTTGAGGAATAACTCTTTGGAAGGTTCGTTAGATCTTAATTGTTCAGCTATGACTAATTTGACATCTCTTGATTTAGGAACTAATAGGTTTAATGGTTCTCTTCCCAGTAATCTTCCCTTTTGTAGGCAATTGAAAAGCATCAATCTTGCCAGGAACAATTTCAATGGTCAAATTCCAGAAAGCTTTGAGAATTTTGAAAGCCTCTCATATCTGTCTCTCACAAATGCCGGCGTTGTTAATCTTTCTTCTGCTCTCCAAGTCTTGCAGCACTGCAACAACCTAACTACTTTAGTTCTCACCAGGAACTTTCCTGAGGAAGAATTGCCTGCTGATCCAGGACTTCAGTTTCAGAACTTAAAGGCTCTTGTTATTGCAAATTGTAGACTTAGGGGTCTAATACCCCAATGGTTGACTGGTTGTAAAAAGTTGCAGTTGTTGGATTTATCTTGGAACCAGTTGAGAGGAATAATTCCGGTCTGGTTTGGCAGTTTTAATGATCTCTTTTACTTGGACTTATCAAACAACACCTTCATTGGGGAGATTCCAAAAAACATAACTGGATTACCAAGCCTCATCAGTAGGAATATATCATTGGAGGAGCCTTCCCCAGATATACCCTTTTTCTTGAAAAGAAACGAAAGTGCAAGAGGTTTGCAATATAATCAAATTTTAAGCTTTCCTCCAACCCTTGACCTTAGCCATAATGCCCTTAATGGATCAATCTGGCCAGAGTTTGGTAATCTGAAAAAGCTCCATGTCTTGAATTTGAAAGCTAATGATATATCTGGACCAATTCCGAGTGAAGTATCTGGCATGACAAGCTTGGAGAGTCTAGATTTGTCCCATAATAATCTAACAGGGACCATACCATCTTCTTTGGCAGAGCTCAGCTTTTTGTCCATGTTTAGTGTTGCCTATAATCAACTCTATGGGAAGATTCCTTCTGGAGGTCAATTTGCAACTTTTCCAAATTCAAGCTTTGAAGGGAATAATAATCTGTGTGGCGAGCATTTAACCCCTTGTGAGAACAGTGATAAAGATATCAGTCAAGTTCCTGTTGGATCTCATAAAAAATCAAAAAGGAGCAAAGATATTATTATAGGAATGGTTGTGGGGGTCATATTTGGGACAGCTTTTCTTCTTGTTCTCATTATCATGATTTTATTGCGGGCAAGTAGGCTGGGAGAGGTTGATCCTGTGATGGAGGAGGCTGACACTAATGATAAAGATTTGGAAGAACTCAGTTCGAGGTCATTAGTTTTGTTTCGGAGCAAGGAGAATAATAAAGAGCTCTCCATTAATGATCTTTTGAAATCTACAAATAATTTCGACCAAGCAAATATCATAGGCTGTGGGGGTTTCGGTCTTGTTTACAGAGCCACTCTCCCTGATGGTGGGAAGGTTGCCGTCAAGCGGCTCTCTGGTGAATGTGGTCAGATGGAGAGGGAATTCCATGCTGAAGTTGAAACCCTTTCAAGAGCTCAACATCCAAATCTTGTTCACCTTCAAGGATACTGCATCTACAAAAATGACAGGCTCTTGATATATTCTTACATGGAAAATGGGAGCTTGGATTATTGGCTACATGAGAAACTTGATGGACCATCCTCACTTGATTGGGATACGAGGCTTCAAATTGCACAAGGGACAGCAAGGGGGCTTGCTTATTTGCACCAATCATGTGAACCTCATATCCTCCACCGGGACATAAAATCCAGTAATATTCTTCTGGATGAGAATTTTGTAGCCCACTTGGCTGATTTTGGTCTTGCTAGGCTCATACTTCCCTATGATACTCATGTGACTACTGATCTTGTTGGCACATTAGGCTATATCCCTCCTGAGTATGGCCAAGCCTCTGTTGCTACATATAAAGGTGATGTGTACAGCTTCGGAGTTGTGCTTTTAGAACTTCTTACTGGGAAAAGACCAATGGATATGTGTAAACCGCGAGGATGCAGGAATTTGATTTCTTTGGTGATACAGATGAAGGAAGAAAACAGGGAAAGTGAGGTGTTAGATCCTTTCATTTATGACAAGAAGCACGATAAGGAACTGTTGAGGGTTCTTGACATTGCATGCTTGTGCTTAAGTGAATCTCCTAAAGTGCGGCCTACAATGCAGCAGCTAGTTTCTTGGCTTGACAACATCATCTAGTTTTCTGGTTCTTCCATTTTCTCTCTGTTTACTGATGTATTTTCAAAATAAAAAGTCATCCAGTTGTAAATATTTGTTCACATAACCGAGTTGCTGCCTTTGGCAACTTTGAGGAGAGATAGGGATCTGACAGAAGAAAATAACTGATCCTGGACATTAAGTCATTACATTCAGCAGAAAGTGTTCATTCTCAAACATTTATGAAATTAAATTTTTAATATTTTGTATTATAATCATTTGTAGCTTATATAAAATGAAAAGCATATCTGCTAACATATATGAAAGATTTTATTTATATTTTGGTGCAAGTCATTTTAGCTTGACAAGAAACTGAAATGATTTTAGTTAAATGTGGTTTGGCCAATTTTTCACTCTTTAGAGATCCATGGTCAGAAAAGAATCCTGAAGTTGTTTTTGACCGGTTGAATCAGTTCATTTCTTGATTCTCAGAAGTTTCTCATAACTCAAGCTTGCCAGTTTCTTTTCCATACTGATATTATGGTGAAACAAATAAAACAGAGACCAGTAAGAGTGCTTACCAAATCTCTACCAAGTATTGCTCTATGCCTTTGTTGGCATAAAGGTATCTCCAAATACTCAAGTGGCTTGACTTAAAACTGGTGCCTAAAGGATTCTATTTCATGATAATTTTTAAGCATCTTATTTATATGAATCTCTTTTGTCTATCATTTAGCAGATTGAAAATCTGGAACCTCATTTTGCATCATACTTAAAGAAACAGCTATTTCCATGTGAAGATTTTTGCATTATAAGACCAGGAAATGTGGAAGTTGAATTTACAAGTCACAATATCTTGTTTCTTTGTCAGTGCTCGTGTTTTAAGACTTTCTTCTGTTCAAGATTTGTGTGGAAGCTTTGACCATAAAATTCATAAACCAGTTGTTTCTTGGTATGCACGGAACGACGTTCATACTACAGACTAGAAAAACAAGACCGACTTATGTCTATCTTTGAAGCTATCTTCCTAATTGATATTTAAAGGTGGCGGGTCAAATCAGACAAACCAAAAGTGGTGCCAGTTCTTTGCATCTTCTCCTTTTTCATATCCTCATATTAATAAACAAAAACAGTGTCAACCTCAGTTCTTGAAAATATTGAGGCAAGAACATCAAATGTCAAAGGAATATTTTATTAAATAGTAAGACTGACATCATATTCATAGAATAAGGAATATTTGCATTCAAATGGATGACTTACAGAGCACCAGGCTGAATTTTACAGAAGACACAAAATAGGAAAAATTGTATGCATTTTGCTGACTGTAAATAAGTACTAAAATGTATAGCTTTTAATTCTCAACAATAACGAAGAATCTATCTGAAAATATGAAAATTTGTTAATTAAATATTTACTATGTATGATAGTGAAACTTTCTTAATGGGTATCTTAAGCATGGTCATTCATACCTTATAGCACATGATACATATATTACGATATAATACAGATAAAAAATAATATATATTTTAAGATGTGTCAAAATTGATATTGATACGATGAATATATTATACAATGTAATACATATTACTAATACCGATCAATACATCTTTTTTTGAGAAGTGATGATGTAATAAAGTATATCTAAAAAATTTTAAAATTTCGAAAAGTATTTGAAATATTTTTATTATTATTAATTTTAAAAAGATTTATCCTACCACATCATATAAAAAATTAGATTTTCAAAACACTATCATACACAATTTAACTATCATGGTTTTGACAGTTAATCCACTAATAATCAGAAGCTATAGTGGGTGTTCCACTTTCTAAAACAGCAATCTATTGATGGGAAACTTAGATTAGGCTTCTACAAGAATTGATGATACCCTGCCATTGCCAATCCACAATTCTTAAAAAACTGAAATGCTTTTCCGATCTAATAGTTAATTGGTCTGATTTGATGCAGAATAACAAGTGTTTTAAAGGAACATCCACCATTTCAATTAAAAATTATGTAAAATCTGGCGTTCTATTCAACATCCACAAAATCAAAATCTTACAAACAATGGACGAACCATACAACACATATTATAATAATCAGCATGAACACAATTTGAAAATAATTATATATTATCTTCTGGGAAAAGTAAGTATTAAAATCAGGCATTGGATTCTACATCATCTTCCATCTCACGCACAGCTTGAAGAGGGCCACTACCAAACATGAACCCCGTGGCTGAGAGATTACTGAAAGTGTCGTTCCCAAATAAACAAACCTGAGGCTCAATCTGGTTCAACTGGTTCCACTCTTCCTCAGACAGGCACCAACTGAAGATGTCTATGTTTTTCCTTATCCGATCGGGCTTTAGGCTACAAGGCAGCACACTTGTGCCTCTCTGCAGTCCCCACCTAAGAATAACCTACAAGTAATGCCTCAACTTTAATTACCAAAAGTTATCCAGGGGACTATTAATCACGTAGATTCAATGGGAATGTATGCTGAACAACCAGTCTTTATCTATATAACCCAAAGCATTTAAAAGAAAAAAACCACTGTAGATGAGAACTGTATTGACCTGATTAATCTGGGTCATCCTTTTGGTTTATCTATAAACAAAGTGTACTATCTTACTGATTTGAGCTTACCAAAATAGTCAGCAGTTGTTCCTTACCATATACAATGTCATCATTGCTTTATTTCTAGTCTGTGAATCTTTAATTTTAATGCAAATATTTAGTGTTCAAATCTGTTGAAAGGTTAGTGGAAAACAAATAGGCATTTTCACTTGAAATATTAGAAATAAAGTTGACATGTCAAGCTTTATGAAAAAAATCTTGGACACTCTTCAAGATGAGCATAGATGAGCTTTCATAGTCATATTCTGGGTAAAATATCCTTGGAAACCCTGAGGTTCCATAGAATTGTTGATACCCTGCAGTAATAACACTATCTGAACACCTCCCACCTAAGTGCTTCTAAGGGTTTTATGAAATTGTTCCAAAAGTTTCTAAAGCGACAAAAGTGATAAACCATATTGGATGTAAGTGACATTTTTTGAACCACAACACCTAAGATCCAATATGGATGAGTTGAGGATGAGATGTAAGAATCCTACATTGTCTGGTTAAGTTTCTAAAGCGACCATATTGTATTTCTGTTTTATAACATTGCCCAAGAAATTTGGAAGACAATACAAAAGATTTACTCTGATTTGAAAAATACATCTCAATACTTTGAAATACAATCTGAAATTTGTAAGACTAGACAAAGGAGTATAAGTGTTACCGATTACTTTAATGTATTGACTAGGTTGTGGTAGGAGATAGACATATTTTATGCAATTGACTGGGAGACCCTAATTGATAGCTTGAAATATAATAAACACTAGAAAAGAAAAGTGTCTTTAATTTCCTTCAAGGGCTCCATGTAGAGTTGGATGACGTTCGAGGTCATATTCTTGGGACAAAACAACTCTTGTCCCTCGGAATGTGTTTGCTGAAGTAAGAAAGTAGGAGAGTCGTAAACATATCATGCTCCAGTCATCTATTGATCCTCTAAACACCAATAATTTTGCCCTTGCTAGAGTTAAACATGATACTAACCCGAACAAGGATAATATTGCTTATGACAAACAGTGGTGTGATCACTGTAACAAACCTAATCATACGAGAGCTACATGTTGAAAAATTCATGATAAACCACCAAATTGGAAGCCCAAAAAAAAGAAAAAACATCATAGGTCTAATTATACCACAAACTTAACTCCCAAAATTGAAACATGTCCCAAGACCAATGTAGGCACCTCCTTGAATTTGTTTTCTGATCAAATCATGATATTGCAACAGATTTTGAATCAAACCCATATAACTAAAGGTGGAGAAGGTAACACAATGTCTCAAACTATCATTACATCTATGGCCTAGATAGGTAATCTTGAATTGTCTTTCCTCGCCCAAAAGCTTATTCATGATTGTTGGATAATCACTACTGGAGCATCGAATCATATGAATGGGTTGGAAAACTACACAACTACAACGATAATTTGAAAGTTTCAATTGTAAATGGAAGAAATGTCCTTAGTTGCTGAAAAAGGGAATCTTTCCTTATCTACACTTACATTGCATTCCGTGTTATATGTTCCAAAATTATAATGCAATTTATTGTCTATAAGCAAGTTAACTAAATATATGGATTGTGTAGTAACATTTTTTTCATCTTATTGTGTTTTTTAGGAACAATCTTCAAGAAAGACGATTGATAATGCTAAGGAATGGGATGGACTCTACTATATACCAAAACATGACACCCCTCAACCAAATAAGTTAATAAAACTTCCCTTTCAATTGTTTCTAATAATGATATGGTACTATGGCATGATCAGTTAGGACATCCACGTATTGCTTGCTTAAAATCATTGTACCTTGAACTTTTTATTAATAAAGAGAATTGTTCTTTTATTTTTTGAGTCCTGTATTCTTGCCAAATAAATACGTCCTCCATATCTATCACAGCCATATAAAACCAACAAACCATTTCATTTAATTCTTAGTGATATGTGGGGTCTAACATAAGTCACAAGTTTGACGGGCACTAAGTGGTTTGTAATATTTATTGATAATCACACAAGAGTATGTTAGGCATATCTAATGAAAGAGTAGCCTGAGGTTAGCACCATTTTTGAAAAATTAAATAGGTTTGTTTTAAATGTTTTTCAATCTTCTATTCAGACACCCCGTACTAATAATGGTAGAGAATATTTTTTACATGTTTTTACCCAACATCTCAATTCTCATGGTATCTTACTCTCCCCAACAAAATGGGTTTACTAAAAGGAAAAATAGACATTTTCTTGAAGTAGCTCGTTTTATAATGTATACGAGTTTTGTTCCTCATACTTACTAAGGCGAGGTTGTCCTTATTGCATCATATCTAATAAACCATCTCTCATTCAAGATTCTACAATTTAATACTCCATTGAATGTCCTTTTATCTCACTATCCTCATACTCGAATACTTAACACACTACCACCAAAGGTGTTTGAGTGTCTTGCTTATATTCACAACCATGACCTCATAAACATAATTTACAACCCAAAGCCATCAAACGTGTGTTTTTTAAGTATTCACCGACTTAGAAGGGATCTAAATGTTATTAACCATAGGCCTGAAAGTTCTATCTGACTATGGATGTCTCTTTCTTTAAAGCTTTTATTACTTCGATGCTCCTCTTTGAAGGGAGACAACAAGTAAAGAGCAATATTGTGACTCCACAATATCATTACCAATCCCTTTACTTGCACTAGAATACACAAGTCAATTGATAACTACTAAACAAGAATCCATACATGAGAAAGAGGCCACATCAGAAATACCATTAGCCATATCTAAACCACCACATCCTCTTGCTATTATATCTTAACCACAACCAATGTCCATTGTAGGGGGAGATAGATCGATTATTGTTTACTCTAGGAAACCTAGACCTATTCCTCATGATTGCCAGACGTCCGAACCAGATAAAGTTTTGAAGATGGAGAAAATAATGATCTTGATCTACCTATTGCTCTCAGAAAAGGAGTAAGATCTTGTCCTATATATCCTCTATCTAATTTTGTGACATTCAAAGTTGTCTCCAAGTTTTAGGGCATTCATCATAGCAGTTCATGAAGTGAGAATTCTCAGAAATATTTAGGAAGCACTAAAAAATCCAAAATAGAGTTTTGTCGTTTATAAAGAAATGAGTGCATCAAGAATGATACTTGGGATGTTGTAAACATACCAAAGGATAAATAGATAATGGGGTATAAGTAGGTGTTTACCATCAAATATCGGGCGGATGGGAGCATTGAGAGATACAAAGCCAGGTTTGTTAAACAAGGCTTCACATAAGCCTACGAAATTGACCATGAAAAGACCTTTGCTTCTATAGCAAAGTTGAATTCAATTCAAGTGTTGTTATCTATCGCTATCAAACTTAGTTGGAAACTCATACAACTTGACATTAAAAATGTGTTCTTGAATGGAGATCTTGAGGAAGAATTTTATATGAGGATGTCACTTGGGTTTGAAGATGAAGGCAAAGTTAAAAGGGTTTGTAAGCTAAAGAAATCACTTTATGGTCTTAAACAATCTCCGAGAGTTTGATTCACAAAAATTAAATGTAACTCTTACTAAGTTGGGATAGTAGCAAAGTCAAACTGAACATACTCTATTCATAAAAATTAGTTTCAATGATAAGAGATCAATATTAATTGTATATGTTGATGATATCATAATCATTGGAGATGATGACAAAGAGATGATGAATTTTCAACAATAGTTAGAAGTGGAATTTAAGGTTAAAATACTAGGCACTATAAGATACTTCCTTGGTATGGATATACCAAGAAGCAAAAAAAAAAAATTGTTATCTCCCAAAGAGAGTATACGCTTGATCTTCTAAAAGTGACAAGCTTGTTAGGGTGTAAATCAACAAGCACATCATTGAAAAAGAACTAAAAGTGTAGAGAAGATGATACTCTAGTTGATAAAGGGAAATACCAAAGGTCAGTTAGGAAAGGGATCTACTTATGCCTCACTTAACCGGATCTAGCATATGTTGTGAGTGTGATGAGTCAATATATGCATTTTCCTACTCAAGTGCACCTTAATGTAGCTATGCACATTCTAAGATACATAAAAGGAACACTTGGAAAGGGGTTACTGTTTAGGATAAGTGAAGACAAAAGGATAGTAGGCTTTGTAAATGCAGACTAGGTAGGATCACTAGATGATAGTTGTTCTACCTCATGATTTTGTACCAAACTATAGGGCAATCTAGTGACCTAGTAGCGTAAAAAGCAGTTAATAGTTGTTCAAAGTAGTATTGAGGTTGAGTTTAGGGCAATAGCTTAAGGAATATGTGAATTAATCTAGGTAGAAAGAATCCTTGAGGACTTACAATTGTCTATAAAAAACCTCTTATCCTTTATAGTGATAGCAAATCTACTATTTATATGGTTCATAACCCAGTTTAGCATGATAGTATGAGGCATGTTCGGATTGATAAAAACTTCATCTAGAGAGATTGAAGAAGGAAGGATCAAACTTACTTACATCCCATCCACAACACAGGAAGCAAATATTATTACCAATGCCTTATTAAAACCAATCTTTAAGACACTGATATGCAAGTTAGAAATGATAGACATCTATTCACCAGCTTAAAGGAGAGTGTTAGGAATTCATTTAATAGTTTGATCTCTATATCTCCAAGAATGTCCAATTATTAGGTTTCCTTGTTAGATTAGCATTCTTGTGTTAGGAGCATAGAATGTTATATATTTACCCCCTTGTGTATGACAAAAAGCAATGTAGATTTCCTTTAAAGAATCTTGTTTAGTTTTTCTAAATATGCTTTCTTATTGAAGTAAGTTTTGAAATTCTCAAGTTTAATAAATTTAAATTGTTTTTATTTAGGATTGAACTAGAAGTTCATTGAAAAGAGTAGCCTATACACCAAAAATTATCTCTACATTTGAATGGTGCACAATAAGAGACTACTCCAAAATACAAAATTAAGAAAACCCTCTCCCAATTTAAATTGATGAATAAAATATGAGTTCTCTTGGGAAAAGGGACATTTTCCTAAAAATCAACAGTACTTTCTTGCCAAATTACTTAGAACAAAGAAAAGACTGCATATTTAAAGTCTGCCATTTTCCATTTCCCCAAGCTTCAAAAGAGTCTAAGGATGCCTAGAAAATTTTGTGCAAGCAATTTAGCTGGCTTGCACAAAATTTTCCCATAGAAAGGATACAAGAAAAACTCCTATAAGATAAAAACTAAAAAACTGGAAACTATACTTCAATGAGAGTGCTAAATATATTCTATTTAAAAGCTGCTATGGTAAGTTCTCACAGGTACATGAAAGTTTTCTTACCCTAGTTATCGTACCGTTCATAGAAAAACACACATGAAACCCAATTCACTCATTAGGAATTGAGTTATCTCACCCATAAAGAGTGATGCAAACCAAGCACCCAAGGTTTAATTTTTATTTTATGACATATTGCTAACTAAAGAATTAGTACCCATTTTAGGAAATACATTAGTAAGGGATATTACTCAGTTGACTGATTAGTACATGTTTAGGTTAGATTTAGTTTTCCTGAATTTGATTTTTATTTAACCAGGAATTGAATTTCTTAAAAGAAGTTGATGCAGATTTCCGTGTTATGAAGGTCTTGATCATAATAAAAGATAGTTTTTTGTTATGTTGCTATTCAAACTAAACCAAGCCAGGGCTCAACAAGTTTTTTAAAAAATAAGCTCAAGTTTGATATGGTGGCCCAAGCTTTGAAAAAAAATAACTTATAAAAATTATTTTTTAAAATTTATGTTTTCTAATAAAAGAAAATATTGTTGTAAAGTTAAACAACTCACTTCACTTGCTATAAATAAGTTCAACCCAATTTTAAAAATCTCATATTGGAAAAGAGACACTTTAACAAATTATTTCATCCACCATAAATGAATTCAATCCAATTAAAAAAATCTCATATGAGGAAAAGAAACTTTAACAACTCACCTTATCAAGCTTGAATCAAGTCTGCCATGGCTAAAGCTTGAGCTTGATATTCTCTTATACCCATGGGTCAAGCTCAAGCTCGAGCCAGCTTAATTTGAATCCATCGCTGATTTCATACATATAATAATAAATATGTTTCTTCCTTATGTTTCACAAAAACTCTTTTTCTCTCTTCTAATCCCTTCTCCTCCAAGATTATGTTATCTCTAATTTCTTTTCATTTCTTCTCTTTTGTCTCTATATCCTTGCTTTTTATTTCTCTGTCTTTTCCTCTTTGTCATCTGGATCCGCTCTTGGTGAGATAAGCTAAATTCTTATTATGAATTAGGCAATCCATTATGATGGTGATTCGTTTCAATACCCAATCCAATTAACCTACACTTAAGATTCATTTTGTGATGGCATCTTTCCCCCTGTTTTTTTATAATTGTTCTCCAATGAGGACATTCATTTTAGTACAAATTTGTAACTAATGATTTTAGGTATTATTACACTTGCTATAAGAACATGACTACTTCATTCTCTCTCTTTTTAGGTTTATAAGATTATTTAGTGAGTTCCAAACAAGACAATGTTTCAATCAACTACTCTGCCCTCCAAATTTTGACAAAGCTCAATCCTTTTTATTCAGATAAGCCAGCATATTCTCAAATTTTGGCAAAGAAATAATAATTAATCAGCAACACTATATCAAAAGGCAAGCAAGGGAATTACTAAAAAGTAATCAAATAATATCTGGCAAAATCAACATGACATAAGAGTAAAAATTACCTGTTCAGGAGTTTTTTTGTGCCTATCTGCTATCTCTGCAACAGCTGATAATTTCAGCATAGGTCCATGTACCGATCTTGACCTTCTAAATGAAATGCGTGGTGTTTCGTGTTCATCTTCCCCACCTGAGCCACTATCAGATGGTCCAGGATTTGAAGTAGGCACTCCTAAAGGTGTATGAGCAGATACGTGGATGCCTTTTGATTGACAGAACTTTACTAGTTCATCTTGTCTCCAAAAAGGATGCAACTCTACCTATAAAAAGACCATCATAAATGAATTGACAACCTCTGAATTCAAGAGAAAATTCTGCATGAATTAAATTATAATTGCTCATGAAAACGAAAGATCAACTACAAAATAGACTGATATTTAATAAAAGTAAAAAACAAAATAAAGACATGAGGATAGCACCAGTATCATCAGCAAGTTAAAAGTTCAATTATTAAGCATTAAAGAATTATAATAATATAGGTATTCACGAATTTAAATTATATTAATAATAACATCTAGAATAAAATGATGTGGCACTTAGAGTAGCATGTTTTGCACTCTCTAGGAAATCTGAAAGCTTACCACATTTCTATAATTATTAAACTGCAACCTCTGCAAAACTATTATGAGATATACAAGTTAGAAAAATATAACTAGGCGATCTGATGCACATTACAAATATGCATAAAAAATAATTGAATAATTCCATCCTTTTACAATAGTTGTAATTAACAAAAGGCATATTCTAACGGCTGGCTAATATCCCATCACTATCACAAGCTGGACATGCACCACATGATATGTTGCAATAATATAGAATTCCAGCTATAAAATTCTTACCATTGTTATTATCAACATATGAAAGATTCAATAATGAGCACTAGGTCGCATCTGGTAAGACAAAACAGAGTAATATGGAGATCATCATAGAGACTCAGGTACTTATGTTAAAACTCTAGTTTATCTGCTGTCAAATCTTTTTTGTCTCATTGCATATCTCTGTTCTTTTCTTTCTCTCTAATAATTTTCTTCCGGTTTTGTATTCTGTATTGAACCCAATCACTTAGTTCCCCTGGCCCCAATCACCAGAGAATTTCAGATTAACATGACTAAATTATCAATTATAGCAAATTAAATTGGGGTTATATCTATGAAGGCAAAAGTAAGCTTCAGTTATGATATCAGATTCAGAAGCAAGAGGTGTAGAATAATGATAATGGTTTTCAGACAATAGAATATAGATCCTCTTTAGACCCAGAAAAAGGACATAAAAAGAATGCTTGGAAGCTCACCACCTAAAGTTGGAGGGTGTGGGTGGAAGTCCATTAATTTTAACATTGAATTCCTTACTGATGCATTGCTAAAAGAATGTGGAATCCTTGAACAGAAGAAAGATATCTTTTAGGTCGGTGCCATCCAACCATAAAACCACTAGAGTTCATATAAGGCAGTGAAACAAAGAATACCGCTAGATCAACACTTAAACAAAGTTGAAGATCGTTCCGCTGGTAATTGGTAAAGGTTAAGGAAGCCATAACATAAAACTGGACAACCTAAGCTGTCTGTGACCATGTGGCCAGGGAACTCGAACGTTCAATATATTGATTAAGAAAGAAATTGGGTTTGCGAAATTTTCATGCCAAAAAGCTAATTATCACCAAGTTTTTCAGACATTACCTTGCCAATACTTACATAAAGTAAGTCCATCTCACAATCTAAAACTCCACTAAACAGGCTAAGCTAGGCCATAACTGAACATGAAATCTTTAAAACAGTATTTTATCATAATTGCAAAAGAAGAGAAATGGAACCGACCTGATTGACTGCAGGTACAATTTTTGCAAATTTGAGCAACTCTTTGATCTGCTGGACGCTAAAATTGCTGACACCGATAGCTCTAACCAGACCCATATCAACCAAACCCTCCATTGCTTTCCAAGCTTTTTTCAAGCGATTTAAGAACTGCCTATACTCCCTTCCTTTCCCAGACTTTGAAGGGGGATCTGTAGCATCTCCAAAAGCTGAGGTCTCAGGCCAATGCATCAAATAAAGATCTAAATAAGAGACTCCAAGATTCTTAAGAGAAACTCTAACATAATTTTCAATCTTATTGAGTGAATTCATAGTACAATATAATGTCGACGTCAAGAACACATCTTCTCTTTTGAGTGAAAGAGAGCCTTTAAATACTTCATCAAGTGCTTCTCCAACATCATTCTCGTTACCATAAAGATGAGCACAATCAATATGACGGTAACCCACTAACAAAGCTGTTTGGACAGCTTCAAAACACAGCTCTCCTCCACTTTGCCATGTCCCCAACCCAATGGCTGGAATTGTAGCTCCTGTGTTCAACACAAAGTGACTTCCAACTTTTTCTTTCATTTCCTTAATTGCAGATTAAACAAAAGCCCAGAGATCAATTTATAAAACCCAGATCAGTACATGGTTTTCCCTTCAAAATCGAACTTCTATTTGTCACTTGTACTGAAGAAACCCAACAACAATTAAATATTTGATTATTCTACGAGGCATTACTCCACGCGGAACGCCAACTTACAATTCTAAAACGATACTGCGACCAATTCCCATCCAAGGTTTGGCGGCTTGACCGTTCTTCACCCTCTAAGTTTTAAAACACCACTTTGCCACCTACTTTACTTTGATGGTAAAAGGGCACGAAGATAATTTAACAAGTTGGAAAAAATTTTTAACATCTCTTAAATATTTTAGACTACTTTAATTCCCATCGTCCCCAGCCCTCCTTTTCTCCTGATCCAATGCCACCTACAATTTGCCACTGCCATTCTTGTCACCATTAGCACCACCCGGGCCATAGCCACCACCCATACCATACTACCAAAACCAGCACCACCTTACCATTGCCCACACCAGGCTACGACAACCCACACGCCACCCCTACCACTATTACTATCACACAATATTGGTAGTTATATTATAATAAAATTATGATGGTATGACATGAGCCCACTAATCTTATGTCTAAGACGAGTTTTACATATCATGATTATTTGTTAACAACCTAACAAAACATACGAGTGTTTTATATAAGAAAGTTCATCAAATTGAAAAACCTTGTTAGAGTATTATAGGTAGGAGATAACCCAATTTTTTGTTAATCAAATCATGTAACCAATGACAGTGCATCTAAACATTAGTTGTAAGATCATTAAAGCACATTATGCATCAATCAACAGAATTTGATGCTACTTAATTTAACCCTAATTTAAGGCTATTAGAATGGTAGTTATTGGTTGCATTGCAGAGTACACTAAAACTATTTATGGATCAACATATAATTTATCACTTCAGATATAAGAATATATTTTAACACGCAATTTGATTGATAGCAAAGACCATTAAACTCTATGGTTGTAATGGAATTGTAGGACCCGCCGTCACGAGTACCCCTGCTACTGAGAATTTCTGTTCTTTTATTAAATAAACTGGAAATTGGGTACCTGCGACGGGAATCCTACGAAAAAGAAAACCTGCTGCTAATTACATTGCATGCGGAAGCTGAAACTGAAATCGAAATATACAATGAGCCCAAACTGGCTTTTCATACATATATACACATTTATACAACTGTTCTGTACATCTAGTTACATTTACATTAAAGTACAAGACCTCACAGGTCCAAACTGAAATAAAATACATCTGGAAAGTGTGTGTGGGGTCTCCTCTCGCAAGCCTCAGTCCACCCGCTCCTCGCCAGCAGCAACATAACCTGAAAAGGAAGGAAGAAGGAAAGGGATGAGTGATAAAGATCACCCAGTAAGCATTCCTTACTTCCCTCGACCCAAGCAAACAACAAACTCTAAATACATACCTGGTCTCGGCCCTAATCATACATCTAGTCGCTTGTGGGTGCTGAAACTGATAAATTATTTGTCTGATTCTGATTATTAAGCATATTCTGAAATGAATGACATGACATGACATGATAACTGAAATCTGAATATGCATGCATGCGAATCTCTATTCATACCCAAAGACACCTACTGTGCTGATCAGACTGATGAACACAGAGATTCGGCATCCTGGCCAAGTGGGCTGAACATTCTAGCTACAGGCTAGAAAGCTGAGAACTGTGCTGAGCAGTCTGACTGGTGTTAGAAAGCTGGGTCTCACAGATGCCCCCTCAAGTTCACCCAAAACTGTAACTCATACATTAGGTTCTGAATGTTGAAACTATTGAATTTGGATCTCTAGATCCTCATTCAGGCTACATGCTATGTTGTGGTATGCTTATGCATTATTTCTTATTTGAATTCTAGCTTATCTGGTGGTTATTAAGCTTCTGGATAGATTACCAAGCCTTTATCAATCAATTTCTGAGAATTCTGAAGAAATAAGCTACCACACGGCCGTGCAGGAAAGACACACGATCGTGTATGCGGCCACACGGTTGTGCTGAGCACGGGCACACGGGCGTGTGCCCAGATACACGAGACCGTGCCCCGGTCGTGTGCCTGGTCGTGCAAGCTACTGGAAAAATCTAGCCATTTCACACATAAAGCGGACACATAGCTGTGTCCCTCAGGACACACGGTCGTGTGCTCTGCATTCTAGGCCGTGTGCATTAGTTGGAATGGGAGCCGCTGGAAGCTAGATTTCACGTCTAGGGCTAGGAACTGCTGAAAATGGAGAGAAGAAATTGGCTGAAAATGGGTGAGCAATGCAATAACTCTCCCGTCTCTCTCTTTTCTACCCATCTGCACGGGCGTGCAGGCATGATGCACGGGAGTGCACCAAGGGAAAATGGATGAAATCCATTTCCCACACTTCGCATGATCGAAACCTCCCAAAAGGCATCATACGAAGGCCACACAGCTCTAGAAAACTATCAACTCACCCCTGAACTCTTCTAGACTCTCAAACTATTCCTGAATTCTATTTCTAACCCCAAAACTCTACTCCCAAGGGCTTTCTAAAACCTGGGATGCTACAATTTCAATGAGGTTATTGTGTTTGTCTACCTTTGCAAAAGTGAGTAGTATTTGATCACTAAATGAGGATTTTAGGATAGGTACACTTGTGTATGTAAGATGCACTAAGTTGGATTATGTGAAGTTTATGATTTTGTGTGACTCTTATTATATAAATATAACTTCATACATTAGCTACTTTGGTATATGTATATTAATCCTAAATAGATAATGTACCTTTAAATGGTAAACACCTTGGCTAGTTAGGAATATAGCTATGTAAGTTCAAGAATATTATAAAGTTATGAAAATTCATGACTCCAAAAGGTTTAAAGGACACTATCTTATGAGTTTTACAAGGTGATGAATGATAAGACATGATCAAACTTTTAATGATGGATTCATTAAAAATTGTCATTAGAAAAAAATGTAACTAAAAGGATTTCATTAGTAGCATTTTATGAGGGTATATATATAGTTGTCACTAAATGAATTGCTTTAATGAGATAATTTAATAGAAGTAAATGATTGAAATTTTTAATAAATAAATTTTTTAATTCAAGAGAGTAAAACTTGTTTGCAACTACAATTAATTTCAGGTAATTTAATTGTATTAAATTATTAAAATTTTCAAATAATTTAATTAGTTATCAACAACCTCTATAGTGGAGTTAGGCAATGTTAACGAATTTAGAGTAAAACTTGTTTTTAATAAATAAAGTTTTAGAGTTAGACAACATTAACACATTTCTAATAAATAAAGTTTTTAATTATAAAAGGTAAAACTTGTTTTCAACTACAATTAGTTTGAGATAATTTAATTAATTGAATTAAATTATTAAATTTTATAAGAATTTAATTAGTTATCAACATCCTCTATAGTGGAGTTAGACACATTAACGAATTCAAAGTCCTATGTAATAGCTCGAGGGTAGAATTACCCTTTTAGACTTGAAATCAGGGTTAAAAGTGAGATTGTGTGATATAAAATTAGATTTGTGAGGGTTTAGGGTCAATTTAGTCATTTATAAACTATATGTGGCTTATAAATGGGTATTCTTAGGGGAATATTATATCTATGATGTGAAAAGCAAGGAAATTTGAGATTTTTATGGGACACATAACTGTGTGCTTTAAGCACATGACTATACATGTTACTTAACCATATATACTTTTAGTTTTGCACAGTTTCCAGCTTTTATCTTCTTTTTCTCCTTCTTCCCCGGTGAACCCTAAAGTAGTTGAGGGTAAGCAACCAACAATCCAATGCCCAAATAAAGATCTAGAAACCCCTAGAGAGAGGGATTCAACAACTATGGCTAAAGGTAATTATTCTATTACCTCTTTCACCTTGTTTCATAGTATGCCTTCCTTGTCATTTGAGTTACATGGATGGTTACTACTTGCTTGATGCTTGCTTAGCTTGTTTAAACATGTGAATGATGATTTAGAGATTGATTGAGTGGCTGATTTTATGAGAATGTGCTTATATGCATATATACATATGTTTCATGTTTTATTTGCGAGGCGTGGCATGATTGAGATGAGACATAATGTATATATTGATGCTTGTTAAGGCCCTAATTTATAGTGATGATTAATCTTGAGTTGGAGAATGTTTGGATGGATAATGGTTGGGATTTCTAGGATTACAGACAAGCATTTACAGAGATTAAGTTAAGCATATGATTGTGCACCCATTGATGCACGACCATATGGCCTTATTTCTGCATTAACATGGCCTTGTAGGGTAGCTATGCACGCTTGGAAAACCCAAACACACGTTTGTGTGATCGAGTACACAATTGTGTTCTCATTTCCAATTTCACACGCCCATGTAAGCAAGATATGAGAGTGTTATGTGTGCAGCTACACGTCTGTGCAAGTGTGAGACAACTAAAGACATGATATTAGAGCATGTATATCATGTCATATATAACATTTTATGAGAAACATTACAGCTAAAGACAAAGATTACTATAGTAACATAAAATATCCATAGAAAAGAAAATAAAGCAAATATTATAGCAAAAAATAACATGACAAGTCACAATTAAAACTAAGCTTGAAACCTGTTTGTGTTAGAGATAGAATAAGTTTGCTCAGTGATTTTATCACTCACTCCTTTTTGTAGAAAATAACGTGACAAGTCACAATTAAGACTAAGCTTGATATTTACTTCTTTGTAGGTCAATGATTCTTATGGCTGAGCTAGAGGCTAGAAAGTTGTGAGCTCGGGGATACAGATTGGCAATAGATAGCATGTTAATAGCTCATAAGCTTTTGTACAGTTTTGACTAGTGCATATGTGTGTATTGTATTGTTACATTGTATATATAATATTTTTTATAAATGAGAAACCTAGGAAGTTTTAATGAACGATTAGTATTTTCGTGTTGTTATCATTAGTAATTTATAATTACAACTTCTGTATGAAAAATTTTAATTTAGCAACAGTTTTTACTAAAAGGATTCTCATCATAGCTCTATTATTAGTATAATATTATTATTAAATAATAGTTTATAGTGACTTATGGTAGGGACTCCTATAGTTGTTGGTATCAGAGCATGTCTAAGTCATACTTTCAAAGAAATATGTTTTTATATGCATTTTTTTTTCTATAATTTGCATGAGTCAAAGCTAATGTATCCCAACAACCATTGCTCGTGTCCTTTCAACATAAGTATTATAGTGTAAATTTCAATTTTGTGTTAGATATTAACCCCCTGTGGGAGATCTCACCTACCTAGATTTATAAGTGATAAGAGTAGTGTTTTTGTAAGATCCATGAGTACCAGTGATACTAGCAAGTTTCAACACTCTTAAGTATCCTTCAGACCTGAGGATGTTAGAGAAATAGTTGGAGAAATTCTTAGAGAAGAGTTATAACATATAGAAAGGGTAAAGACCCAAGAGCCTATATAAGGTAAGGCTCATCAAGGGTAAGGCAAGTGTTACTTTGATTAAAGGACACAGAGTTATCAGATACTAGGGTTTGTTATTAGAGAGGTCAGAATTTTGGTACAAGGACAATTAGTACAAGTGGTTCAGAAATGTTACACCTAATATATAGTTTTCCTAAGACTCATCAGCTGTTTAAGTTTACTGGTTCTAGAGATCCTATAATCGTAGAAGACTGGATTAAGATAGTTCAGAGTGCTACAGGGTTGTTTTCAATAATAGACAAAGAAAAAGTGAGATATGCTACTTATATACTTAAAGGAGATACGAGGGTGTAGTGGAACATTACGAAGATGTCAATTGATGAAGAGAGCTTAACATGGAATGAGTTTATGAGGCTTTTTTATGAGGAGTACCACAGTGTAGATATGGTATATACAAGAGCACAAAAAGTCATAGAGTTGACTCAAGGTACAAGTTCAGTGAAAGATTATACTATCAAATTCAATCAGTTTGTAAGGTTTATCCCTAGCATGGTAGCTTAAAAGTTAACTAGAGTATAGAAGTTTATGCATGGATTGCACCCTACCATTGTTAGAAATGTGATAACAGGATCTTCCTCTTCTTAAAGATTTAGTGATGTTTTAAAAAGAGACTCGAGATTAAAGATTTATTTATAGAGAATGGGTTGTTCACTAGACCAGTAGAGAAAGTACCAGACAGGGGTTTTAATAGAGACAATGACAGAGGTAAGAGACCCATGTAATCCAAGAAGTCTACTGGAGGAAAAAAGCAGAGAGTAGAGTTATCGATATGCAAGACTTATAGTAAGAGACATCTAGGAGAGTGTCTCATAGGGACAGAGTGTTTGTTTTAGATACTAATAGTCTGGGCACAGGTTGTCAAGTACCTAGTGGGTGATGGAGGAAGTCTGAATAGGGGTGCTCTTAGTTCAAAAAATAGAGGTAATTGAGTAGGTAAAGGTAATGTCAGTGCATCTAGAAGAGGTACCGATCTATCTGGTAGAGGTAAAGTTAGAGTGTTTCCTATCAAACAAGATCAAGTAATGGATACTTTACATGTAATCACCGGTTAGTTGCTTTTCCTTAATACTCTTATTTATGTGTTGATTGATTGATTATAATGCCACATATAGCTTCATATCGTGAAATGTATTAAAGATTTTAAGGTTAATCCTTAGTATAACATATAAGAGTATATGTATAAAGATGTCAGATAGAGACATAGTTTTAAGTGACCAGGTACTAATAAATCAAGAGTTAGAGATTATGGATAAAAGATTAAAGATAGACTTGATCATATTGGAGTTAAATGATTTTGACATGATCTTAGATATGAATTTTCTGAATAGTTATGGGGTAGAGATAAACTATATGAGAAAAAAGGTTAGACCACAGTTAGGTCCCGGTCAATTTGTGTTTGGAGAAAGGAGAGCGAATACCATACTGATTTTTTGTATTCAAGTGATGAGACTTTTAAGTAAAAGTTGTATAGGATACTTAGCTAATGTAGTATATAGAGGTATGATTGGGCCAAGTATCGCGGAGGTGCTTGTAGTAAGGGAGTTTTCTAATGTGTTTCCAGAGGATTTGCCAAGGTTACCTCTTGAGAGGGAGCTGGATTTTTTGCATTAAGTTGTTTTTCTGTACGACTCTTATCTCTAAGGCTTTGTATCTAATGACTCTAATAGAAACAGCTTCAGGTTAAGTTGTTTTCCTTGGAGTGCTCTGATTTTGTTTGTAAAAAAGAAAAATGGATCTTTAAGGATGTGTATATACTACAGAGAGCTAAATAAGGTAACTGTCAATAATAAATATTTGTTGCCCAAGATTGGTAATTTATTTCATCAATTGAGTGGAGTTATCATGTTCTTCAAGATTAATTTGACGTTTGGGTATCATCAGACATGAGTAGTAAAGAGAGATGTACCAAACACAACTTTTAGGATGAGGTATGACCACTATAAGTTCGAAGTGATACCGTTTAAGTTAATGAATGCTCTTGTAATGTTTATGGATTTAATGAACCCAGTTTTTCAAGACTTTCTAGATAGATTTGTTGCTGTATTTATCAATAACATCTTAGTTTACTCAAGGAGTGTAGGGGAGCATAAGAAGCATTTGAGATTTGTTTTTCAAAGGATAAGATCAATAACTTTACGCCAAGTTTAGTAAGTGTGAGTTTTGGTTTAGCGATGTATCATTTCTTAGATATATAATTTCAATAGCTAGTATTTTTGTAAACCTAAGTAAGGTAAAAGTCATTTTGAGTTGGTCGAGACCGAGGTCATCTAAGGAGATGAGGGGTTTTCTCAAGTTAGTTGGTTACTACATGAGGTTTATTAAAGAATTTTTTAGCATAGTGAGACCATTGACTACTTTAACTCAAAGAAAGATGCCTTCTGTGTAGACTGAGGAGTGTGAGGAGTAATTTAAAGAGTTAAAATAGAGGTTGATTAATACTCAAGTGTTAAGATTACCTCAGGAGAGAGTTAACTTTGAGATTTATACAGATGCTTCCCACCAGGATATTGAATAGTATTGATGCAACATAGTAGGGTAGTTACTTATATGTTTAGGTAATTAAAAGACTATGAGTTGAGATACCCTATATATGATTTAGAGTTAGTTACAGTATTATTTGCTTTGAAGATCTAGAGATATATATGTATTATGTTAAATACTGCATATATTCAGATCATCAGAGTCCAGGATACTTCTTCACCTAGAGAGAGTTGAATATGAAGTCAAGGAGATGGTTAGAGTTGGTGAAGAATTATGATTGTAAGATTTGCTATCATCTGGATAGAGCTAATATAATAGTTAATACTTTGAGTAGAAGAGTAGTTTTATCTATGATTTTAGTTCAGAGAGAGTTGTAACATGAGATTACCAGAGAAGATATTGTGATAATAACAGTTGGGTTCCCCAAACTTCAAATTGTATCCATATTAATTAATGATATCAAGGTAGGTTAAAAGATAAATATGTGGGTTCAGAGTATGGTTCAAAAGGTCTTTGAAGGTACAACGTCATATTTTAAGATTAGAGATGAGATTTTGAGGTTTAGAGATAGGATTTGTGTGTCAGAGGATATAATGTTAAGATAGTGAATATTGTTAAAAGCTCATAGTATAATTTATTTAACACATCCAGGTAGTACCAAGATGTATCAAGATCTCAAATGAATGTTCTAGTGGTCTGATATGAAGAGAGATGTTGCAGATTTTGTAACTAGATATTTGACTTGTCAGCAGGTCAAAACAAAGCATTAGAGACCTTCTAGGTTACTTCAGTCTTTGAGGATTCCTGAGTGAAAATGGAAGAGTGTTTCTATGAATTATATATCAGGACTTCCTAAAGTACATTATAGGTACAACAACATCTAGGTAATAATTGATAAATTAAATAAGTCTACGCACTTCTTGCCTATTAGAAATGGTATAAGTATTGACCTTGTTAGAGTGCATCTATGCATTCTTTACATGAAATGTCTACATGACTAAGCAACTTGTGTATGACATTCCACAAGGCATACACGATTGTGTGATATAGACACACACGATCATATGCTTAGCCAAACCTATAAAATTAATCTTGTATCCTACTTTTTCATAATTCAATTCATGCTAAAACAAGTTAAATATTTTAACTTAAGTTGAACTCGAGCTTGTAATAAGTTTGATTCATAAGCTAAAGATTTTTACTTCACATTAACAAAAATGATGTGTTTTGACCAATATATTCAAAAGAAAATCGTTTGTGCATTTTACGTATTCGACAAGCCAAATCGAACTGAGTTCAAGCTTGACTTATCTCAAGCAAACTGATCTCAAACTCGACCGAGTTCAATGAACCTTCATCTAAGCTTGGGTTTGACTCATATAGAATCAAGCCAAACGCAGAGTTAAACCAAGCTCCCTAGACCTAATAAAAAATGTTAATGGATTTCACCTAAACAATTGGATGAGAGGTGAAAAAGTGTTGCTTTCAAATATGGATGGTGGAAAATAAATGCTGCAAACATTAGGTAGGAAACAGTCATTTCGCCTTCTAGAACTGGTAGTATATTTAACTAGAAAGGTTACTTTCGTAAGTTCCGTATCAAAATATGATACGCCGCCAGTCAACAACACCCTCAACGTCATTGATCTTAATCTTTTCTTTCAGTTTCCCGAAGGCCAACCACTTAATAAACTAATATATATATAATACAAATACATTATTATTTATTTATAAAAATAAATAAAATATTTTATGAATTTCATTTCATACAAGAAAAATAAAATTATGGTTATATTTTTAGTACTTTTATCATAAACTTGATAAATAGTTTATGATCCCAAGTGAACAACATTAAATTTTAATTAAATTTATATTTGTTAAGAAAAGTAAAGTATTTAAAAATAGATTAATTAATTAAAATAGTTCTTTTTTTAGAACTATATAAAATTTAGTCAACATTCTAAAATTAGAATAAAATTGGACAAAGATTCTTTTTTTTTTTAAACAATATTAATGTAAAAAACAGTCCAAAATTTGACATGAAAAATAGATATATCTTGCGGATAGGCATGATTTGCCCACTTCCTAAAATTGCCCTTGAAATTTGGTATACCAGGAACCCAATTTCAATATTATTTAACTGATCAAACAAGGCAAATATATAATCATAATATTTTTTTCATTACCACCAATTAAAAGCTTTTAACTTTAGCTTTGAACTTTAGTAGTAAAAGATTTTGTAAACCAAATGCACACTTCTCATATTGGGGGATTTTCATTTCAAGGAGACGGGTAGTATCTAAGATGGAGAAAGTTGAAATTTTGTGCACTACAAAAGTCTAATATAAATAGACTATCATGGAAGTTGAGATAACCATAAACCTAACATTCAAAATGGTGAACCAGAATGGTAGACCATCAACCAACCAGTCAGTTTAATCAGTCAACCTTGTCAACTAAACCTAGCCTCTCAAATCCATCTTTCTTTCCATAACATTACAACCACAGTTTCGCCTACATCTTCCTTAATGTTAATACAGGCAAACTCCAAAGGCGATTTTGACAACCAGCCCCCAGCCGCCTGCTATTCATATTTCAAAAGGTAAGCTCCTCAGACCCATCAAATTTCTTCCTAGAGTTAGTTTCCACGCCAGTCTGCATATTTAGTTTTACATATTCACAGTTTTTCTATCATATATTGAACTGTGTCTGAATAATTCATTTTGACTAATTAAATCATACACAAAATGAAACTATGTTAAAAAAGAAAAAGAGAAGTAAATTTAACCAGTTTGTATGATAGAATCGTTGGCTGCAAATTTTGAAAAGCTTTGTAACAACAGAAATATTTCACAATTCTGTAGTAGGCCTATCATTTCTTTCTAACAGTTACAATCAAGCCCCCATACGCCATCTAAAATAAAATACAGGATGGGTGTATTTTACCTCTCCCCTTATCGCACCTTTGTTCTCATTGGAGGGTAAATAAAGCATCTCCAGAACTGAAAGAAGCATTAGTCCCTTTCTCTTACGGCCGTGCCCATCTCTAGATTTCCAATCTCTTCAACGTATAGAATGATATTGTGTGATACCACGTTTTGGAGGCAACTTCCTCAGGATGTAAAGCACCAAAGAAGAAGGTAAAATCTCCACTAACTGCAATCATGAATTGGGATCATCAGAAACCCATAAAGACTACAAAAATATTCCCTAATAAGTTACAGAACATAATTACCAAAAAAAAAAAAAAGTTACAGAACATGACCTAAACCAAAAACTACGATACTTTACTAGATTCTAAACACCATTAATTTGCAAGTTTTAGCACATGAAACCTCACGTTCAGTTTGTGACCTAAACCCAATACTTTAGGTAAAAACCAGCCACATAAATTGACTCATCAATATTTGGCAGTCAATAAAATTAAAAACCGCCATCATATACCATTCTAAAAATAACTAAAAAAATTTCAAAAAGGTAGCAGATCAAGATTACTCACTGACCAATAGATATAAACGGTAATAATATAATGTAGCTTCTAAAATGAATTTGATTATGTCCATGGGCATCATTGACATCTCTAATAGTATAGCTGAAAAACAATAGGAAAACTTCCTGTTCTAAACTCCCAAAACATATCTAAGCGAAAGTATGTTATTGAAAATTTCATACCACATGTATACCAGAACTTACCAGGTAGTAAATGAAGTTTAGTACAGGATGATCCAAAACATCAAGGTTTGCAGCTTTTACAAATGCATTAAAGCACATCTGTAAACGAAAGAAAGAAAAAAAAATTAGATGAGCTTGTATAAATTATTACAAACCGAGGAACTCTGCCATCCTATCACCTTCATATGTGCTTATATAGAATCTATAAGCAGAAATAATCAAATTAAACAGCCTGAACCAATCAACACAAATTTCGTAATGAAAAAGTTTCTGATTGCTGATATTTGCATTAAAGAGAAAATCACCATAAAATTCTAATTAACCATCCTCATTGCACTGCTAATTTAATTTGTGAAAAGGAACAAACTCCCCAAATGTTAAACATTAACAAAGTAATGATTGCATCAAAGAACTCACCATTACAAATCTAACAAGGAAACATGTGAAACATATGGTAGTCACATAGCCAACCTGTCCAATGTAGTCAGAAAAATTACTTAAAAAGAATACATAAACATATGACATAAAAGGATAGATAAGAAAAAACTGCCAGTTGAAAACATAAAATTACCTCTTGCAGCTTCTTTCGACGCCCTTTTGATTCTAAAGGGAACTGCTGCAACATTATAAACAGCCTGCATCATTATAACACCAAATCATTACCCTCTCTTCAACAAAACAGCAAGTTACATGCAATTTATATGCAACATCAACGGATGAATATTGTTTTATTGGAACTCAATAATGATGTCATTAAATGGTATTGCAATCAAGAAAAAATGCAAAAGAAATAAACATAGGTAATATAATACTACATTGAACCTTGGTTAAAATGTTAAATCGACCACAAGTAACATGTTAAATCTCAATAAAGCACACAAACAACACCATGTTTGGTACCATATTCAAAATTTGGAAAACTTGATTTAAATAAGTTAGCATGCTATTAGTATTTTTCAATGATGGTAATTTGGTTTGGACATCATAGGACTGCCATAGGACATTAGTACTTTATGAAACCCAGTGTCTATATGCAGACTCAGACAATAAAGTGACATTTCTCTATCTTTATTCCACTCAAGCCAGATTTTTTCTATCAGCAGAAAAAAAGAAACTTGGGCTACATAGTGTGTCAAGAAGAGAAATCGATTGAAAAGAGGCTTCTGAATTTCAGCATTGGCAAGGGAAGATGACATTTAATTGACCAAGGATAGGATACACAACTCCTTCAGGGAAATTGAAGCAACTAGCTGTGGAAGTTTTCTAGCTTTGGCATAATGCTCAAGCACCTGGTAATTGTCAACAAAAGTTGAATATGAAAGATTGCAATTTGACATGAATCTACTCTTACCAAGACAATCAATTATTTTAACTCCAAAGCTCATCAACACCAAAATAGGAATTCTTTACAATCAATACTTTAGCTAATGGAAAACTGAAAATAGCATAAAACAGGTTAGCTTTTAGACTTGTAAAGGTGGGTAGGCAATGTTACCTAGTATGTTAGTGTTTTAAATACTTGACTAGCACCCAGCCCTAGATAATAAACAAGGTCTAACTAGGGAGTAAGACCCAAAAAAAACAAAGATAAACAGACAATATGTCAATACTCAGCTAGTCAATTAGAGAAGTTATAGGTTGATGTCATCTTATTCTTTTGAACATGAAGAGATAAGAAAGCCATTGCAATTGCCAGAAATACTGGGCCTACTAATGGCACAAAAACAGAGGGTAAGTTGAGAATTGTAGTAGCATAAGTACCTCAATTATATATTTGTACCTGTTATTATTATGAAGATAATAATAAGTAGAATTTATATAGAAGTATACTAAGTATTTCTAAGTTAGTATATAGAATAAGTGCAAGGCATGTAGAACAAGATAAATGAACTTATGCATCTTTCTCCATGAAATATACATATGGTAATCCACTTTCTTTATTGTTTAATTCTTCTTTTATTTTCTATCATTCTTATTTCAAATTTCATGTTTAATACAAAAAGTATTCTTTTACCAAATTCCCAAAAGATTCTTTAGAATTCCATCTGAATTTGTGTAAACCAGTAAAGGGAACATTCATTCAATGTAGGATAGATAATTATAACATGGGAAACTGATAAGCTTGTAGATTTCATTAATAATAGATTTTTTTCCACAATTATTTGACATAAAGTATGTCATTTGATTTTAAAGGTATATTTGTACTTTATAAAAATATTTTGTAAGAACTTGACCATTCAATGATCAATTATAAAAGAATCATCAGCCAATTCCTTTTTCCTCTGATTTTTCTTTTCTTGTTTTTAGTAACCATAACTAGTCATGTTGTTTATGTATAACTTAATATTGACACAAAATTACCTATGAACTCAAACACTATTTGCCCTTACCTATAAACTTAAGCTCTTAAGTATCCATTTAGCTGGACTTATCTACCAACTAAAAGAGCTCTTTTTTGTATAAGAAGCAATTTTCAAGATTTGGGTTGTTTAGTTAACCCTCAAAAAGAGCACATAGATAAGGTAAGTATTTTGCTTTATGCCTACAGGCATAAGCTCAAATTTCTTATTTAAATTTTTAAGTCAAAAATAACCCCCACATTATTTTTTCATTTCTGATTACATTAAAACTCTTTTTGGTAAAGTAAAGTAGAAAATTCTTTTACATTAACCTAACCAAACAATTAACTTTTTTATATAAGCTCTATTTGAAGAAGATTCACTTCAACAAGCTCTACTTTAAAAGATGCAACTCGAATATGCTTAACCAAATCCAAAATATCACCTAACATGGTCTTAGAGTAGGGTTAATCAATAAGTCTTATATTTAAAACCTAAACTATTCATTAGTACTAAACAGCTTGTTAGGGTCATAGTTGACTAATGAATATGATGAATTATGTGCTAAATGCTAGTAAGAGAATGCATTAAAGCTTAAACATGACTTGTTGATCCCTTACTTATGAGCTTAAGCATTTGATGAAGTTATTACTTAGCAATGAGTATCCATCATTTTTTTTAATATTCAAGTATCCATCATATTTTAACTGCTGTAGGCATCTATCCTTTCCTATTCGCACATATGAACCATTCTATATATTGCTATAGTTGCATTCATTTTTTCTTCATTGCATAGGCGGACTTAGAAAATACAAGTGACTGGATAGTGATATGTTCACTACGAGCAATAAACAGGACATGATTTTTTACACACGGAATAGACTACTACTATTTATTTCAGAGGGACAGTAATTATGTCTAAATTGTTCACTCGGAGCAATATTCAGGGCATGATTTTTTACATACAGAAATAGACTACTATTATTCATTTCAGAGAGAGAGTAATAATGTCTAAATTGTTAATTGTTTGCAGTCCACAGATACGGTAATAAAACAAGCCTACTGATATAATGATAAATATTCAGAATTTATTTAAATAAGAAATTTCATTCATCATATATATTAAAGCCACCACTGTAGTAATGTCATTCCAAAATATAGCACATACAAAAATTGCAGGCTTTATTACCTTCCACCATACAGTAAGAATCCAAGAGCTGCAAACAAGGAGACTCCTGCAAATATATATAGAACTTAATGGAAGTTCCTCAATGTAAAAATAAAAATACGCTCATTGAATATAATTTGCAAAACTTTCTAATGAAGAATTTACCAGCAAAGAACATCTTAGATAGGATTATTACAACACGGATAGGCTTCCAACATAATATCAACCACAAAGCAATCTGAAAACAATTTAACCAAAGGAGTACAATGTAAGCAACCAAAAAAAAAAAAAAGCGTCCAGCTGCATAAAATTTACTTCAAAAATAGTGCCAAAACCATAACCCAAAATCGAGATGACAGACATAACTTCCATTAGATATATAAAATTACAGCCGCGCTTTATCAATAAGTATAGTATATTACTCCAACTGTTCAGGTATGGAAGACTTTCACAAAGGAGTATATAACAATGTGCTGTCATTTAGCAAGTTAGAAAAATGCATCATAGTCGATTTTAGACACCATAATCTCATAATTAAAACATTAAATCAATCTCACGAAGTAATTCACTAGGAAAGAAATCTAGAACTAAGATCTAATATTTGACATTTAAATATGATATCCTTTCCACCAACTAAACTTGGAGAAAGGTTAGTCAAAAAAAAGCTAATAAAAACAACTAAGGCATGAGAAGCAACACTGCAAAATAAAAACCAAAAGGAAAAATGCAACTCAGCAACATGACAAACTAATATCAAAACGTTAAACACCAAAGAGAGTGTTTGGTTTGAGGTAATCTATCTTTTATTACTGACATTACTTTGGTTAATTTGTGAAACAATATAAGCAACTAATATTCTTTTATTACCCCACTAATGTAACAGATAATATAAGAAGTAATCTGATTACCATCTCCATTGTAAGTATAAATAACTCTAGATCCCTATATTGAAATTACCAGTCCACCACCCACCACCAGAATCCTCCAATGAAATGCATTGAAATCCTCAGTGAACGACGTCAAAATAAAAAAAAATGGCTACAGAAAAAATATTCCACTGAAATACTCAAGCCCTTTATGAAAGAACACAAGCCATCATTGACATTAGATATGAGATCAGATCTATCCATTTTGTCAGATTTGAAAGATGGTTTGATTAAGATGAGCAACAATCAATCTCGTCCAAATCTCAAAGATGGTTCGAGTGAGAAAAGAAGCAGCCAATTCTAATGAGAAGTTGTTGACATTGATTGAGATGAGATGTTGTCTATGTCAATCCAAATGAGCAAATGAGAAGCATTAGACTCTCATTCAACCCTAAGCTTTTGATTTATTGCAACTTCATTGTACCATTTCCATCTAGCCCCCAACCTTTGATTTTCTACACTTTCCCTCTTCATACCTTTGACTTTGTTTAACATATTAAAAACATTAAATAAAACAATATCTCAATATTCATTTACTTTAACCAAACACAATAATTATTTATACAAACCAATTTAACCAAACACAACACCAATTTATACCCTTTGTCTTTCAAGTAATTTATCCTTTTAATAATCTTCCATTTTTAATGATAAAATATTGCCCAAACCAAATGCAGCTTATTGACATTTCTTTTCTTTTTTTTTCTTTTTTGAAAAGCGAAGAAAAATTAGTTTGCTAAAAAACAAAACTCTCTCCACAAGCATAGTAATCTAGCCATAAAAACCACATCCCATATATAACAATGCATTCCTCTCTTTTAAAGGTTACACCATTGGGGAGATAAAGAGGGAAGTAAACCCTTATTGATCAATTTTCTTAACGTCGAATTTCAAACTAGGAATTTAATTCTGGAGTCATCAAAGAATGCCAAACAAAGCTTTAGGATGAAAAAATCAAACTAGAAAGTTACTACTAAACAACACATCAAAAGAAACGATACTAGAAAGAACTAGCAGACTTGGAGCACAATGATCAATTGTCTCTCTGAAAAAAAAACAATATAAAAGACAAAAAAAATCAAAATACTAAGAAAAGCCACATGTGCTAATCATGCTAACCACGAAGCACAGAGACTGGTAGAGATTTGACACATCAAGTATGGCAATTCTTGAGATATAACAATATGACAAGACTGGTTAACTCGTCATAAAAACATATATAGAATCTCCATTTTTTTATTAATAATTATATATCTTATTGTTGCAATCTATAATAGCTTAATATTAAATTTTATTTATACATATTAGACAATTTAAAGATCTAGAAATCCATCAAAGCTTCCAATGTGTTCATCAATATCCAAATTAAAAAGATTATCAGACCCAATAACCTTAGTGGCCATATAATGTCAAATATCCACCTCAATGAAATAATAAAAAGACAAAGGAAGAGAAAATGGGATCAAAAACCGGAGGGTCATCGGGCTCAATAAGATAGTCCAAATTCAATTTATCTCATTTATATTTCTAGTCTCATTCCATTATCACACATAAAGACCCATTACTGCATCATTAACAAGTTATAATGCGTGATTAATGCAATTTAGGATGTTATTCACAAAGAATTTACAATACGAAAAGTTTACAAAGTCGCAGCACTAATATAAGAAATCATGCCATCCATCAAATAATAAAACATCCATGCCAAAAGCACATTGCACAACAATTTTTCAACCCATCAAACCAGCAGGCATTCAATTCATAACCTTTCCATAACAACCTTTTCTATTTCTCCCTCTATATTTATTTATTTATGTTTTGGTGGCTAGAGGCCTACTTTCACGTTTAGCAGTTCACCTATGGAGATAGGTCCCATCTCTATTTAGAAGTTCTAATTGATCAAATGGCTAACCAAAGTCTAAAACCCAATCCATAACCCAAAACTTATATGTCAGAACTGAAAAATTCTTCAACCTTGATTCCTTGAATGACACCCAACATCTTTTGCTCCATCCAGTAACACTAAGAGATTATGGTAATGTATGGAAAGCTTAACTTTTCCATTTAACTGATTTCCATGTGATTCAAAGACAAGCTGCATACTTCAAATTCTTCTAGCTTGGAATGAAGATACGATTAAATTATAAACTGTTCACTTAGATTGTCTTTACGAACTGTTCACAAATTAGAACTAATTTCATAATTATTGCTATTTAGAGATAGCAATCCACTTTTCAAAACTTGCTATCGATGACCTAAATAAATACTACAGTAATTTGCTAATATATAAATAAATTAACAAAATAATAAAAATAAGCAGACAAACATTATAATGTTTTTTCTCTTGAAACATGACTAGCTTCTACGAAGAAGGAATGTCAACTTAAATCTTTCCTGTTGCTGGGAAGTGGCATGGTGAACAAAAAATTTCACCTGAACAGAATAAACTACTGCATTAATAGTACAGAAAGTCGGCCTCAGTCCATCAGTAGATACTCCACGCGCCTGTTTAACATACAAGACTAAGTTACAATTTAAGCAACCTAGTCCAAGGAAAGCAAAAGCATGGAAACAATAACTTCGATATCCAATCTAACCTGATAGTAAATCTCAGCCCAAAACAGAACCAAAAGGCCGTATGTCGTAAGGAAAGCTAGACTTGGCATATCAAGCAGAATATGTTGAAGAATCTAGAAAGAAACAATCAACATATCTAGAATTGAGAAAGAAGATGATCAATAGAACGAAGTACAAGAAATAACCAGGATAAATACGAACATCAGGCTGTAACTTCTGCACATTACGACGAAAAACAAATACAAGACATCGAGCTGCAAAAACAGAAAGAGAACACCAAAGTTAATAATAGTCGTACTAATAATGGGTTTGAAGTCCTTTCTTTTGGACTTTGTAAAATTAAGCTTAAATACCAAAAATGCTACTCGGATAATCACAACACCACCCCTTACACCCCGCCCCCCCCAAACAAAAAAAAAGACGCAATATATGTTTCTCTTTAAAACTAAAGATTTTTAAATAAATGAAACATTATAATACGAACCTCCGTTCACCAGAAAATTAAGAAAATGAAAGACCTTCTGCGTAGTCCAGCCGTACTCCGGAACTCTTAACTGTATTCGAATGAGTTGAACCTACCCACAATATTAAATTAAATTGCAACTAATAATGAAAGAAAAAATCATAATAAAACCCTAAAAACTTTAAATGGAAATTAAATTTTATAGAATGTAAATTCACCAGAGCTACGGCGGCGACTAAGCTGTAGACGGCGGCGAGGACATGGAAGATACGATACTGCCAGAGCGGTGACTCATTAACATCATCCCACCAATTGGAGGCGTCTTTAAGTGTATGAGCTATCACGGCCGGTGTGACGTCCATCAACAATCTAAAACTTAATCTTCTATGCTTACCTCTATCTCAAATTAACTAACAATTTTTATCTTTTTTTATTGAATTTGATGCAAAGGGAGATTGGAGAGGAGGAATCAATTGTACACGGTTTTTTTCCTCATGTACCTTTTCTCGAAACGGGCTAATACCGGTTTTTTCCTGACTTGGTAGGGGTATCCACGCGCCTTGACGTTATTGATATTTCACGCGCTATCTCATCTCCGTCCTGCTTAATATTTTTTATGCCCTGTCCAATCAATGCTTCCATAAGCCTTGATCTCATGTGCGTGCTTAGGCAATCACCCTTTGGAGGAAATAATTGTCCCACGCTCGTGTCATTTTATGGTGGGATATAAATTTCATAGCTTTTAAAAATTTATGTATATCGTTATAAAATATCATATAAAAATAGAGGACGATTATCTTTTAAACATTATTCTAATTTTATGATAATATTTTTTTTTTGGTGTAGGTTTTGGTAAGATCATAAATTAGAAAAATTAATTAAATAACCTTATTTAAAATACAATAACCAAATTTAATCCTTTATTTTTTAATGTTAGATATATTTAACATAAAATTTATGTGTATCCAACGCACACTCAGATACTCATCACGATGAACACTATTGGAGACTTATATGCATTGTCACTATACAAATTCAAGAATTATGCATTTAGGGTTCACAAAATGAATTAATTTTGTGAGACTAAAATTACCAAATTACCCTTGTATAGATAATGAATTTAATATCCGTAACGCATTACTGGAGTAAAAGTTTTAAAAACAAATTTCAAACATTTGATGCAAATTCTAACTAGTTTTCTATGACAAAAATAATTGAAAATATTAGTAAATTGATCTCTATCGTATTTAGAATATATTAATGTAGAGATTTATGGATTTGGTGTAGATTTAAAACATTTAGAGTTTGAGGTTTTTATTTTAATTTATAAAATTTTAATTTATTTTCTGTTGTTTTGAAAAAGATATTAGAATAAGTGTATGATATTTTAGTGATGAATTATGGCTAGAGAAGATGGTGATAGAGTATTTTTCAACACCACACATGGTTAGATGCCATTACATGAAATACGTTGTCAAAATGTGAAGCTCCCATAGTTGGTCGAGTTAGGGACAATGGTGTTTTCACAACTTTTCAAAATTATGTTATTTTAATTATTTTTCTTTCGTAAGGATTTATCATGTAACTTTTAAATTTTTTTTGTAATTGTCTATTTCAACAATTGGGGTTAAAAATTGAAAGGTGGAGCATAATGGTGGCTTGATGAGGCCTTTGATGTCTAATGAAAGGTGCCACTTTAAGACGCAATTATTTTCTTGAGAAGTGTGTGATAAGAGAAAGAGATATTAGAAGAAATTAATGTAAGAAGCAACATATAATGTTCAGGAAGACTTGTTTGGCTACTTATTATTGTAAGACAACAGATTTACTAGAGTGTTGGTATAATAAGGAATTATGGTTTAGAATTAACAAGGTCAATGTGCATTATAACCTGTATGAGTTTACAACTATCACGTCCTGAGCTCAGGCATTGGAGCAAGATGTAGTTGTATTTACATAACGTTTAGGGTTAAGGCAGCAAAGATAGATATTTTGGAAGCTTGTCATCTATTACATACAGAGACTTACATTGAGTATGGGAGGAGAAAAGGTAGCAAAACAACAATGAGAATTAAATGAAGATAACTTTGCTATACTATCTTTATAATGGTTGTGTGACGGGTAAGACTTGTCATAATTGCTATACTATCTTCATAATTGCTCATTTACCATCATAAGATTTTCATTTAAACTAATAGGATCATCATTAACATCCTTTGTGTCCTCATGTTTGTCATCATTTCTATAACTTGGCCCAACCTTTATTTCCTTGCTAATTTTTAAACTAGGACTAACGTTAAGTTCCTCAATATTTATATAACTTGTTTTACCTTCAAAGTAGCTTGATTGCCTAAACAATATGATTGTTTTCCTTAACAAATGTGAAGAAGCAAGAGGAGAAGATAAAGGACTAGCTTTTGTCTCTATCTCCTCTATCATTACCCTTCCTCTTTTTGGCTCAAGCTTAAAAACTCTTTCACCATATTTGCTTTTGACTAGACCTTAACATCCATATCAAATTTTTCATGATTCCTACCACAACAGCCTAATTCATACATATTGGTATCATCATCCATACCTTTTAAGTTATTTGTGTACTTTTGCCCTGGCTATAACAAAAAACAACTAACTAACCTTTAAATCCTCATATTTTTGACCATTTTGTCAAGGTTAACCAACCCTAGAGTATCAGCATCATAGTAGTTTAAGCAATCCACTTCTTCACCGAAATAACCTTGTTCCCCAAACTCACCTCCATGATAAAGAATTATTGTAAATTTATCCTTCATTGTATATAAGCCAAAACAAAATACAAACAATGATCAACTTTTCAACATATTAATTAACAAATAGTAGTAAATCTTTCGAAACAATCATCATGATTGTTAAATTTTATTCACAATCATTGAATTTTGTATTAAAAATTTAGTGATTGTGTGTTCAATGACTATATATATAATTGTCGCACAAGAGATAGTCCAAGAAACAAAAAAAAAAAAAAACATTAATACTACATTACCAACAACATAGATAAAAAATGTTGACCGTCACAAATAATTTCAGAATAAAAATACATGATATTTTCAGATAACAAATTTAGAATAAAATACATGACACTGTTAGATAAAGGTTGACATTTAGCCCCATATTAGATAATTCATGAAATAAAATAAAAAAAAATACCAACATTAATATCACATTCCCAATAACATAAATAAAAAATGTTCACATAGTAGGAAAACAAAAAAACATATATGATTTTGTCCTACTATATCAAACTTCAGTCGGTCCTCACTATATTTAAATTTTTTTTTTTTTTTTGCCATAAAAATGGGGGACCAACTTCCCAACATACACATGTTTTAATTAAAAGGTCAAATAACAAAAGTATTGTAAAAAGCCAATAACCAACAACAAAATGCTGTAATAGACTCTTACCATATTTTGATGTTGATAAAACACTAACTTTCTTGAGATGCATTTTCAAGAATTTTCTTGCATTACAAAATAAAAGTTTTATGGACTGAAAACCCTAGCTTTCGAAAGAAGCATGAACATAGTCAGGACAAGAGAAAAAGATTTCATCTATTATAGCGAAATAAAGGAAGAGATTAAATAAGAGAGACATAACTAGGTTATTTAAACCCCTTGCCACGTCAGTACTTCATTTGCTTTATCCTGAGTCAACTTCTATGTGATCGTTCATGTCCTTTTCCATTACAAATTTAAACGGTAAAACTAGGGAGTGATTTGATGGCTAACATGATTCAAAATTCAATGATTTTCTTGTAATATTTTATTGTTGAGTAGACACAAATGTAATAAGTGTATATTTCAGTAACTTAAATGCATTTAACCCAAATAAAAAACATATAGTTAATGAAAAGAAACAACTCAACTTCACGCGCATTTGTGCACGAAAGCCATTAACCATCGATGTGCCATTAGAACTTGCAAATGAGTGGGTTAGGTTGGTCATAGATTAGACAGATCAAAATAGGTCATTTGGAAACTTCCTATCCATTTTGAATTTGCTCCAAAAGGTCAAAAGTAATATTTTACAATAAAGAATCAAATAATTCGATTAATTTTTGTACATAATCAAACTATATGCAAAAAATATAATAAAATTTTAACAAAAATGTGAATAAATTCATTTGATCCAAAATTTCACGTATATCACACATTATCCAAATCTGGATAACGTTCAATATGAAAATTTTTAATTACCTTTTGCACATGAAAAATATCAATTAATCATAGTCTTTATTCGTTCTTATATATGACATGTATATTGGATACGAATAACTCATATTAAAAATTTCATGAAGATAAAGGAATTTTGTGCTCGACTTCCTTTATTACTCGATTCAACCCCTTTTCAACTATAGTAATATTCATATAACTTAACAAAAAAAAAAAAAACAATTAATTCAATATATTTCACAAATAAATCCTAGAGTTGAAAAGCTTTAAAATCATATCTATGACATTAACGTTATCAATACAAACATAAGCTAATATTTATACCCTAAGTAAAATATATGAAGATGAACAATGTACTAACTTTTTCTCTCATTATGTATGCGAAAATTCCATTTTTGTGTCAATATCTACAATGAGATGGACGTTATGTGATGTATGAAGACAATTTTATATAGGCAATGTAAGTGGGTTTTGAAATGGATTAAATTCGATCAAAGATTTGTTTATATGAAAAGGGGAGGGCTAATTTTGTCAAACTCTAATATATTGGTTATTATCTTTTTGCCAAAGGACTTAATCCTATCATAGGTTTTTCTAAATAACAAAGTCTCATTTATCAATTTTTTAAAACTCAAATATCTACTTACTGATCAAAGTCAATGTTTAATGTATTTATAACTTGTCTTAAGTCGAGTTTGATTTGATCAAAGTTAAGTTCGAGCTTGATATTGATTAGTTTGGTAAGTTTAAAGTTCGGCAGCAAATAAAATATTAATGCATCTTTAAAAATATTAAATATTATATTTACATCCCATAAATCTTATATAATAAATTTTAAAATGTTTGATTAATTAATAAATATATAAATTATATACATTTAAATAATATTTTAAAAGTTAAAATTTAAATTTATTTTTTATAATCAAACTTCAATCGAATTCGAATATGTTGTTCTTTTGAACTTAAATTCGAATCGAAATTTTAATAATTCAAATCAACCCAATCTCGGCTTATTGGGCTTGGCTCGGACCGCTCCTTGTAAACTGTAACTTTTAAAATTAAATTTAAGAAGATACGATAGAGGGGCATAACAGAGGAGCTGAAGCCAGTATCTTGTACGGTACTGTCTACTGAGCAGGGAGTGGAGATGGTAAGAGCTGCAAATGTATTAACAGAGAAATTTCATAAATCTTTGGATTGGACTTGGTGAGAGACGTAAATGTTCATGTTTGGTTGAAATCGAAATGGATTACGAAAGAATCGAAAAGCTTCAGGTGTGTCACCATTAGCGTTGATTTGATTTGCTACTCATCTTCTGTTTGTTTGGTTAATTTTCTAATTAAATATAGTGTGAGTTTGATTTGTTGTGTGCAGGGAGGAGGCGTTAATGGCGGTGGATTATCGCCTGGAAAATTGAGGAATATGCTCTTAGGAATGGGAGTGGACAAGAAAAGAAAGGAAGAAGAGAAGGAGATTGAATCTGATAATGATAATTGTAAAGATGTTGATGTGGTGAGTGTAGTTCCTGAGCCTCAATGTTCCACGTCATCAATTTCTCAACAGAGACTGCCGATTGCTCCTTTCTCAAAACCGGCGCCGTCCAAATGGGACGATGCACAGAAGTGGATAGCTAGCCCTAATTCGCACAGGCCGAGAAATCAGGTCACTGGAGTGCGTAAGGGTGGAATCAGCCGTCAGTCCTCCACTAAAGTTCTTGAAGTTCAAACGGATCAAAGTCTTCTTGAAGAGCCACATACAAAGCGGATTGATCTTCTTCTTGATCAACCGAGAAAGTTTGTTCCTTTTGAGGTCCATTCATATGCCAACCCTGTGCTTATGATTGAAAATTCCGTAGCACAATCAGCTGGTAAGGATTCTGCTAATTGCATCACTATTTTCTTACTGGCATTTTGACATTATCAATTTTTTTAATGATCTGGCGATTTATATCATTGAATTTAATTTCCGGGGAAAATATGAGGATCTTCATAGATTGGCAGAGATTCTGGGTCGAATCATTTTCCTAGACTGTAAGATTTGGTGACTTGGGCGTAGATCTTAAGATATATGGTCTATAAACTTCGTTAAGTTTTGAACAAACCAAATTTAAATTAGATACTTGCTGAAATGTTTACCAAGTTTGGTAATAGCAGTTCTATTATTTGTATGATTGACTGTGCTGCTAGATGAGGGTCTAAATTTTTATACAAACTTAATAACCTAATATAAACCTGAGAGATCAAATAAAACTGGATTAAGCAGTTTGTTGTGTTGTCACTCAAATTAAAGCAATTTTATGCAAGACAATGATTATTTTTTTCTGATCATAAACACATTTTGCTTCATTGTAGTTAATCTTAGCCGTCATGATTCATCTGTAGCTATACAGAGTGCAACCACATTTATTCCACCTCCTTCAACAGCTAGATCTGTGTCAATGAGAGATATGGGAACAGAAATGACCCCTATTGCTAGCCACGAACCTTCCCGAACTGGAACTCCTGTGAGAGCCACTACACCAATGCGAAGCCCAACCTCATCTAGGCCATCAACCCCTGGTAGAACTGCACCGGCTCCATCTCCTGCAAATCGTCGTAATGATCATTTTGATCTGAATAATGAGCTGTCTGAGAAGGAGCTACAGATGAAAACTAGAAGAGAAATAATGGTTCTTGGTACTCAGCTTGGTAAAATGAACATTGCTGCCTGGGCTAGCAAAGAAGATGAGGATAAGGATGCATCTACTTCACTAAAAACTGTTGCAGTAGAACAGCCAACCAAAAGTGTCAATGAAACACGTGCAGCTGCATGGGAGGAAGCAGAGAAAGCTAAGTATATCGCCAGGTATATTTTCTAAGCCCTATCCTGGGGCCTTATTTATCCTTTTAGGAACTTCAATTTCATCCTTGATGTCTCATGTGGCATTGTTACACTGAACATTTCCAGTGATTCAACTCTAGGGTTTGTTTCTTTTTTCTTAAAAATTAATAAGTTTGAAAGGCTTGTCAGAGATTGTTGAACTAGTTGTATTCAATTTTATGCTTAACACCTCTGAATCAAACATCTTGAAATTGAGGTATAGGTTACTAAAAATAATGTGATGTGATGTAATCTGGATATAATATATTTTACCCTTGTTAAAAAGTGTACTTATTATATGGTTTGGACCTGAAGAAATAAGGTAGTGTTATGTGTTATATCTAGGTCAGCTCATTGTTTATATCCATCTGTGGAGAGCAGATCTTTCAAGTGACAAATGACGAGATTACTATAACATTCCTGCATCACCTATTAGGTTGCTGGAATTTGTCAATTTTTTAGGGTTAATTAATTTGTTTGGAGATGTCCATATACTAAGTTTTGGTAGTTTTAATTCTTAATTTTAATTACGTTTGCCGAAATTGATGGCATGACTCAAATTGCTTAGGTTCAAACGTGAAGAGATGAAAATTCAGGCATGGGAGAATCACCAAAAGGCAAAAACAGAAGCTGAGATGAGGAAAATCGAGGTAACCACTGACTTTCACTATTGAAATTGCTCTTTTTCTTTCATTTTCTTCCTATCACATAAAAATATAATCATAAATAGGCAAAGAAACATTGTATTCTATTATCTGCTTACCCTCCATACATATTTGTACTCAAATTCTTATGTTGGTGATCTCATGGAAGGTTTTTCTGACACTGTTATTTGTACTTTATTTCGATAGAAATTATCGCTTGTAGAATCTCTTTCTCTTCCATGCACACGAGTCTGCACTTGTGCATATGCAGATCCATATAGATAGTGAGACATGCTTAACATACTCACAAACACCTTTGTTGGGGCAACTTAGCAATTAGTTACAAAAGCCAGGTATTTGCATGCAAAATAAACTTCTTATCAACAAGTGGAAACAGTTATAGGGAAAAAGGAGCATGCTATTTGTAGGTTCATGAGAATCAAAAGTATACATGATTGAGTTTTCATGTTGACACACTGAATTTTATAGCAGTGGCTGTAATATCTTTGAATAATTAAAGGCTCCTGAACTCAAATGATTTTTAGTACTTCCAAAACCTTTTTTATATATTTACAACAATATCTGGATAAATTAAGAAACACAGCCTGAAGCAATATAATATATGAAAAGAAATGGCATCAGTAGACTTGTGCATTGAGTTGGCATGCTAGTAGATAGTTACGTTATGTAAACTCTAGTGCATGCCTATGCATACCTGTTTGCAACATTAAGCTATTTAATTGCCAATCTTTACTTAATTTGTTTCACATTCTTCTGCACGTATGTAAACCAATAAAAATGCCTGATGTGTAATAGGCAAGATAATTTGACTTGCATACTATCTAATGTGCATCTGTATTATTGATTTTCCTCTTGGGGCAGTTTTTACAGTATCTATATGCATCAGTGTCAAGTTTTGTTTTTCTAATGCATGACTAAAAGTTTATGTAATTGGTCTTTGTTTTTAATTGACTTTAAATTACAGAAATTCACTTGTAAGAAAGAGGTCTTATTTGGATACTGTCAACTTTTAGATTTCCATGTCAATATATGGATTTGTTGAACGATGCAATGATGTGTTAGAAATTGACATGCATTATTAGCATTTGGAGTTAGTACGATTTATATTAAATTTTCATATAAACCTCACAATTAGGTTCTTCCGCCTAAGAGTTATTATTTATTTTAGGAATTGCTATTATTCTTTTGTGAATTCAGTCACTTACTCAGTGTGTCTCTACTCTGGGCTGCAGAATTTAAACAAAATCTGAACCTGATACATTCAATGGTTGGAAGTAGATTTTGAACATAAAGAAGGTTATGCAGCAGGCTACTGCTGTAATATGCTTTGTGCAGTTAACCAGTCCATTTTCTTCTTTTTAAAGTTTTAACTTAGTCTCAATCTTTCTCATTTATCATTTCACTAATCTCTCTCCATCTCATTACCATTTTCAATCTCTTGGCATCTTTTTTCCTCAAATATGAATGGAATGCCAAAAGCACCAAGTGCCATACTAGACAAGATTAAACAATTTAGGGAGGAAAATAGTCTTGGTCAGCAAACTAAGGGTAAAGTGCAGAGTTGATTGTCTTCTCAAAATTTAACTATCACTTTTAAGCTTAATCTGGGTTTCATGCGCTTCCTATAAAGGTACAAACTCTATTTTTTGGTTCCTACTGGAAAAAGAATATTGTGAAGAAAAGAAAACAAAATTGAAGTAGGTGAAATATTGCTAAGATGAACATTAGCTTTTTGATGCAAGTATTGTAATTACGAGGTAATTATTTTCTTTTCTATATGTAGTACATGTTTTAACTTTTTTTTTCTTTTTTGTTAATCCAGTAATCCATATATATGAATTGGAATGATGATTGTGGTATTAAGGTGAGGTAACTGAAAATTTTGTCACCACACCATCAGGTACCGAGGTTGTTGTGATACCAATGCACCTAAATTTACTCTTGGCTTCATGCAAGTAATTGTTACCTGAAATGCTTTTCTTTGCTGAGAGGACCCAAACTTATGAATTGAACTTAGGCTTTACTCGCTTACGATATAGGATGTGATGTGTAAGATGTATGAGGCATTGTAGCTTGCCCTTTACGGCCTTGTAGGAAGATTATTTTAACTTGTTGGGAGCCATACCTGAGTGACTTCTGAAACTCTTATGCAAAATTCTGCACCTGGAATCCTCTTCACAATGCAATTTAATGGTTCCCAGTTTTTTCTTTCTTGAGTTGTGCCTCATTTATAAATAATCATGCAAATTTTAATGATTTTGATCTACTTTAAACATCGTTTGTAAACTTGTAATACCGTCAGTGAACTCTCATGGAATTGAATGAGTGAGTATGAATGTTATGGCATGCTTGCAGGTAGAGGTTGAAAAGATAAGAGGGCGAGCCCATGATAGATTGATGAACAAACTGGGAGCTGCAAGACATAAGGCTGAAGAGAAACGAGCAGAGGCAGAGGCTGAGAGAAACCGGCAAGCAGCAAAAACAGAGCAGCAAGTAGAATATATACGCAGAACTGGCCGCATTCCTTCCTCGTTTTCCTGCTGGAGCTGGTGCTCTTGAATTATAAATCAGTTTTCCCTCCATCCATTTGTGTTTTATTAATTTTTTTGGTATTGTCAATTGTGTTATGTGGTTAAGCATGTATTTTGTGCTTTGTCAATGGTGGTTGTTGGTAACATATTTTGCATCTTACCCCCCAAAAAAACATATTTTGCCTTGAATAGCCTCATCAATATGATCATTTTACGCATTTAAGATATGAATGATCTGAAATAGTGTAGCTAAATCCATTTTAACTGATTGTGTGATTTGTGATTTGTCTACTTATTTACTTAAATGCATTTCCTAAACGACTCATTTCGCGGAACTTGCTCCAGTTTGCATCGAATAGGAAGATAAAAAGAATTTCAATGAAATATAATAAAAATTTTAAAATTGTAATTGAAATAGTGAAATATGAAGCAATAACGAGGCCAAGATTCAATCTGAGTGGCTCGATTTGAACTTGGTTTGTTGCAGAGCAGACTCTTTCATTCAGTAGCAAAGAAAACAACTTCTCTAACAATTATATTGTAAAGAAGGGAAATGTTGAGCAGGTGTTGTATTGTGTCAGCTCAGTCCCTGATATACTAACTGAATTCTTTAGTGTCAAAGGGAAATGATAATGAAAGATATTTTTTTTTTTTGGTAAATATAATGAAAGATATTGTTTCTCTCTTTGAGTCTCTTTTTCCTTTTTTCTGATTCGCGAAACTTCTTCCTCTCTCTATTTCTTAAAGTTTTGGTTTCTAACACTTTGGTGTCAGAGCAAATACGCTCCATGAACATGGTGGTGGGCAAGAATTACGTAAAGAACTGATTCAGCTGGTACAGGATGTTGAGTAGAAGCAACAACAACTACTCCAGGACCAACAGAAGAATTTACGAAGTTCAACAGATGAACTGAGGAATTTGATCAGTGGCCTGAGTTTACAACAAGCAGAGGTTATGACTTGACAGAGAATCAAGAAAGTAACAGAAGAGGAAGGTTCAGGCCAAGGTACAGAGCAGCGCTTCAATTGGAGTCGACCAACCAAGTTAAAGTTTCTACGGTTTAATGGTAACGAGTTTGATCACTGGTTGCTAAAGGTTGAATATCTCTTCGAGGTGGATAGAACTGCTCGTAAGCAGTGGGTGAAAACTGCTCCTATACATTTGGAGGGCAAAATGATTCAATGGCTCCAAGGGTTTATTCGAACTTGAAGGGATATGTCCTTAGCCATAAATGTAAGAGAAGACAGACATTTACCTTATAGTTACAAGTTGATACGGGTACAAAAGAGGAAATAAATCCTAATGGGAAGGAGGTGAATGAGAATGAACCAAGTTTGATGCAAATTTTCTCGAGTGCCTTGAATGGAACATATGGGCCGAAGACGATGAAGTTGAGTGGTATGCATGGGCAAATGAGGTTAAACATCCTAATGGACTTGGGAAGCACTCACAACTTCTTGAGTGAATTCACAACAACTAAATTTGGGTGCAAGTTAATTGCAGTTGATGAGGCTAAGGTGACTATTGCTAATGGTTAGAAACTTTCTTGTAAGTACATGAGCAAAGAGTTTCCATGGTGAGCTCAACAATAACATTTTTGCATGGACGTTTTTGTGCTTGCTCTAGACAATTACAGCCTTATCCTGGAGGCCTAGTGGTTAGCAACCTTAAGTGACATGCTATAGAAATTTTAGATGCTTAAGATGGAGTTCATTGTGGAAAGGAAGCATTATGTTCTGCAAGAGAAAAATGGGATAGTATTAAGACTATTAACAGCTAACATTTGCCTAAGTTGTTGAATGAAATTCAGCAGCTTGCCTATGCTCATCTGATGGTTCCTATGAATGACTTAATTTCTCTAGAATTTTTTATTTCTACAAGCAAGAGTAGATGAGTCACTAGCTGATTGAAAAGAGTTGCAAATTTTACTCGAGCAATGCTAAGACATATTTCAGGAGATCAAAGGCCTACCCCTACCCTGGATTTAGGACCGTCAAATTATTTTAAAGGATAGTTCTCAGCTGGTAAACCACACTATAACGTGTCAAATTACAACCACACTACTTTGGTCTTTTCCAAGTGCTTGATAAAATTGGGCTTACCAAGTTTGCTTGCCTCCAGATGCTGCCATTCATAACGTGTTCCACCTTTCACAACTTAAACCGGTGCATGCTCCCATACCAGCCTACCCTACTCTTCCCACAACTTCTCCTTTGGATACTCCACACCTGAAACTTATTTTGGATGGAAAAATGGTGAAATAGGGTAATGTTACAGCTGCCAAACTTCTCATCTAATGGCAGGGTCAGCCACCAAGTGCAACAACATGGGAATCTGTTGATGAGATTAGATATCGTTCCCCTATTTTTCCCTTGAGGAGGTGGGGTATTGTTACATAGTAGACTCCTTCATTCAGCAGCAAAGAAAATGGCTTCTCCCATGGTTATATCTGACTTTTATTTTTGTCCCTTACAATTTTGTTTTAGGATAGTAATTTCTATTACTATAAAGATGTATTTAACAATTGAGATTGTTCATGGTAAAAAGGGGAAATGTTGAGTAGGTGTTGTATGCATATTACCTTAATCCCAAGCCTTTTCATAATAGTCACGTGCTAAAGAGTTATGGCGGAAACATTATAACTGAATCAAGATTCCCAGTCTCCTCCCCTCTTTTGCAAATAAAATCAAAAGAACTTTGGCGGAAACATTATAACTGAATCAAGATTCCCAGTCTCCTCCCCTCTTTTGCAAATAAAATCAAAAGAACTTTGGCGGAAACATTATAATTGAATCAAGATTCCCAGTCCCTCCTCTTTTTTCAACTCATTCGATCACTCTTCTTAGCACGTTTCAGTTTAGTAAGTCTCTTAGTTTTTTATTTTTTCGTATCAGTGATCTAATTCCAATTCTTGACATTTCTAGACTGTTTAAAGCTTAATTTTTTCAAGCCTTGGTTTGATGTTTATGTTGTGTATATCGTAATGGAATCTTTAGTAATTTTGTTTATGTTGTGTGTTTTGTGGCAGGGCTTTTAAAAAGATTCAAATGGAAAGGGTATAAAGCTATCTTGAGTTTAATTGATGTCATCTCATTGTTCTTCGAATAATTTTGGTCATTTTGCAGTTCAGTTTGCAGCAGATGATTGGAGGCGATCATCTTGGTATGTTTAACAGGTATACAGACAATGAAGATAATGGCAAGCCTGTTTATGTGAGGTCATGTCGCATTAAAGATGTTGGTTTAGGTGTTCCAATCTCATTAATCTCCCAAATTTCCTTTCTCAAACAGATGGATCATCCCAGAATTACCAGGTATTGAATGCCATCATTTAAGTCCTCTAGAATCTTACATTGTTTATACTGAAAAACAGTATCAAGTTTTTACCCATTTTGAGACTGTTTGCTGGAAATTTGAAATTCACATGTCTGGTAGATTGTCAACAGAAAGCAATTTTCAAGCCTAGCCGTTTAATATAAACATTACGAAGAACGCTTCTTTCTGCCTGGATTTCTTGATTACTTAGCTATCAATTTTTAATTCCTATTTTAGAATCTTTGATGATAATTGGAGGGAATTCTATTTCTGGGCATGGCAGGTTGAAGGAAGTTTGTTTCAGCGACAGACGTATATTTCAAGTTTTTGAGTATGCAGGTCCAAATCTAAAAGATTTCTTGAAGAAATCTCCAGAGACTATCAGAAATCGACAATTAACAAAAGTGAGTGGTGACATTATTAGAGATAATGTGCTTAATTTACGCATGTCACTAAAATCTTTATGTAATGCTCTCTAGCTGGTTAGCTTATTGAAGATCATCTTGGATTTGTCTGTTTATGCTTTTCCTTACAACGTTACCATTATTAAGTTTTCCTATTTCTCCTCTTCAACAGCCTTCAGAATAGAATTAGTCTATTTGCAAAATATGATTCAATGAAAACCTCAAGATTCTTTCTCTGTCAATTTTATTTGATCGTTGGGATAATTTAGGTTTTGCAAGCTGTGCAATTCTACAGATGTATGACACTTTGCTTTATGTAATTTTCTAACTTTCATTTATTAATTTTTTTTTTTTTTTGATTTTTTATGGCAGAGCTTTATGCATCAAATTCTCACTGGAATCTCTTATTACCACTCCAACAATTTTCTTCACGGATGCTTAACTCCTTACCATTTGCTTATAGATATTAAAAACGTCAGATTGAAAGTGGTTCATGTTGGAATGGTAAAGAAGCTTCTTATATTTTCTTTTCTCTGCAAAAATACAGAAAGTTCGTCACTTAGATGCTTTGAGATCAGTATTACATACAAGGCTAGATTGGATGCCGTTTTTACAGTATTCTAATGTTACTGATAGTTCTTTGACTGAGTAGGCTGTTCATATATATTGCGTATAGGCTGTTCGACCCTCTTTCAAGGCACCTGAAATTCTGCTTGGTTCGAAAAACTACTCCTTTCCTGTTGATATATGGTCCATTGGTTGCATATTTGCTGAGATGGTCCTCCTCAGGCCTCTGTTTGACAGTAAAGATGAATTTCATGAAACAGTCAAGATTTTCAGGTGCAATCTGCTTATAAACATAGCACACTCCCCACTAATTTTCTTTCTATCTACCAACACAGTTTACTTATTGTTCAGTCTCTTCTCTTATACCAAGGATTATGGGTGCGCCAAATGAAGAAACAATGCCTGGGGTGACTGTAGGAAATGAATTTCTCCATTGTTTTATAGGAAGTAAACCTAAGGTAAAGCACATCATTTTTCAAAATGCCTGGGGTGCTTGTTTTCCTTAATTCCCTACTTAATATTAAACAATTGTGATGCCATGCAAATACAATGCAGGATCTTTTACCAGTGTTCCGCAATCACCTTGAGCCAGCTGGTTTTGATCTTCTTATGGTAGATTAATTGGTCATAGAATATAGCAGTCAATTTGTTGTCTTCTTAATTAATTAATTAAGGATATATTTTTGGTTTGCAGAGAATGCTACGTCTGAATCCAAGCCAGAGAATCACGGTTGATGATGCTTTGAGGCATGAATACTTCAGGAATGTGTTTATTCCAGATCCAGAATGACTCTACTGCAAAAGCTAGTAATGCTACCTCTGATTTCATTTCTTCACCATTCTCTTCAAATATAAATGGCCCTCTCAACTCTCAACAATTACTTTCACTTGTAAATGGATTTTTTAATACATTATAAGAATATAATTTTTCACCAATAAACAAGGACTTGTTCTAACAATGTTATGTTGGAAGACTTCAATTAACTTAATATTTATTAAGAGATTTTAATTATCATCTCACCAATCTTAGTTCGCATGTGAGGTTTTATTTGCAATAGCTAAAACCTCGCATGTAATCTACAATACAAACCCTTAAGCCTTAAGCCTTGGGGACTAACTAAACAATCTAGGTCACGTTCCTTTAATCTTAAGACTTGAAGTATATTGTTCATCCTCTTTATTAATTCTTCAAGTAATTATAACGTTTTGTCTCCTGGTTACATAATCATAAAAATTGTTTAAATAATTTTTATTCTAAATTTTACATCATAAAATCAAAACCCTTGAGTTAAATTCAAAAGGAGAGAGGTGAGAAAAAAATTTTATCGAAAAGAAATGATAAAGGCATGACATGCTGGTCCTATTTAAAAATTACAATATATATTCTCAAAACCAAAACATATATAGCCAAATCTATTCGTATACCAGGCACCATATATATATATATATGTCAACAAAATATATACATACAATTAAAATTAATAAATTAGTTTTAATTTGTTAGTCGTGTGACATATGATTTGTTAGTACTTATAATTTTACAAATTAAAAAATTTGAAAGCAGTCTTTAAGTAATGTAAAAATGACAATTTGACCCTTAACACATCACAAGGTGCCCGAACAAAATTGGAATTCAAAAAAATTTTAAAAGCTCACACAAGAAGACATACAACCAATAAATAATCATGCACACTAACATTAAAACCAAACCATTGTGTATGGACACATGAAATGAATACATGGGGTCATGATGCCCTCATGTATTATGTTATTAATAATCATGTGTTCCTAAAACATAAGATTGTGTGTGGCTTATTTTCCTGAATTCCTAGTGATAGGAATCACAAGAAAACCACCCAAATTCGGACAGGCTGAGGCCAAAATGACCCAAAATTGGCATTAACACCAATAGTCATTCCGATATAACTTTCGTTATATGTAACAACATGATGAACATAATTTCATATATTTATTTCTTTTGCATTTAGAGTTTTGGATGTGTTTTATGTCTTAGTTTGTTGATTTATGCTCATATTTATGATTAAGACATTGTAGAAGAGGTTAGAATAAAATGCGATTCAAGTTCCAAAATTTCCAGTTTTTTTTTTTTTTTTTGGGTGTTTTGATCTGTTGGGGCTGATTGTAGGTCTTCGGTGGATAAAAGGAGTTTCAAAATGGAAAGAGGGTCTTCTAAAAGTTAAAGAGGACATTCGGAGCTTTCAAAAATGATATTACACATCAAATTCAGGGCTTGTTCAAATAATTAATCGAAGACTCAATCAAGTCACATTCCTTGTTTTACAAAGAACTAATTTTTTATTCCTACAGCAAACAAAACCCTGCTTTATAAAGAAAAGGAAAACGAAAATTGGGGAGATTTTGCGCAACGAAATATTTTAAAAGGCATGTGATGGAGCAATAGTTTCCTTGGTGGCAATTGATTTTGGCTGCTTTTTATATTTTTTTTGAAGGCTATATTAGGCCTTGCTTGCGGCTGAAATAAAGAGATGAATTGCAGGTTTTAGAAAAGCAAACAAAAATTAATTTTTCCCTTGTGTTCTTATCTTAAGAATGCAAAGCTAAATTCCTTATCTAGTCCAAGGGAGAGTTTGATTCAATCACCTGTAAGACAATATTCTTATCAATAAACTATTTTGTATTCTAATATTTGTGATTGTTTTTGTTTAATTTTTATTGATTACATAGATGAATAATTTAAGAGTAATATTAGACGATTATCTTTTGTGATGAAAAAAACTAGTTACATGACGACTTGTAATTGTTCAGATAACATGAGTAGAACTGGGGTTTTGAGATTATGGTCCAAGTTTTCATCTTAAGTCTAAAGGTAATCATGAATTGAATAGATTGATTCAATCTTAACTCTTCTTTTCCATGAACAATGTTGTTGTTATCAATTAACCAGGATTGCTAGATATCAAATTAATTGATGATTAGATTTAAAATTGGTGTTGGGTTGAATTTAGTGAAAACAGAAAAAAGAACCAAATTGATACAACTAGTTAGGTGGTTTATGTATTAAGTGTTTAGTAAGAAGTAAAAAAAACTTACCTTCAGTTGTTAATGACCAATTGATGAATCGCGAGAACAAACCTCTCTAGCATTGGGCTCTTTTGTAAGTGTTTCTTAACTTTTCTACTTCACATTATTCTTGATTTAATTTTGGTCTAATTCTTAAGTTGATACAAATCGCCTTTGCTTTTAGATTAAATTTATAGAATATCCTAATCCTGTTTAAATTTAATAGATTTTAGTAATTATTGTGACTTGGACTAAAAATCTATTAAAACTCCTTGTAAATTTGACCTTACTCGTATAGACTACGCATATATTATATTTAAAAAGAGTAAAGTATTTAAGTTTGACGCCCTAAGACATGCAATCACAACAGGTAATAGGAGTGGTTTCACACGACAACACAAAATCAAGCCCATTCAATTGGAACAACCTGCAACAACAAACTCAATTGCTATTCACACAATAGAATAACACGAAACTAAAACTCGATAATCTAACACAATTTATATTGCATACTGTATTCAATATATTATATCATAATTCAACAATATTCAATAACGTGCATACATTCATCATTGTAGGTATAAAATTCATCTCGAACACACGAAAATGATAGCTTTGGTAGCAATCTTTGGTAGTATAAGATACTCGTTTTTACAATCATATGGGAAGTAAAATCAAAACACACATATGGTGTTTTCAAGAAACTATACTTGTGTTTGGAGGCTCTATTGAGTCTTTATGTGGCAAAGGATTTGTTTTCCGTCAATCTATGAACCAACACTTGTATGCCATTTTCACAAGATATTGAGATGAGATTAGATGAAGTGTATTGTCATCATAAGAAGGTAGCAAGCGATGAACCTTGGTGACATTAGCTATGTGTAGTAATATGCTAATAAGATGAATTAAAACGTAATTGCATCAAGCAAAAGGGTGAGAGAGAAGCCTTGATGACTTTGTATGCATAATTACTCAAGAAAAGAATAATGAAACACTAAGTTAAGATATATGTCGTATGCAAATGACATATTTATTGAGTGTTTAACACTCATGCATTCATTTTTATTGTTTTATAGGTAGAAAATCTGATGAGAGGGTTGATAAAAGAGTCTTAGTTAACAAAACTAGATTGCACGATGAGAGACATGAGATTAATTATATTTCAGTTACTTATGTTTCTTTTTTTGGGTAGAGGTGCCAAATGGGTCATCGACACAGAAATTTTCGTGTTAGGCTAGGTCTGTGGGCTTCGTTTCAATAATTTTTCTTTCAAAATTCAAATTTAAATATATATATAAATATATAAGTTATAATATATTATATTTAAAAATAATATAATTGTAAATAATAACAAACCGATCCATTAAAGGCCCATAAGAGCACAACTTTAGGGCATTAGGTCGTGCCTTGGGCCTAAAAGAAAATTTGAGCCAACCTAGCCCAAAGACCTAATAGTTTACAAACCTTAACCCAACCCGGCCCCTAAACCCGATGAGCCCAATGAAAACATGCCCAAGCTATCCCTTTAACACCTTTGTATTTGAGTTGTTTTACATTGTATGTGTATTCGAAATAGCATGACTTTAAGAAAAATAAGTTAACACATCTTTTTATATACATATTCTTTTTAGTGGGTATATGTTTATATGTGTTTAGGTGATTTTGCATGTCAAGTCTTTAGTTTTGTTTGTTACGATGAATCATCCTATCAAAGATGATTTTATCTATCTCATGGTAAAGTCGATTGAGCTGATCTCTCAAAGAGTGAGTTTCCTTTTGCATGTCAAGGGTAGACATCGGAAAGAATTATGGTTTCTCATCTTCATGTGACATCATTAGGGTGTCAACTGAGGACCACGTGTTCCAGATTGTTTCCATCACAACGTAAGTCTATGTCTTGCTTATTGACATTGCCTCAATGTTAGTTTGAACACATTGGGTGTTGTTACCTCCCAAACATGTGTCATGCTCTGCACATTAAGTGTTATCTCCATCATGATATGGGTTAGAGATTGCAATTTGTAATGAGTTCAAGTCTACACATGGAGTATTAGTGTCATGATGGGGGTACAACAGATCCGTTGCATGTCATCTTTTGCATGCTGGACAGGGGATTACATCCCCAGCCTCGGAAGTTACTTGTTATCTTCCCTTGGGGCCATTAATTATCAGAAATTCTTCCACTGTATTAAAAAAAAAAAATCCATTTTGCATTTGAAAGTAATTTTTGAGAGCTGAAAAGACCATTCATGTTTGAAGAGAATGATCAAGAAATGAAAGCAGATCTAGCAGTACTAAATTGGTGGTAGAATCATTCTGCGTCTGGAATATACACATTCCTGAAGTATTCATGCCTCAGAGCTTCATCAGCTGTGATTCTCTCGCTTGGATCCAGACGAAGCATTCCCTGCAAACCAAAAATATATCCCTTAATTAATTAATAAATAAGACCACAAGTTGACTGCTATATCCTAAAACCAGTTGATCTACCATAAGAAGATCAAAACCAGCTGGCTCAAGGTGATTGCAGAACATTGGTGAAAGATCCTGCATGGCATCACAATTAATTAACATGAAGGTGAAGAAGCACAGAGACATGCAGTTGAAATATGATGTGGTTTATCATACCGCATCATTCATCAGCAGGGAATAAACATCTTCACTGGGGAATAGAGGCTTGAGGAGGACCATCTCAGCAAATATACAACCAATGGACCATACATCAGCAGGAAAGGAGTAGTTTTTGAAACCATGCCAAATTTCAGGCGCCATGCCAGAGGGACGAACAACCTATACATAATGCAATCTTTACAATTCAAAGTACTGCAGAACCGTATTCAATCTAATCCTTGTGTGTGATACTGATCTGAAAGCATCTGTGTGACAAACTTTCTACATATTTGCAGAGGAAAAATAATGAGAAGCTTCTTTACCATTCCAACATGAACCACTTTCAATCTGACGTTTTTAATGTCTATCAGCAAATGGTAAGGAGTTAAGCATCCATGGAGAGAATTGTTGGAGTGATAATAAGAGATTCCAGAAAGAATCTGATGCATAAAGCTCTGCCACCCGAAAAAAAAATTTAAGCGGAAGTGAGAAAATTACAGAAAGCAAAGCATCATACATTTGTAGCAAAATACATCTTGCAGAAATCACCACTCACTTTTGTACTGTCGATTTCTGAAAGTATCTGGAGATTTCTTCAAGAAATCATTTAGATTAGGACCTGTATACTCAAAAACTTGTTATGAACGTGTGTGATGCTGAAGAAAACTTCCTGCAATCTGCCATCCCCGGAAATAGAATTCCATCCAATTATCATTTAAGATGCTAAAATAGGAATTAAAAATTGACAGCTAAGTGAAGTAATCAAGAAATCTAGGCAGAAAGAGGCTTGAAAATTGCTTTCTGTTGACAATCTACCAAACATGTGAATTTCGAGTTCCCAGCAGTCTCAAAATGGGTAAAAACTTGATACTGCTTTTCAATATAAACAATGTAGGATTGAAGAGGACTTGAAAGGATGGCACTCAATACCTAGCAATTCTGGGATGATCCATCTGTTTGAGAAGGGAAATTTGGGAGATTAATGAGACTGGAACACCACTACCATCATCAATGCGACATGACTTCACATAAACAGGCTTCCCATTATCTTCATTGTCTTTATACCTGTTAAACATACCAAGATGATCGCCTCCAATCATCCGCTGCAAAATGAACTGCAAAATAACCGAAATTATTAGAAGAATAATGAGATGACATCAATTAAACTCAAGATAGCTTTGTACCCTTGCCATTTGAATCTTGTTAAAAGTCCTGCCACAAAGCACACAACATAAACAAAATTACTAAAGATTCCATTACGATAGACAACATAAGCATCAAACTGAGGCTTGAAATAATTAAGCTTTAAACTAAACTTGACAGACTAAACTGAAGTGTGTTTAGAAGATTGATTGAATGACTTGAAAGAGAGGGGGGACTGGGAATCTTGATTCAGTTATAATGTTTCCACCAGAATTCTCTTCATTTTGATTACAAAAGAGGAGAGACTGGGAATCTCGATTCAGTTATTGGATTCTTGATTCAGTTATAATGTTTCCACCAAAACTCCTGACCTGTAACTTTTATGGCTTGGCAAAATCTAACGTAATTCTCCCACTAATTAGTAGTAATCCAATCTTTAATTGTTATAAATTTTAAGCAGAAGCTAATTCAGTATAAATAAAATTTATTTTATGATTTTATTTCATTCATAAGTATTATTATAAGTGTGGATTTGAATTAAATCAAACCTAAATAAGGGTCAATTTGAGATCAGGTTTGAATTATTCAAATTGTTAAATAAAAGATGAAGAATTGTCGTGGAAGAAGAAGAATTGTTGTGAAAAATTCAAGTAATCATAAAAATAAACACTACCAATGAAATAGTATCTTCGTTTCTTTGTATGATCAAATGGACAATAATAACAAAATAATAAATCAATTACAAAAAATAATAATAAAAATCATCTATAAGAATACGAGAATTTTTAAGTAAAAAACCGTAAAAAACCACAAACTTAGTTTAACTCAAAAACTTCCACTTATTAAATTAATGGGTATGACAAATTATTCTTTAGATTACTCAAAGGTTATCAACAAACAAATCTATACGAAAATAAAATAGTTCAAATCAAGTGGGAATGTCAAAACTAACCAATTAAAGGAAATGTCATAACTAACCAACAAATAAAACAAACAACGATAAACTTCATTCATCTTATAAAACTAGTCATTGTGAATAACATACTAAAGTTTTATACAATTGGATAAAATTCAGCAACCCGGTTAAGACAAAAAAACTTGTAAATCTTTGTTGTTTTTAATGAAAGAAAAACGGAATTTTTCTTCTTTTACTTCTCACACAAGGCTTTCCTTTTTATAACTTGTCCCCACCACTTAAAACTCTTCCCTAAATCTTCTTACAATGCACAAGTGGGAAAGTCAATTATACCCGCTATCTATCTACACGCCACAAGTTTATACGTGGATAAGACTTTAGCCATCATGTTAGAGTCATTACCATTAGTGTGTACCTTTTTCAAACTAAAACAACTTCATCTTTAGTATATCCACGTCAAGTTCCTACTGAAGTGGATAACGCTTTAACTATCATTAAATAAAACATATTTCTCTTGCTCAAAACTCAAATCTTATAGAAATTTCTTCATTTATGAACGTTCCTTTCTAGCTTCGTAAAATGCAATATACTCAACCTCCGTGAAAGATAAAGTAACACATTTTCATAATTTAGGTTGTTAAGACACAATTCCCTTTGTAAAAGTCATCAAATATCCAAAAGTAGATTTTTTAAAATCCACACCACCTATCATGTCAGCATTTGTATATTCATCCATCAATCTAATATAGTTTTACTATTACCAAAATACAGGAACATTAGATGTACCTCTGAGATATCTAAAAATCTATTTTACTATAGACCAATGTTCCTTTCTAGGATTTAAGAGAAATCGACTAACGACACCAACCATATAAGCAATGTTAGGTCTTATACATACCTTAATATACATCAAGCTACCAATTACGGATGCATAAGGTACTTTCTTCATCTTCTCTTTTTTATTCTCACTTGAAGGACACTATTGAACACCTAACTTAAAGTGACCTACAAGTGGAAAGCATATGAGTTTGGAATTTCTCATTTTATATCATTTAAGAAACTTCTTGATGTAGCCCTATTATGAAAACCACAACTTTGCATTTTTCCTATCCCAAAGGATTTTTATACCAAAAATTTTTTCTGTCTATCCCAAATCCTTTATTGTAAATGACTTATTAAGTTGTGACTTTAACTTAATAATCTTGCTTATATCATGACCAACAACTAATATGTCATCCACATAAAGTAAGAGATTAATAAAATCACCATCATTAAATTTTTTTGTAAAAACAGAATGATTAAAAATGGTTTTTACATACTTATGATATACCATAAAGGACTAAAACTTCTTGTGTCACTACCTTGGAGCTTGCTTAAGGTCATACAAGCTTTTTTTTAATTAGCATACATGATACTCTTTGTCTTTTAATTTGAATCCTTCAAGCTATTCTATAGAAATTTTCTCCTCTAAGTTATCATGAAGGAAAGTAGTCTTCACATCAAGTTATTTAATCTTCAAATTCATGCTAACAGCTAACCCAAAATAACTCTGATTAAAGACATATTGACCATTGGTAAGAAAGTCTCTTCAAAGTCAATGCCCTTCTTTTGACCAAAATCCTTCGTAATCAATTTTGCCTTGTACTTTAGCTATGAGCTATTGTTTTCAATTTTGATTCTAAAACCCATTTTTTTTCAAAGATCTCTTACCATTTGGTAATTTCACTAACTCATAAATATAGTTCTTATGTAACACATACTCATGAATAAGATATCTCTGAAAAGGCCTCTTATTTATGTTAGATCTCTTAACTTTAGTATTAAAAGATAACTTTGAAATTGGTTGATCAATATATGTATCACCATCTGCCTTGGGTGTGTTATCATGTGTGTGCTCATCCACTTATTTCTAAACATCTCTATTATCACCATGATCGAGGTGAAAGTCTTTGCACTCAAATTAACAAGCAACTCATCAATTTTTAGGTTTATTAAAGTCCTCAATGGTTTACTCTTCAAGAAATACTACATCTTTGCTTCTTATGATCTTGTTATTAACGAGATCCCATAATCTATAACTAAACTCATCATGCCCATAACCTAGAAAGAAATATTGTTTAGATTTAGCATCAAGCTTCGACCTCTTATCTTTTGGAATGTGAATGAATGCCTTACAACCAAAAACTCTCAAATAATCATAAGAAATATCTTTCACCCTTCACATGTTTTCTGGCACATTTTCATCGAGAGAAACTGAAGGAAAAAAGTTAACAAGTTTCATTGTAGTAAACATTTCTTCAGCCCAATAGGCTTTAGGGAGTTTAGCATGAGAAAACATACATCTGATCCTTTCTATAATGGTTTTGTTCATTCTCTCAGTGACTTTATTCTATTGAGGAATTTAAGAACTATTTTTTATAACTTGATACCATGATGACTTATTTGATCATGGCAATGAGATTGGTGGTTAAGTAATTGATTTAAGTTGTATGAACTATGAATCAAATAAGTATAATACATATTAGGATAGAACCTGAAATCTTATTTGACTATGGAGTGAGGCTAATGGTTAAGCAATTAACTTTAGTTAGTTGTGTTGTAGATCAAACAAGTGAATTTGACTATAGTGGTGAAACTGATATTAAGTAATTAACTTGAGTTAGCTAAACCATGGATTAAATGTATCTTATGATGTATTTGGAAAGAAACATCATAATACTGCTTTTACATGCCAAAGAAGTATTAAAACTTGAGTTGGTTGTTCTTTTAGATATCATTCTCTAAAAGAACAAGTGGGAGAGAACAAGAACTCGATTGACTTCTGTTTCACAAGAAGAAACAAACATAAATATAATGTATGCCATGGAATACAATTATCATCAAAAGGAAATCACTTTTGATAAATAGGAATGTCAAAGATATGGTAAAGTACATAATGAGTTTCTTAGAATTACATTTCACGTAAACTCTTGTCAATGACATACTAGTTAGTTATGACGATAAAACCTTAAATTATGATGATTGTAAAAATTCAGATGTGTTTATGTTTGGTACATGCCATCAACTATAAGATTGACAATTAAATTGTCAATGATCATTCTATGGTCAAAACCTAGTAATAGATTACAACTAGTGATTTTAACCTTGAATAATGGATTGGTTAGGCTTGTAAGTTTTATTTAATAGACTCATAACATGTTTGAAGACTGGAATATTTGTTCATAAAATCTCTTAGTTGTTTAAAGATAAACATAAATCATGAAAAGCAAGTAGGAGTGCATTCTTGTTTCTAGTGTTGTATATTTAATATATAATTGTCTATTATAGATAAGACACTTTTCTTACAGTTGGTGTGGTGTTTAGATATCCAAGCATAACTTCATAAAATGACTTCGGTGGTAGTCAACATTGTGATCTACTATTGTAGATCATCTAGATTATTAAATTCAAGTCACATTATATATCAATAAAAACTGAAGAAATTTAGCATAAAAAATCTAAAGGGATTTTTCAATATCAAACGATATATGCCTCTCCTAAGAGTGTGTTGTTAGACACAAGCGGGAGATAGATGATTTGAGTTCTATCAGCATCAGTTGTTAGAATAATGTAATGCTAACCTTCTCCAGTTCCTTTCATTCTTGATTAGGGATGTATCTGAGACGAGCTGGTTTAGGCTCAGTTTCAATTTTCAACTCAAGCTACTCAAGTAAGGCGCCGACAAATTTATTTTCTCCAAATGATTTTCATCTTATCTACAAGGTTTTTTATTTACCAACAAATTATCTTTAATAACTCTTTGTCGTCTTCAACACTTTTCAACAGTCTCTCTAATGAGTTTATTGCCAACTTTAGTAAGCTCTAATTAAACTTTTAAATTTGAATCAAGTTCAAGTTAACCATTGATTAAATTGATATTATATTACAAAATTGCTCACTTGAAATTTAATCAAATAATAATAAAACATGCTCATATGTTAAGTGGCATGTCTTAAAGTATATTATTTTCTATCCTTCCATCGATGATTAATGAGTATACAAAAAATAATATATTTAACTAAATCAATATGTATAAATAATTATTATATTTTATTGATGATAATAAAATAATATTATAATATTATTTTATTTAAATATTTTTAATTTGTTAAATTAAATTTATTAAATAATGATCAAACTATAATAAAATTATAATTATTAAAATAAATTTTTAATTTCCAAAGTGGAGAAGATAATAAGATTACTTTTTTATACTAATTATAATCTTTCTCACCTAATCATAAGAAATTATATAAATAAGTAATCTTTTATTTTCTCCAAGAAACACACCCTTCATTTTTACTTCATTTATCTTCATTCAATATAAAAATACTTAAGCGTGAATGGTTTAAAGAAACAGATGAGGAAAGGTGCCAAGAAAAATAGAAATTTTGTTATTATTTTCTACGGTTACTGTCATGCATCAAGCAACCACCATGAACTAATGGCTCCAGCAAAATGCCTCAAAACATTAAAACTACTTATCCAATCAGTTATAAATACAATTAAAATGTTTCAATTCATACAAGAATAGAACTTAATATCCCTCCTATTCTTTAAAGAAATTTCATATCAGCTGAACAAAAAACCCACCGTAATCAGATTCAACGGTTCTCCAAAAACCAGAAATCATACTAAAAACCAGAAATTTACTCCCTCATTCTTCAAGAGAACATAACACCTATCTTCTTAGCAAAGTCGTCTCCATCTTCATCATCTACATATCCATCTTCTGCCTCTGCATTTTCACCTTCTTCATAATTATATTCCCCTTCATCAACATGCTCATATTCGTATTCCCCATCCCTCTGATCATCAGCTTCAAGCTCACGATCTTCCATTGCTTCATCACCAATCATCCCTTGTTCTGGCACAAGCTCACTTCCATTATTCAACTGGGAAGGCTTGTCATGGTTGGTTTCACTTTTCCATTCAGCAACTTCTTTGAATACATTGGAAACAGCAACTTGCTTTGTTCCTGATACTGCAGTATTAGTGGAGCTACCAACAAAATTTTCCTTGCTTTCTTTCTGATTATTGTCATCCTCAATGATTGATAGTACTGCTCCACTGGATGCTGCACCTTCAGCTTTTCTTTTTCTCTTCAGAATCTCGCTTAGGGGCATTGGCCCTTTAAATGAAAGCTCGCCACCAAACTGTTGATTATTCTCCAAGTTTTTTCGCTTTCCAAGAAATTGCTGCTCCTTACTCTCGGCATTTTTCCCAGTTTTTAGCTCTGCAAGACTCTTTGGACCAGCGAAATCAGCATTATTATCACCCATTATTTCTCTTCTCATATGGGCCTTGAGATTTCTACCTACATTATTGTAACCCTCTTCCACCTTTCGTTCTATTCTGTCCCGAAGCCTCCCCTGTTGGGAACCCTGAGGCTTACCAGGTGACACGTGGCCCCTATTCCTTCCCCTGTCCTCCCTTTCTGAGTGCAAATCATTGCCGCTGACTGGATATCTCCCAGGAAGCTTTATTCTACCACGGAGGCGACCACTAAGAGAGCTCTCCTGAGTGGTTAAATGGAGTGAGTCCCTTTGAGAAGAATTCCGATGAATTTGCTCTTCAACCTGGTTGTCAGGTGAATAATCAAGACTGACAACTGATCTTAAACCATTAACCCTCCTTTGCTTTGACAAGCGATGTCTGAGATCTGATTCATCAATTTGATCAGGGCTCTCAGCCTTTGAGTAACTCCTTTCTAGGTGAGATGAACCTAGTAACACTCTATCTGACAAACCTCTGTGTTGTTCCCAACCATACTGTCCCTGTGTGTGGTCAATGTCATAGCCCCAAGCATCATGAAACGTTTCTCTGTCAACATCAGCCATCGAATTGTAATCAATGGCATGACTCATCTCATATTCATTTACAGAATTCAAGTTCCTTACTTCATGACCTCTTGTTTGGCCATATTGATCTTCATCATGGTAATAATTAGAATCTCCAAGCTCATCATCAACAAGAACATCAAACCCAGGAGAGGACTCCTTCAGATACTCCTCAGTATCCTTCCCATGCTGAAAAACTTGATCATCTGATGCATGAGCCTGATGTAAACGACTAGATCGGCTCAAAAAGTTTCCATTGATGACAGGAGGTGCATTTTTCGCTTTATAGTGAGGAAACTCAACATCGCTGACTAAAGGCAGTAGTGCATCCCTTTGAATTCCTGCAGTGGTTCTAGGTAAAGCAATTTCGGTTTTTGGATCAGGCTTCTTACCTTCAGGAGGTGCTGCAGCTACCTTTGAGACATTTGCCAGTGTAACCTTCTGCTCCTGGGTGCCCTTTTGAAGGGCACCGACAACCTTCCTTGATGATGGAGGTTCAGCAGTGGGGACAGCTACCAGCTGCTGCGGGGCCTTATTAGCTGTAGGATTTGTTCCATGCATAAAAGCACATCTATCACCTTTTAGGCACAGCCCTTTCTGGTAGAAAATGCAAGGGACTGTTTGTTTCCCCGGATTGTGTGCAGTGTGGGTCACAGGTGTTGCAGCTGTTGCAGGAGCTGCAGTCGAGCGCACTGAAGGGAAAGTGGATCCAGTCGGGGTTGTCATTTGTGTTCCTAACAAGCCATCAAGAGGCTGACAGAGAAAACATCAAGATTCCATATTCATGATGCAGTAGAGATAATTGGAACTCATATAAACAATCAAACAGAACTCCCAATTTTATTGTCCACCAAATCTCAAATCAATCAAATACCCTTCACTTCAATAACTATTTAACATCACGTAAATACAAAAATGTTAATTCAGAAGGAGCATAAACTCACCGGATGCCGGAACCCACACTTGGGATTCAAGCAATTACCATGCAACCAGAAATAACAATCTCTGGGGTTAACTCGGGCATACTCGCTATGGCGATACTCACAGTCACTCCCCTGTTGACATGCAATAAAAAAGAAAAGTTAAACAATACTGTAATCACCAATTCTGAGAGACTAACGAACATGGATATAAATATAAAGCATAAAAATATGTCGAATGTGGATGAGAGCTCAAAAAAGCACATCCTGCAATACAAATTGACATATAATATCAAGCAAAAGATAAATAAGTAAATAAAAGTTATCCTTCAAGAACACTAAACGTAGTTTTCACACAAAAAACCCTCAACTCTCTAATGAATTAACTATGTTAGAAACAAAGGAATATTATAGGACTCTACAAGCTTGGCAATCAAGGAATTTGTGGGATATATAATTCAAGTAATTAGTTACAGAGATTTGAATCACTGAACTCTTGATTAGAAGACAGGTCTAGACCACTTAACTAATATTTGGAGCGTATTCATTTAGGATGGATTTTTGATTCAAATTGAAAAACAATAGTAATGGAAACAGACGAATCAATAATTATACTATATTCTACAACTTGAAAAAATTCCAAATTCCATAAAATATTCTTAATCTTATTTCAGGAGTTTACAAGAACAGATAAGTAATCTCTACTCAAATTATATTCACGAAAAATTAACCCAAAACAGTCATCTTTTGAGACAATTGGCTCATCATGAACTAAACAAAATAACCCCGTTTACGATACAAAAACAGCAACATAACCCTAGAATTTTCGGAACAAAATGACCATGAAATTGCAAGATTTCATCCAAGAAATCCAACAAGATCCATAATCCAGAGATCCAATTCCCAGTTTCGAGATAAAACAAAAATTAAAAAATCTAAAACCCTAGTCAGATCTCAAAGATCTTAAAAAAAAAAATAAAAAAAGAAAAAGATACCTTTTTGCAGGTTAAAGGAGAAGCAAGAAAGTAAACGCAATCAGTGTTTCTCTTTAAGGCTTCCTCTTCAGGAGAAACTTGCGGATGCGGTTGCTGCTGCTGTTGTTGTTGAGTTGCCGCGACCATGGCGGTGTGTCTTCGATTTGTGGTTGAAAATCGAGATTGAAATCTCAAAAAAGATCCAAATAAAATTTAAAAAATATCAGAAAATAAAAGGAAGAAGAAGAAGAAGAAGAAGGAGCCGCCAGTAGAAAGGGCAGAGAAAAGGAGGATTGGGGGAGTGAAGCTATGGTTATAATAAATTTAATTAAAGGTGGTGAGCTGAGATGTGTTGTGATGAGGTGATGTTTTGAGTTGGGTTTGGGTTGGCCTTTGCCGTCCCTGTTCTGCTCGCCTTCCTCTATTTTGACCACACCATAACATTTTTACCCACAAGGTTTAACTAATAAACTAGACGCCTCAACATTTAAAATCAGAAAATTATTTATACATATTTTAATCCATTTATACAATTTTATACCCTTCTCTTCTGTTTGCCCTTTTTACATGAACTTTTAACTTCAAAAAATTACTGTAAAGATTTTATTGAAAAGTTGAAGTCTTTCTTGCATGAATCGAAGTAAGAATAATTTCATTAATTTTTTTGGGAATAGCACACCCATAGCATCGGCCTCGTGAGTAAAGACTACACACGCCCAAATCATCAACCAAAAATAAGATTTGTTCTTTACTCGTCTTTCTATTATCGATGTCTCGTATACCATAATATAAAAAAATAAAATTTTATCAGTTTGACAACATCTTTATCATCTTAACATTATAATCTGGACTCAAATATCATATGTCGATTTACATATGTTATTTTGTCGAGTCTTGCAAAGTATTGTTATTGGTGACGTTAAACTCCAAACTTCTGAACATAAGACAATTTGTCGATGTCGTTATTGAAACATAAATTTTATGGATCGAACTGCATATCCATCTCATTTAATAAAAATCATAAATATTGTTACTGTATAAGATATATCTCGTTATGAAAGACTTATTACTAAAAAATTCATGGGTAGAGTTGAGGAATAGTAATTGTACAAGTTATTGATACAATAGCATTGATTAAATTGAGGAAAAGGCTTCGGTATATAGAAAGCATCTCATCGTTTAAGAAGTAACTATAGAAACGATGGAACTCGCAATTTTTTTATCTATTTTTATTTACTATTTTATTTTATTTGCAATGCATTTCGAAAAACAGGAAAAACCACATGCCCATCTATGGTACCTACCCTTAAAAGATGTACCATTAATACAAATTACTAGACAAAATTATTCCCAAAATGCTTTTATTGAGCACCCTAATGTCATAAATAAAAACTTAAATTAATTAGAATCATCAATCTCAATACATGTGACAGTGTTGAGGTTACATAACTCAAGGTTTTATAATAGTATTTTGGTAAAAACATGAACAACTTCTGTGGTAAACCTCTTAATGCATTTAAAGCCCAATTCTTAGAACACAACGCTTGTGTGTATGAAATTTCAATCTTTTACTTGTCTGTCATATTAGCATTGATTTCTTTTAGCCTATAAATTTGGTCAACCATGATAAACATTGTTATTAAAATTTGTCCCAATGTTTGTTCACTAGTCTATCTATGATGAGATATGATTTGATCCTAAGGACAAGTGCGATCATTATCTAAGCGACACAATCTGAAACAGTCACAAACTTCAATTTGTATTGCCCGTGTCTACCATTGACATTACTTATGAAAACATTTGATCTCCCAACGAGATTTGGTTGATCGCAAAAATTTTGTATTAGAAGTCACTTTCTAATACATCTTTGAAATGCATCTTGTAGTGTTTACTTATCATAAAATTTATCATGCACTTTAAAACTTATATCGTGTCATGCAAAACCATCGTCAATACCTTCGTAAAGAAGATTTGAGAAATGAGGCAAACCCAAAGCATTGAGTTAGGAATAGTAACATAAACATTTATTAGAATTGTACCAACATAAACATCTTTATGCCTTATACTAGACTGAACTCCCTCACACCAATATTTATGGACTTGTTTTAATATAAATTGTTTCATCAAACTTAAGGTCTTTTACAAGAATATCTTTCATCTCTGCCCCTAATCGAATATACCATAAGTCAGGAGTTTATTTTTCATCCACGGATTCCTCAACCATCACTAATAACTTTATACTATCCTCAAGATCTTTATCATCTATATCAATATTCACATTACACCTTTCATCTTCTTTTAGGTTGCACTATGATTGTGTCATTTCTATATTAATTGGCATATAATAGTAATCCTCTTTTATAGAAGTAGAAGGTTCATCCTTATGTTTTTCTTCAAAATGACCTTTTAGAAAATTTTCTCTTATTTCTTTATTACTAATTGTCACATAAAGAGTTGTCACTTGTTTCATATTTTTAGTTAATGCTATCAAATGTCATGATCAATTTGGATCTTGTAAGATAATCCATTTATTAAGTTTTTAATATTCATTGTAATTTGGATATTCTTTTATCTTGATTGATTTTCAAATGAGAGCTTAAAGTCTCAACCAATCTTTCGTATATAATTTCTTGTTCAATTATTAACTTTCTTTGATGCTCACCAATGTATCTTATTGTTATCATATTGTCATTTTCGGATATCCATTGCCTCCATATCTAACCATACATACTACTTCAACCATTTTTATAAAGGAAAATTTTTATAGGAAGCAATAGAAAAACAGTTATAACAATATTTTCCAGAATACCTGAATATACACTGATATTTGACAAATTCCATGTGTTAAAATATATATTAATGCATCATTTATAAAGCGTTAAAAACCCCCCTATATTTTTGTATATTTCATCAACTTAAAAAGTTTAAAATGTTTTCATCTTAGCCCTATTTCACCTATCTCAACCATCTCACTTATCCTAACAGTGCTTACCACGCTTACTCTACTTAATATACTCCCACCCTTAATTTATTCTAATTTTTCAATTATAACTTAAAATCATAATAATCTTTCGTATTAATGCAGATTTGAAGTGAATAAAAGGTTACGTTACATTCTTAGCACTAAAATTAAATACAAACAACTAGAATTGATGAAATAACAGGGTAGAAGTGATTACTTGAGTCTTAATTTTACCCAATATTTTTACATAGTTTACTCAAAATCTAATTATAAATCATATAAAAAAGGTTAGGGTTGAATTCAAATTGAGTTGAGCTTAAGCTTGAGTTTGTTTAAGCTCTGCTTAACTTCATAAGATTTGAGTCTAAGCCCAAACTTAGGCTTCTCGACATTGAGCTCAAGCTTAGTTCAACTCAACTCGTCAAACATATCAAATAGTTAAAATGATATTGTTTTAGTATATTAATTAAAATGACGTTGTTTTGGCCAATTTGAGATAATTTTTTTGGCTTACAAGCTTTGCAAGCTAAGCTCATTACAAGATCGAGTTATAAGTATGTAATAAAATATTTCTTTACTTAGATTAAGATGAATTTGTTGTCAGATTTCTTTGATTTTTAATAAATTTTTATATGAATTTGTGAATAAATAAGTCTTTTTGTGGCTAAGGTTTTATTTATTTATAGAGACGGGGGTAAAATATAGATTAATTTGGGCTCTGGGCTGCATATGCGCAATCCTTAAAATATTATTTGAAATCATATAAACCCCTTAAAATTAAGTTATTTTAATTAAGGCCAAAGGAGTTATTCCCTTATAAGGTTTGCTAAAAAGATAAAATTCTATTCTCTAACTTTGAAAAATCCAAGCATCCGTTCACTGACCATTTCTCATTTTTTTTTTAACTTTTTTGATAAAATAACTAAACTACCCTTCCTACAAAAGATAAATATAATAAAAATATAATTTAATATTTAAATAAAATATATAAAAATTTAAAAACTTAAAAAAATAAAAGAAAAATAAAAAACAACCACCATTGCTAGTGAGGTGACCATCGATAAACAAAACTAGAGGTCGAAAATGACCTTTTGATTTATTAGAAGATTAGATTTAATTGTCCTATTTGACAAAGGAGACCAGATTAATCTTCTCTATTTTTAGTAGAAACGATCATTAATTGTGATTGAAAACAGTCGTTGGGATTAAAACTGACTATTTTTACTTATTTTCGATTATATTTAATGGTAGAATGCCTTTACCAAAAATAGAGGAGGTCGATCTGGCCTCCTTCGCCAAATGGAACAACCAACTAGGATGCCCTTTTTGGCTCTTGGTTCTTTTATAAATGGCCATCGTTGTCGATGGCAATGTTTATTTTTTTTATTTTTTAAAATGATTTTATAATTTATTTTAATATTTATTTTTTAATAAAAAATAAGAATACTGTTTTAACTATTAAATTTTAATTATTAACCACTAAACTTAACTTTTAATTTTAACCAAAAAGTGAATGTTTAGGTTTTAAAAGTTAAAGGTTAGGAACAACATTTCAAGAAACCTTGTGTGCGAATAAGTGCTTCGGCTTTTAATTAATTGCCCTCTTTTAAGCCCGTTTATAAGAAGAATCAGTGACTTCATTCCTTTTTACACTATTAGCAGGCCGAATCTTTATCCTTACTGGGCTGGATATGATAGAGAAAGTTGGAGTAAGTGGAGTGAGGTTCGGATCTCGGAAACCTAGTTTGCAGCAGGCAAGGAGGCTCATCGCTGAGGTATGGTTTCAGGTTTGGATTATTCTCACACTCTCTTTCTTTCAGTCTGTATAGCCGTTAATAAATTTAATTGAAAAAAAAGAAACTGTCTGCTCTTGTGAAAAAAAGTACCTGAGTGTCTTCTTCCACTGCAGGACTATATTTAAGGAATGGGTTCTAGGGTTCCTGTTCAGCACTACAACTTGAGATCAGCCAATTCCTTCATCGGAACCTCTTTGCATGACCTCAACACCGTCGATTCTCGCCCCTCTGACATTGATACGATTGCTGACGTTGATCCCCACCAAGTTTCTCTTCATAATCACCAGGATTCCGACTCTGTTGTGAGTCTTCCTTTTCCTCTTACTCTTCGTTTTTACTCTTCTATTTCACTTATCAATTCCCAAATTTCACTTAATTTTTTAATCTTACATACGACTAGGCGTTTGAGCTATGAAAGTGATACAACTTTTATGTCATTGTTTGTACTCTATTTGACTATTTCTCGTGTAAGTGATTAACATTTGATGGTTTCAAGTCATGATTTGGTGATAATTGCACTGCAACTCTAGGTTTTTAGGAGTAGGTGTTCTGACTAGGGTATTTTCCTTTGTGTGAATTGCTTGTTTAGGCTGTATTCTACGGTTCAAAATGTCATCAAAAGTGGAAATAGAGATTAGCAAATGTGGAAGATTATTCACTTCATTGGAGATGTGTTGTGGTTTGTTTGGTGCTTTGATAGGAGTTGGGAGTTGTTTCCGTGAAGCCTAAATATACTAACTAGACTGTTGGGGAGGAATGATTGGGTGGAGACATAACCTAGAAAGTGTTTCCTTTGTGTTGATTTGTGACTATCTGGAGGAGAAGGAATAGTATAGCTTTCGAGGGAGTTGAGTCTCCTATTTATGTTGCAAGATGACTTTCTTGAGACTATTGACTTCTACTTCTTTGCTTTTATTTCTTAATCTTTGACATGCCTTATCTGTTAGGTCAGTTATTGCTTTTGTTTTGCTTTATATTGTGTTATTTTTCCATTTGTACGCATGAGCTATGAGAATTATGTATTTCTTTTGTCATTCCTTTGGTAGGTTATTAAATAAGTATGTATTACATTTTCACTTGTTTCTGTAATCATATCATATTTTGACAGGTATGAACAGATTTTTGATTATTTTGCAGTTGAGACCCAGCAAATTGACATGCCTAGATTTTCATCTGTCTGAAAATTTGGTTTCAGTTGATTGTAGTTAGTGATCAATTATAAACAGTGGATGAGAGATGAAAGTGTTTAAATTTCTTTTTGACAAAATAAAGACAAACCGAATTGCATGTCGTATTTATTTAATCTCTGGAGAAAGTTGTTAATCTCCTTGTAAAATTTTTTCAGGATTGTATACATGATTCTTATAGAAACCCTTTACCACCGCTTCACGGTGTTGGAGTGGAAGAAGATCACTCTGGCTTGGAGAACACTGGTGCACCAAGTGGTGCTTATGATATCTTGACTATTGAGGGTTGATTAAGTTTTCTTATTAATTGTCTTAATGTCAAAATATCAATGTTCTCTGTTTTTTATCTTATGGACAATTAATGCCTCATAAGTATCCACTAATTTAAATGGTTTTGAACCAGATGTTTCCCCTATTGAATCAGCAAGGGCAAGGCTTCTGCAAATTATTGTCGATCATTTTATTACTGACCATGTGATTGAATTGGTTGATTCTGAGGCTGATTATACTTCTCACTTAGGGCAAGATAAATTGAACAAGAGAAAGACAAGAGATGCCCAATATGAAGGTGATCCAAGGTTCGCTTTGCCTTTGATGTATGTTGCCAATATGTATGAAAGCTTAGTTGCTGTTGCAAACTTAAGGCTTGCTTCCTTGAATGGTATTCGTGAGAAGACCATTGGGGTGGCCCTTGAAGCGGCAGGTGGTTTGTACAGAAGTCTGGCTAAGAAATTTCCAAAGAAAGGTATTCCCGTTTCTTTTCCTTCAATTCTTTTTGTTATGTGGAGGAAAAATTGAATGTCTATAAAAGTTCATTGAAGACCGCTTACTTCTTTGAATGCAATTGCCAAAAGTAATATCAGAAAATGATAATGAGTGTATTCTTGTTATTTTTGGGGAATAAAATCTGGAACCATTATATATTTACTTGCCATATCTTCTTATTAACAGGTTCTTGTATATACAAACGAAGAGAGTTGGCAACTTCCCTTGAAACAAGGACCAGATTTCCAGAATTAGTAATACAAGAAGAGAAGCGAGTTCGTTTTGTAGTAGTCAATGGTTTGGATATTGTAGAGAAACCAGATAATATGCCTGTTGAAGATGCTGAGTGGTAAGTACTTCATTGTTCTTAGTTTATATTAGCATGTCTCTATCACCATTAAGCATCCTATTTATCAGTTTTTGGAAAATCCTTGTCAAATTATTTAGGGTTTTGATCCTCTATGATCAGTGTTGTTCCAGCATCATTTTCTCTGCCTTTTGCAGTTCATAGTGAAAACAAAAGGAATGAATGAATGCATGGAATGGTAATTGTGCCGGGATATTTTGATCTCAAACAGTGGACCACATGTTATTTTAGCATATATAATGTTAAACTGCTTTTCCTGAGATTATGAATGATATTTTGAATCTATTTTGATTTCCTTTTTCCTAGTTTTTGGAAAATATAGGTTTAAGAAAACTGGACACTAGCTCAGATGGGTGGGGTGTTTTTTTTTTTTTTTTTTTTTTGGGTAGATGATGCTTGTGGAACACATAAAACCATTCAAGTTTAGCTTTATATTGTGATTATTATTGAAAATTTTTTGGATGTTTGGAGTGAGAGAAAGCTAATATATAAGAAGCAAATATTAATTCTCCTTAGCCTCATTTCAGATATAGTGATAGATTCTTTTTTCATTTAATTGAGAAGTTAGAAAAAGTGTGTTAATATTAGAGAAGAGCGCTACAAGCATGGACTAGCTGTCCACTATTACAACAGCCACCTCTTTGAAAATTGGGACAAAGAGGTATACAAATGGTTTCTAGTGTAATCTGCACATTGTGAACAAAAAAAGTGATATACTCCTATTGATAGAACAACATTAGCTCTTACAAAATCAAGATCAGGATTCACCCACACTTACAAAGAATAAAAAGAAAAACTATCTTGGAAGTCTTTAATTATTAGAGCTAATACAAAAGCTAAAAAGAGAATTCTACTCCATTATATTTTCTTCTTCATCTCTTTCTTCAAAAATCTGTTTATTTATTTATTTTTTTCACATCAAATTAATCACAGAAGATCTAACTCTATAAACTTCCAAAGATCATTATCCAATTATTTACAGCTAATTCAATATGGTTATTGAAGAATTAGCACTCCTTCGAAATAGCTTCCAAGAACTTCTATTGGTTCTGAAACTAACACAACTTTGCAATCCCAATCATTTTGATGTTTCCTTAGGGGACTTCAATAGCCACTTAGCTGAAACAGCCCACCCGTAGTCACCAAGTTCTTTCTTCCAATCTTTTTTCTTCATGCCTGTAGACTTTACTTCTGAAGGCGAACCAGATCGGTAGACTTTACCTTCTTAAAGAGAACCAGATGGAGGACTAGATACAGAGTAGGAAATAGAAGAATAAGAGAAGGAGAGTTTAGGGAGAATCACAAGAAAGGGGTGAAATTCTGGAAGAATTAAGAGAGAAAGAGACAATCAATAAGGAGTGAACTAATACTTTCATCTAACCTTTAATCAAGCATGTTAACAATAAAGATAGAAGCCTTTATTTATAGGCTTTAGAATCCAATCTTAATAAAAATTAAAATCCTAAAGTATGGAAAGACCCATTATTAAGTGGTCATTTTCCCTGCTTTTGCAAGGATTGACCCTGTGATCTATTTTTGAGTTGCTCCACTGTTGAGTCCAAAAAACTGTATGGCCTTGAGTTATCTCTAGGTGCATGCCCCGTTATTAAGAGGTCAGTTTTCTATAATAAATTCTGAGATTAACAGACAAAAGTTTGACTTTGTTCTGCTAATAAATAATTCTAGAACTAGGACTCTTTGTGAACTTTTTTGAGTCATAAAATAATGCTAAATCATTCAATGACTTTTAGCAAATTGACTATCTTGACACTTCGCCTATTGGGAAGAAAGAGTATCACCTATGAATTGATGTTGAGACTGATCAACACTATCCTTGCCAACCTTGTTAGTATTGACCATATTTACTTACTCTTATCTGTCACCCAGCAAATCTAACAGAAGGGGAGAGCAGATCTACTTTGTTGAATCCTCTAGAAGCACCAGAACAGCCCCTTGGAAGTATGAAGGCTGAAAATTCATAGAATGTGGGCATCCATTCATCCAATTTCTCTTTTAGCTTGGAGGACAGAATCTAAACAGTTTCTAGCTTGCCTGTTAAATTTCTATTTATCAAAAAGTTGCAGGACCTTATGTTAAGTTAAATTCAAAGGATATATACACATGGACTTAAGGAATGAGCATATAATGCCATCCTCACCCTCCTTCCCTGAGGATTTCATTATATTATGTTTCCAGTTGTGCTGATAGATGGATTTGTAGAAGTCTCCACTACATATTTCAACTTTGCTAACAAGAGTAAAACCAGTGTTCTGCCCTGACTTTCCACTCTTCGGTAATGCTGCTGTGGGAGACATGAATTTGGTTTTATTATGTTGAGGAGCAGGTCACGTTTTTAATGTATTGATTATGATCTGTTTCTTAACTACTGATAAGGTTGATTTTAATTGAACTTTTCAGCATATCTGCTTTGTGCTGATGAGGCTGCACATTTCTACAGGTTTAAAAGATTGACAGGTCGAAATGAAGTAGCTATCTCTGCTCAAGATTATAAATTCTATTCCCCAAGGCACAAGTATAGGCGTGTTACATCAAACTCTGTATCTAATATGCCTGGTTTGCCTGTAAGCTTGTTTCTTTTTACTCCAAGAATGACATACTTCATTTTCATTAATGCTCTACGTTGTGATGTTCCCTGTAGACAGAATATTCAATAACCTATATAACTTGCTTTAGGCTGACATGACATGATTTTATTTCAGGGTCTCATTGTTGATTAAGTTATGATGATGGTTTTGATATTTTAAATTGGCTCCTTCACATGTCGGATTTGTTATTGTAATGAAATATAATGATGCAGAAATTTCTGTTAATACTTAAACATGCCCTAAATATAGGCCTTACCAAATAACTCAATCATAGAGATAACTTTCATTCTTATATCTGTTTTTCAGGCATTCTCTGGTGCAGAAAATTCTTCTGCAATGGTTAATGGACAGGGATTTCGCTCTGTAACGGAAGTAAGAGTATTGCTTTAGTTGTCGATTTTTTCTTTTTTTTACTTTTTTGTAATAACTAGGTTGTGGAGTGGGACTTTTTAGGCTCCAAGTCAATATCAGCTGGAGGCAACCCTACAAAATCCAAAATAATTGATGGAAAAAAATGTTCTTTTCTTTTTTTATTTTTTTAAGTAAAAGATATGCTTCAAGATTCCAAGATCTAGTAATGAGGGTAATCTCTGTTACTAATTGCTAAAATTTTGGGGTTATGACTGTTCACTGTGATTTGAGATTATCCATACCTATTTTTGCTTTATCATGGCTTTGATAGTCAAATCCTATTTTGCTGGTTGTGGATTTTTCTGAGAGTTTTTTTTTTTTTTTTTTCGTTTTTTCACTTTTTGGGCTAAGAAAATAGTATTGTCAAGTATCCATTCTCTGTTCACAACAAATTCTGTTTTAATTCCTGATTCTCCAACTTCATTATGTTATCTAAATCTTTGCTTGTGATTAAATCAGAATTTGGACAGACGTAATTGGATTTCTGGTTTAAGACAAGCTGTCATATTCTTGTTTAAATTGTAGTTTTGTTTTCTGGCTTATGTTCTACAGAGAAATTTGGTTAAATTGTATTTCAAGGGGACTTACGCACAATTTTTTCCTCAGTCACAAAATCAACAGCAGACTCCTCCAAAACATCACATGCAATCACTCTCACATCAGCCTCAGTTTCACCATATGCACCAGAATCATCACCAAGGTCAACCTGCAGCCCACTATTCACAAAATCGTCGACACTTGCCTGAAATCACTCATCCTCATGAGTCGGCAACAATTTCCCAACACATGGCATGCTTACAACCTCTCACAGGAGGTCGTGTTGGAGAGGGCATGCATGCAATGGTGAGTTGTGAGGTACTAAATTTAAAAGCATGTGTTAGATTGCTTCCAAATGTGAACTGAAATTGCACATTGAATTAGATTGTTTTCAATTTTCTCACTGCATAAATTTGTTTAAATTTCAGCCAACCAGCCCTGCAAAGTATTGTTATGAATGTGGAGCTCCATATCTTAGAGAAACCTCCAAGTTTTGCTCAGAATGTGGAGTCAAGAGGTTAGGAATTTAATTAATCAATAATTATAATTGCTGTCATTTTTTCCTCTTGCTGTTGTAGATTTTAATTTTGCCTAGTATTCTCAAGTCATTTAATTAAGCATGACTTTTGAATGTGTCGTTTCTTACGGAAATCTGAATTAGTATTAGAAATATGATGTGGGGTTAGGCTGTTGTAATTTATGTGGAAGTTAATTATTTTATTTTCAATACGTATAAATCGTCTTTTGAAAATTATTTTATGCCTAATTTTTATCTTTCTAGACAGAGAATTTGTATTCTGTCAAATTATAATTGATTAAGGAAATTTAATAACAATCATGAAAATTGGTGAAGAAATTCATGTTTGTAAAGCATATATATTTTTATATTGTGTATAAAAATATGATGAATACGCACTATTATCTCTGTAAATATTTATTAGTATAATAAATCTTCTTACTTTTCAAAATTTATTTGTGAAATAACTTCGCAAGTTAAAATATTAATTATTTTTTTAGTTAAAAATGATTAATATATTTATGTAAGAATTGGTTTTTAAATATTAAAAATTTATGAAAAAAAAAAAACAAAATGTAAATATCCATATGATTATATGTGGATGTACAAAATTTGCAAATAAAATCTAACTCAAAATCATATACACAAAAAAAATAATCATAATTATTATTTAGATTCATAATATAAATTGGGATTTGATAAAAATTTAGAGTAAACAAATTCGTTCAAACCCTTGTTTTGTTCCACAAATTTCTTCAAATTTCATATAAATTAGAAGCAAAACTTATTAAACTAGACTTGGCATTATACTTCTAACTTAAAATACATTTAAATTATTCATATTAGGAGTAAAATCACTTCTATCCCAAGAAATATTCAAATACTCACTTGTTTGGAGTAAATGAATTTATCTTTGGATTTCATGAAGTTTTCATTAAAATTGTCCATGAAGATGAAAAGATGTAATTAGGGTTTACATAAGATTAGAGATTACGGTAAAATAAATATTATTTTATTTTTTGGACGTATCTGTATAATCCTTATATTATTTACTATCGTATAGACTCTCCTAAAAAAAACTATTTTGTTAATTACCTGTTTTTCTTTTTTCTTTATTTTAATGTAATTTGGTGCTTAACTTGTGTTGTATTATAATGAATTCAAGCATGGCTAGTTTTTCTATCATTTTAAAAAATATATAAGTTAGAAGAATTAAATTTGATTCAATTCGAATTAAAATAAAGACCAAGTCAAAATTGGCTCAAATCTAAAAAGTTTAACTTAAAATCAATGAATTGCATAAATTGAGGCTTAAACTTAATTTGAAAGCAATTTGAATTTGAATTTAATCCAAACAATACTCAAACTCAAAATTTTAATTGGCTTGTTAATAAAAAGGAATCTAATCCTTGACTTGAGTCCAAATATAACGCATTCAAACTAAACTACAATTTAAATTCAATAAGCTCATATCAAATCTAATCCTATAGAGTTAGTGCAATTTTCCTAGGCTTAGGATCATTGACTTGTTGAAGACATGCTTTGAAGGCATCCCAGTTTTAGAACTATATATGACCTTCTCCGTTGCTAGTATTTTTCAGATTTGTTCATTAATTGCAAATCTTTATTACAAGAAGGTTGTGAAATTTAAACAATTATTCAAAGAGTTTAACAATAATTACAAGGAAAGATCAAAAGATATTTTCAAAACAATAAGGGGAATGTGTTTATACAGAACTATTCACTAGGTAGCAATGACATAAGGGGAGTGGCTTATATAACTCTTCAATTACCTGCCATATGGACTCCAAATTAAACTTTGGGAATGATTTAGTAGAATGAAAATGCAAAGATTTGTTTCCAATTTTCTAAATTTGTTGTATCCATGAATACCTTCCAAGCCTCATAGAATCAATCAAATTAGCTGAAAGATTGAAACAAAGGAAAATCAGTACAACTTTTCTTAAAAGAAATTCAAACAATTGTTTTTCAGATAAAGTATATATCACAACAACATATTCATCACCTTTCTTAATATAAGAATTTCATATTATATTTTCATTGTTTAAGAAAGAAACAAGGAAAGAATCGGATAAGATGACATGCAGAGTCAATAAATGCAAGTTATCATTGAAATGCCTCATTACCAGAAACTTTGCTCTTTCGCTTACCTTGTCCTAAATTTTGTGTTTAATAACAAACCAATCTGATTATTTCTTTTTTTTTTGGTTAACTCGTATTTGGTGAACCGTTACATGGGAGAGAAATTAAACTGGCATGGAAACATAAACAAAATTCAATTCAATGATAGCTTGGCGCCCTATAGCCACGTGTCTATTGCATATTAGTTGTATATATTTCTGTATTATTGTACTTATAAACATTTGTTAATATTAATAATACGAGGTATTTTATATATGTTGTTTTTATTTAATATATATTGTGTGTTTAGTATAGTAGAATTGAGATGATAGATTCAGATGATTGATCACACTTTCCATACATCTTATTGGTTGTTATATTAAAACGGTCTGTAATCTTAACATCACTTTGGACCTTGGACACTAGTGATTATACATGAATTATCATAATATGCACAATTTTATCAAAAGGTATGGTGGTTTGCACGTGCTAAGATTTTGTTGTTTGTAACCTAATCTTACACATAGGTGTATGATTTGGTGGTCATATTTACCAAACGAATCAATGACGAGGATTTTATATAAATAGTGCTACATGTGTCTATAGATCAATTGTTGTGACTTGATGAGTACATATGGTCCTTCGATTTGAGATCTATTAGACCTTTTTATACTAGAAATGTTACTATTTAACATCATCAAATGTATCACCGTAATTAGGATGTTGTAAAGGTGAGCGATTAATTTTATCATGATCATATGAAAACTATAGTAAATTAACATATGATTCGTCAAATTTTGAGCATAGGATGAGTGTCTCAATTGAGTTGTCTATAATTAATTAGTTTGTGGCCATAGCTAGATTGATTGGCATTATATCCAATTTCAGTTTAAACATATGTATATACAAAAGGTACTTGAGATAGACACAAATCTATATCTCAGCCTTGTGAGACAGTGACAAAAAAATTATCACCATAATAAGGCCATAACGTAGATTAAAAAACCATGATCTCATTAGAAATCCAAACACATTCTTAAGCGATTCCATTTGGTGTAAGAGATTGTATAATATAAAAATATATAGATCAAAAGAGTAAACATAAATGATAACCTGACTAATCCACTAACCAAGTCTTTATCATAGCAGAAACATGAAAGGCATGTAGTCGTATTTGGTATTAACTATATGTCTGATTGGTTATAATGCAAATAGAAGATAGTTAGGGTTGGTGCCATATAGTTATGTATTCGTTATATATTGGTTTTATTTATTTAAGTATTATTGTAGTTGCAAATATTTGTTAATGTTAATAATATGAGGTATTTCAGATATATTGTTTTTGTATAACATATATTGTGTTTTTTACTATAATAGAACCGAAATGATAGATTCAGATGATTGATTGTGCTTTCTATACATCTTATCAGTAACTATATTAGAATGGTTTGTAATTTTAACATCATTATAAATTTTAGACATGAGTGATAGTATGAGGATTATCATAGTGTGCACTATTACATCGAAAGATGGTGACAGTTTGCATGCGTTAAGGTTTATTGCTTGCAACTTAGTCTCACACATGGGTGCATAATATGGTAGTTATATTCACTAGACAGACCTAATAATGAGGGTCCCATATATATGGTATTATCTGTGTTTATGGATCAATCCTCATAATTTGATAGGTACATTTGATCCTTCGATTTAAAATCTATTAAATCGTCTTGTATTAAGAGTGATTCGTTTGATGTCATCAGACACACCATTGTAATTGAGGTGTTATAAATGTGAGCAATTGACCGTATCATAATCAATATAAAGACTATGGTAAATCAATATAGGATTTGTCAATTTCGAGCATGAAATAAGCGCCTTAGTTAAGTTGTTCAAAACTAATTAGTCTGTGGCCACAACTGGATCAACTGGTCTCGTATCCAATCTTAATTTAAACATATGCATCTACGAAAGTTCTTGAGATAAACATGAATACATATCTCAACCTTGTGAGACATGGTGAAAAAGAGATTGTATTGTTCGTTAATCATCAATTTGATCAAGCTCGGAGTTATTGGTTGGCTGGAGGTTGCTCATGATTTATATTTAGATTCAATTTGAATCTAAATACTACTGAGATAATAAAGAGCTTGCAATTCACACACTTATGGAATTGATAAATTAGGGCATGAGATTGTTGTTCTGGTGATTGTATTGTAAGAAGGTGTCACGTTGGACTTGTCAAATCCTTTCCTTGTTATATGGTCATGCACCTCTATAGGTCATAAGTGTACATATTGAAAGGTAGATTGAACTCTGGCATGTTTGAATGGAATTAGTTTGACCAAATCAAACTAATTCAAAATTAAAATAATCTGATAACTTATGGCCATGTGTGCACTATATACATGCATACATCTAGTTATTTAAGAGTTATTGAATCATGTGAATGTTGCAGATATTATGCATAATGTTCATAAACCGCAAAGATTGCCAGACACGTGTGTGACTGTGATAGTTTCATGCATGAGCATGCATATAAGTATTACGGGCGTACATGTTTTATGGTCACACCCATGACTCATTTTCTTTAAAAGAAAATATGATATATTTTTTCATCAATCTTTGAGAGATATAACTTTCACACCCATAGTAAGCACTTCACACTCATACACTTACTAGACCTAGCATTTAAACAACATACCTAACACTTAATCTACTTTGTGTGGACTTTGCTCGTGGCATTTGCATTTATGATAGATTAGTGGCTCATTCTCTTGCCATGTGAAGAATGTTAAAGCTACGATCATTGGTAAGTTATTCAAGAACACCATATGATTAACATATTTTAAACTTCTAAGACTTTGAAAAATGTTGAACCTTAGTTTAGTTATGATTGGTTACCCTTTTGACCACCTTGGGAACTTACAAAAGCACCATAAGTCAAAAGGATGATCTTACTTACAATTGTTTGGGACCTTCTAGGAAAAAATTAATGATCTTTCCAAAGTTGGAGGTAATGAAAGATAACTTTTCCAAAGCATAATATCTTGAAGTTTGCTATCCAAACCATAACAGCAATTTGTATGCATTGTACAAACTACATTAGACTAGGTTCACACGAAGATAACACTTTTGAAGGTTTCACAAAAAGGGGTCCCAAATATTGGTTCAGATTCAACAAGTAGACCAAGATAAAGAACGTTCATAAAATTGTCAATGAACATAAGATCCATGAACCTCAGGTCTACATTTTTCTCTCTCTGTTTGAAATAAGGAAGTGCACAATCCTTTGAAGTCTCAAAGAAAAGAACAAGGACTAAATTAGGAGCTACCCATGCTTCATTCAAAGTTGTTAATATCACAGTGTTGTCTTTCATAGCAACATTCTTCAAAACTTTTCTAAGCATATATTCCTCACTAAAGTGCCACAATTTTAAATAGAAAAATAAAAATAATTAATAAACAAAACTATGCAATTAAGCATTATATTCTACATAATTCAAACACACCATAGTACCATAAATTGATGTAGAAGTGCTTTGGATGAAAACACTTTCAACATGATCAATTAAAACTACTTTGTAAAAGATCAATTGTGAACTGCTTTCTCAATTTCAAGTTGAGAAAAACATCACTTGAGTGCTTCTTCAAAGGGTCTACTTGTGCCATTTTTCTCACCAAAAAGCAAATTTGTGTAGTTCTAGCCAAACATTTCAAAAGTACTTTTAGTCGTAATCATATAATTTTCAAGCTAAATTAGACAACCTTTATAAGTTTTAAATATTTATAACTAATTTTATAAGAGATATATACAAAACAGTGGATTAATAATCATTGTTTTAATGTTTAGAGTGTATGGATTAAACATTTTAATAAAGTGGATTTAGAGATTTAGAATTTCATTAATTAGTTGAAGAATATATATATATATATATATATATATATATATATATATATATATATATATATAACACATGTTAACTTATATTTTAGGGGGAATTGATTAATATAATTTTTTATTATAATTAATAAAAAGATACTAATTCATACTGTATTTGATAGAAGTACTATGGATAAATAATTATTAATTTTATTTAAATGTCTTTAAATATTAAGAAATATAAATTATTGTTATGTTTAATTAACTTGATTAGTTTTAAGTCAATTTTTATTATAAATATGTTATAAAGTAATTAATTAAATTATCTTTTAATTTGTTGTGTGGTTATAAATATGATTCAATATTACTTTTACGTTTGTTATATCGGCTACAATAACTTAAATTTTTCTTTATTATAATGCGAATCATGAGTCTATATTAAAAAAGTGGCTATCATTGTAGGTGGTGATTGTTGCTATTAACATAAACAAGTAATCATTGTTGTCGACGACGGTAGCCATTTTTTAAAATTTTTTATTCTATTTTTATATTTTTAAAAAATTTTAATTAAAATTTTAAACTTTTATCATTATTTTAAATATTATTTTATGTTAAATTTTATTTTAATATTAATATTATTTATTTTTATAAAGGGTATTTTGATCTTTTAAAAAAAAAAAGTTAAAAAAATTAGAAGTATTTGACTTTTTAAAACTTGTTAGATAAGACTTGGTCAGTTGAGGAAACCTTGAGTGGGAATTAGCCGTTTGGCCTTACAAAATAAGTATGTATGTGATCCTCCAATTCTAAAATTCTGGGGATCCATTATGAATTTTAATTAAAAAAATAAAATATAAAATATTATAACAAGGTTGCTATAATTTAAATAAATACTAAAATAAATAATATAATCAAGAAAAGAGATAATATATATAAATTTGAGAGAAAATTGATTAGTTGAAGAGAGTTTGAAAGTTGAGAGTAAAAATAAAACTGAATTTGAGATTTTTTGTGAAAAATGAAAGGGGTTTGGAAGCACTTGTAATTATGAGGTGAAAAGGGCAAACAAATCTCCAACCAAGGGTCATTTTGACATTTAAATAAAATTATTTTTTGAAAAAATAAAAAATTTTTCCCTTGAGAAGTATTATTGTAATTTTTAATTTTTATTTTTTTAATGGTTGGGCCTGATCCTTGAGATCGTGTATGTACCATTAGCCTTAGGCCCAATCGCAAGGCCCGTTATCCCAGTCTCGGGCTTTAAAAACAAGGCCTAAACTCCCTCGACTTAGCCCGACCCAAGCTTACCCCACCTATATCCGGTCCAAGTTTAGTCAGATCCAAGGGCCAGGCCCTAGAGACTGATCCTTTTCGGCCGAGCTCTATATCATGGGATGAAGTCGGGTGTCATTATTGGTAACTGAACAACCTCAAAACGTCACCGTAGAGAGCAAAGCCATTTGTAAAACACCCGCAGAGGTTGTGACGCGACCGTAGACTCGGCCGTCTAAACACAAACAGTCCAAAGAAACCAAACCAGAACCATAAATCAATTAGAGTCAAACTCGATCATGGATGTTCCAGGTTCATCGAAGAAGATGATAGCGACACAAGAAGAAATGGTGGAGGCGAAAGTCCCAATTCCGTACAGAGACCAATGCGCTCACTTGCTCATCCCTCTCAACAAATGCAGACAGGCCGAGTTCTACTTGCCGTGGAAGTGCGAAAACGAACGCCATGGCTACGAGAAGTGCGAGTACGAACTCGTCATGGAACGTATGCTCCAGATGCAAAAGATCCGTGAAGAAGAGGCCAAATTGAAGAACGCCCAGACTTCCAAGGGTGCCCCCAACCCTCTCATCCCCAAAACTGCCAATGCCTCCTAATCATTTCCCTTTTTCTTCTTATGTGATGGTGGGTTTTTTTTTTTGATTTATTTATTTGTTTATTATGCTATGCATCGTATTTAGGGTTTATTATGGTAGATATTGCGATTTTTTTTTTTTCTATCTATATGGTCTCAGATCATTGCCTACGCTTAAATCTAGGGTTTCATGCTCATTATTTAGAGGTTTCCCACAACCAGTGCGCCCCCCCCCCCTTCCCCCCCCCCCCCCCTTAATTGTGGCATTTTATTTTGGGTGGATTTTTTCAGTTTAAAGCTAGTCGTATTAATAGGTTTTCTGCCAAATTTAGGGTTGATGTTTTTGCTCGAGGCCACTTGTAATTTCATTAACATATGATTATATAACTAATCTCGTTTCACTTTTAGTCTGTTCAGGGAATTTTTGGTGTTTACATAACTAATCCTTCATTTTCAACATTTGTGTTCATGAAGATTTAGGTTTTATATTATTGAAGCTTAAAAAATGCGTTTTCAGAGAAACTACAGTAAATTATCTTGAAGTTGTGAATTCATTCATTAAAAAGTGATACTATTTTGCGCACCTGATTGGCTGCACTCTGTAATGGCTTCCGCCCTTGTAACATCCCCTGCATTCTACTACTTTTATCCCACAGTAAATGAGTCCAGTCACACACTTCTAAACACAGGAAATATTTTAGCAAATGCTCCAGTAACAACTCTTTATCAAGTAATAATCCAGAAAACCATGAAGTGTTCCAATAATGCACAATTATTCAAAATACAAATTCAATATCAAACAGATAAATTCTTCTGGCAACAGATGTGTCAGATCCTCATAGGCCGGAGTCCCCAACTTCCCAGAATTGACTTCTCAACTTGCATTCCCTTTCTCTCCGCTTCACCTTTTATATGTTGATTTGCTTCTTATCCATCTTCCCCTTTCCAGCTGCCTAGTGTGCCCTTTCCTTCCCTTTTTAACTGAATTTAGTCCATTTCCCTTTTTTAACTGATTCTAATCCATATCTTGGAGTTTTTCCACTGCTTTCCTTCCATATATCTAGACCTGTTTAATGATGGTCTAACATGCTATTAATGGGTTAATTTGAATTTTAGCAAATGAGATTTGAAATTGATACTTTTTGCAATCTTTCGATACAGTTCTGGTCATATTTCAATCTTAGTTACTCTTCTGTGGGATTTTGAAAGTTATATAGATGGTTTTAAATGCTAAAGTTAGTGTCAGGGTATTTATAATGGTGACTGATTGGGATCAATGCGAGGTATTTGTTGCAGTTATGAGGAGTCACAAATTTGAAGAAATGTTGTAAGAGTACTTGAGAAACTGAGTGTTTTGATATAGGTGGTTGTAAATTGTTTGTTTGGAACCAGGGTATATTAGGGACAAAGAGATAAGAAGATGGTCCAATTGTTATCCAAGACAGAATTTGGGGTTCTAGGTTGTCTTATATTTTAATTACTATCAGTTTTTTTTTTTTTTTTTCAAATTGTGCCAATTCTTTTGTTTATGCTGATGTTTGATTAAAGTGGATATCTTTTTGTAGATTTTTGTAATTTTATACAGAACGTAATTGATGTGGTTGAACTAAGTGACTTATATGATTAGTTGGTTCATACTTTTAAATTTGTCAAATTGCAGGTCTTTATTTTGTTAGTAAAATATTAAAATATAATCAGTTAGATTTAGTTTTTCTGTTTTTATTTTGTTAGTAAAATCTAAAAAGATATTCGGTTAGATTTAGTGTTTCTGTTTTTTCTTTTTAACATGATGAACCCCATTCCCAATTACAATTGGTATTTCTGCTTCATTATTATTGGCTTTCCTTTTGTCTGTACATTTACAATAACGGTGGAATTCTAATGAAGTGATAAGAGGTCAATGTTTCTTTCCCATATGAATTAGTCAGTTGTTAATAGAGCAAGAGCAAGGCTTGGTAAGAGAAACAGGTTGAGTAATTTATGGTCTATGAGCATTCGACTTCTTAGGCCTAGGCCTCAAATTCTCCGAAGTTTGTAGAAGTGTCTTTCTTTTTATTGGCCATAATGGAAGTGGCAGTGACATAATTCTGTAATATCTAATTTGATTTTGAGACCTACTTTTCTGTTTTGGCTGTGTATCTACTTTAGATGGTTTTCATGATTACTCTTTTATAACTAGTTAGGACTACTGTGTTTAAGTATCTGGCTACCTGTGTAACTAGAGATAATCAGTCTCAAAGCTTCCTTGTTGACAACCTGCTCACATTTCGTATATTATTCCAATCCAGACACTTGTAAGTTTTACTTGTTACTTATGGCTATAATAGGAAATTATTTTGCTTAAAAAAAGTTAGTCACTTTGCATTTGGAGCAAAGTATGGTGCCATTAATGTGCTTCTTTTCCCTAAAAGAAAATTAAAAAAAGCAAATAAACACATATAATAATAGATAGCAAATCTACTAGGATTATTGTCCACGGGAGAGCAAAATCACTCCACAATCATTACAAATACTCAACCTAATCTAACCCTACATCAAAATCATCCTTGATTTATGACAGCAGATTCTTTGCAGTTGGGAGCCTCAAGTCATCTGTCATGTTCCAATTTTCAGTTAGCCTGCTCATAAACCAACAGTACATGTGTCATGGAATATCAGTGTAATTGAGCCATTGCTTGCTTATGAACTAGAAAGTCACTGTAAATATACAGAATTATGACCCCATCCGTTTAGTTAACTCATGAGGTAGGTTTAAGTAATTGTATCAATACTTTGCTGATGAAAGTAATGTTATCAATCATATAAATGGTTTTGAAAATATTCTAATGTATCAGTTACCATTATATCAAGCAGGAAAGAAACCCTTGAATTTGTTTTGGTTCCTTTTTCTTGTTTGAAATTGATGAGAATTGCATTAACTATTTATGTAACCTTTAATGTATTCTTGAAAGGTTAGAAATGAAAGGTAAATATAAGAGGCATTCAGGTATGCTGGATTATTTGTTAATGCATGTACAAACATTGTCCTATTTCCCTTGCATGCTTGCTTTCCACTTTTTCAATGAATTTTTTTTTCCCTTTTCTCTGTTTTCTTTCAAAATTGACTTGTCCTGGCTTTCTGCTATAGTTAAGCCTAAAGTTTCCTTGTTTTAATTGCCATTGTTAGTCTAACTTTTGGCAGAGTTGAGGCTAAGAAATGATCTTTAGCATGAAGGATTGTTATTTAGATCTGGTGAAGTTCTGTTGGTAGTGTGTTTTTTTCTTTTGGTAAAGGGAATATGAATCTTTCTATCATTCAATATTTGATTGTTTATACTGAGGACCTACAGAGTTTTATCGCATTATGCATGGTGTTTACAATAGATTTGGACAATTTGGGCAGGAGCATTTCAAGGGAATGAAACACCTCTAGTGGAGAATAATGTACTTGCTATGCATTTCTCTTTACTGGAAAGCACTGCTGTTTACTGTTTAATTTCCTTTAGAAGAATAATTTAGATACTTATTTGTTTCTTTCTTATTATTATATTTGTTGGTGACTGATGTATGGCAAGAATTGTTTTATAATAATAGGTGAACCAAAATAAATTTAGAGAATTACATAGAAAGGAAAAAGAGGAGAGTAAAGATTAGAAATTAGAGAGAGAACATGAGATTCTTGGAGAAGTTCAAGAGCAAAATAGAGCTTTAGGTTGTAGAAAAAGAACTGATCTTTTCAGTGTCTTTTTCATGGACAAAACAGATCTGTCTAGAGAGGCCATTTATTATAAGAAGAAAGAGATGAATAGCCAAATGAACCCTAGAACAACCATGACAGCAGTTCTGAAATGGAAATTTTTTAATTGCCTGATTCCCTGCCATAGTATTCTTCTCATTGCATTGAATCATTTCTGGGGCTTTTCATTGTCAATCCATGTGTGTGTGCACGTACACATGCCTGCATGTATATTTGCACATATGTACATGTATGTATATTTCATACTCTAGTGTTATAACAAAAATGCACATGCTTAAGTGCACTGAGATCTCATCTTCATGTGCATTGATTTTCAGCTAGTTGAGCCTAATTTGATGTGTACGACTTTCCCTTTGTTCAGCTGGCCTCCATAAATGCTTTGGTTGTTTTCTTTTGTGCTTTTGGTTGCCTTGTATGTTATTTCTTCCTGTGACGGCTGGTTGAATTTCTGACAGGAAGCCTTGAGCCGCTGGAATGTGGTTGCTTTGATGTTTGCTGCTGCCATTGATGGGAACTTTTCTTGAAACTTTTCGTTTGGAACGATGTAACAATAACATCCTACCATGTGGCTTTGATTAATTCTGGAAACCATTTTCATTGAATAAAATTCTTCACTGATGTCGAAAATGTTTTAATTTTCAGTATCTTTTATCAGTTGACCGATATGGTCAAATTGCTAATGATGTTGCTGATTTTCTTCGCATAAACTTGGTACGCAGGTGCTGCATGTGGGTTAATTTTTTTTTTTGGGCCAAAGGATTTTTTCTCACCCATGGTTTGATCCTCTCCCAGCTTCCTATCTTTTAAGGTCAGAAAACCTAAAGTCAACAATTAAATTTAATGAATCAATAGTTAAATTATTATCAGTCAAGAGGTATTTTTGTTATTTTAAGATTAAAATTTTTAAAATAATAAAATAAATTTTATATAAATATAAAATATTATTTAAATATTAAAATATATAAAAAAATTTTAAAGTATATGAAAATTTTTTAGAATTTTAAAACAATTAAAAGCAGTTATCATCGTTGGTGTTAACAGCGGTGGTTGTTGTTAGATTTAGTTATCTCTTATAAAAAACACGGTTGAAAATGATTGATATTGGTCTTATTGATTATTTCTAGTTATAGTTTTTAGTGATGGTGGTCAGATTTAGCCATTTTTGTCAAATATGAAGGTTAGATTTGATTTTACTTAAAATTAGGTTGTTATTTTCAGTTATTTGATTCTATCAACAATTGTGATTAGTTTTAATTTTTTAAAATTTAAATATTTTTAATATTTTTTTAAATTTAAATATTATTTTATAATTTTTATTTTTTAAAAGATATTTTAATTATTTCATCAAAAATAGTAAGAAAATTAGATGCAGGATGATCAAAGGCTGAGACTTTGGGTTTTATAAACTTAGGAGGTGGAAAGGGGGGCACGGAACAAACTATGGGTGGGAAAATGCCCTATGGCTTTTTTTTGTTTTTCATCTACTGTTCCTGGAATTAGGCATTCTTTCTTGGAGGAATTGACCTCGGTGCAAGGATTGTCGTCGTTTGAGATCCCGATTAAATTAAGCAAGAAAAATGACATAAAAAGCTTCATCTTCTATTAAGATTGTAATTCAAGAAAATAAAAAATGCCTGCATAAAGGACATTTGAAGCCTATTAGCTAAAGCAGTAAAACTTATTCATTGGAAGAACATGAATTTTTCTGCATTTTCTTTGCTTATTATTTTTTCCTTTTTTCTGTGGTCAGGAGAAGTCTGAAATTTAGTTAAATAGCTCTGCATTTATCATAAATTTTTCGGTTTTGTTTTGTCATTCCTTGGAACTAAAGAAACTCAAAATTTGCAATGAAACGAGGAAATTATTAGTTATATAAATTTTAGTTGAGCAACGCATTGAATCTCAATTATAAAAAAGCAAAAAATTGTAACAAATTCAATTACACTACAGTAAATTTAGGGTTTGTATTTGATTGATATAACAACTTAGTCTCTATTTGTTTTGCCCAATTAATAGGATCGAATTTGATCGTGACTCAATATGATTGAAACATTCAAATTTGGTTTGAAATTAGTTTGAATTTAAAAAAAATAAATTTAAAATCAACAAATTAAGATAAAAAATAATTCAATTTCGTATTTGATAAAACTTTTTGGGTTATTAATTAGAATAATCTTATTTCAAGAGAGTCCAAAAAAATAACCAAAGTATCTAAGAACTGAATCATTATAACAAACAAATTACAAATGGATGAAAATGTTCGTATATAATAGGATTTTCAGTCCAGTTTGTGGTTGTCCATGTTTTGTAAAAGGTCTAAGGGCTAATTGTCATCCAAGGTTTTCTTAAATGGCAAAGTTTCATTTATGATGTTTTAAAAAATTAAATACTCTATTTTACTTTTTGAAAAGGTTAAAACACTTTTCAAAAAATAAATAGTATTAATATTAAAATAAAATTTAATATAAAATAATATTAAAAATTTAAAAATATAAACTAAAAATTTTAAAAAACAGTTACTGCGGTTGATAGCGTCATAAAAAATGGTGACCAATATTAACATAATCAGGTGACTATTTTCGACCATTTGATTGTCGTTTCAATGGCAGAGACAATAAAATCTAGTGAAAATGGTTAAATCTGATAACCTTCACCATCGAAGAGGGTAAAAAACGGTCAAAATGCTTAAAATCAACCGTTTTCATCCATCTTCTATGGCAGATGCGGTTAGATTGAACTATCTTCGTTAAATTTTTGGTGATCAGATTTAGTCATCTTCACTATCAAAACAATTAGATTTAACCGTCAATAAAATTATATAATTGAACGATAACTGTTACCGTCAGAGGTGGCTATTTTTTAAAAATTTTTATTAATTTTTTTGATTATTTTTATAATTTTTATTTAAAAAAATATCTATTTAATTTTAATCAATGAATAAATAATTGATTTTTAAAATTTTATATATAAGATTTTGCGACCTAAGTAAACCTTAGGTGGGACTATGTCTTTTGGCCTTCGTAAGCTCATCATGGACCTCACATGCCTCACTGCCTCACACAGTATTCGCTCTCCCCACCCTTTGTCTGGCTCAATACAAAATAAAGTATTGTCCAACGTGGCATTGCCGAGCACATTCTTAATGTCTAATCTTTAATATTTTAGCCCAAGTCTAGGCTTTCGTATTTTTGACAAATCCAACTCTACATTAGTGCTGGTGCCCCAGCCCAACGCTGTTTAAGACCTTTCAGTAAAGAGAAATAACCTTTAATGATTTTGGGATCATATATTTAAAATCAAAATTTTTATATCATATGTGATATATCATATCGCATAGTAGAATATATATTTTTAAAAAATAATACAAAATTTTAATTATCATATTATTATCGTGAAAATATATATATATATATAAACACTTTTAAAATGTTATAATTTCTCAAGTATATCCCTATTTTGCCATCATTTTTCCTAAAAAATGTATCGATCTATATGTTTATCATATTATATGAATTATTGATATATTTTATGGTACGTGTTATTTTTTATTTACCTGCATAAGATACTTATAACAATAGTAGATAATAATGATACAAAATAAAGGGGTAGAATTAAAGCCATTTACTTATACTAGTAAATCAAAATTTCCCTGTTGCTAATTTGTTCTTATTAGACTTTCAACATAAAGATTTTCTAACCCTAGCTAAAGTCCAAGGGTGAAATAATCTGATTTATGCAATTTACCTAATCAGTCAAAACTTTTTGATAGTTCATATAAATGATTTTGAAAAAAATTGCATGTGATTTCTACAAGATTTACCCCATGCAAAATTGGCCACACATTGATTGACCAACTTCTAATTAAAGGACTTTTTTGGATTTAATGTTTGACTATGAAAAGATTATGTTACTAAACCCATAGGATAAACATGACTAACATATTATTATTATTATTATTATTTTCACATTGATGCAAAATTGACAGCTCTTAAGACCACTAAGGAAGCCTTGGCCAAATGGGTGAGTGTCATACAAGACTAGCCCATTACTTCAAGGGAAGCACAAAACCAACCCATTACTTCAAGGGACAACCCGACCCTATGTGCTTTTGAAGACCCAAAATTGAATTCAAGTCATTTGGGCTTTATTCTACTTGGGTTCTTAATTATAATGTTATATAGTCTTTTAAGATGACTTATTTTGTTTTGTTATCTCTATTAAGCATGCTTATGTATTACTTGTCATCTTGTGTTGTAAGCCATATATATAAGGCACCTTAGTTCTTTCTTGTAACCTAGACTTGTTAATAATGAGAATGCTGTTAGAGAGAACTTTGTTGTTGTTTTTCTTTCTACACTTTTATCCAAGCTTGGCCATAGTTTAGTGGTGATGGTAACCTTGCTGGTGATTTGGTGGTGGACTTGTCCTTTATCCATATCTTTATACTTGGTACTTGGCCTTTGCTTATGTGTTAATTGTCATCCTATGTTGTAACACTTAGGGAGTGATTTTACTTTAAATTTGCTTATGTTGGTAAAATGCTTGCTTATTTATGTTGTTGGTGGGAGCTCAAATTTGGGGTATTTGATGTATATCAAGTGGCATTAGAGTTCTAAATTGTGGAGCTGAGCTCATTGTGTTGTTTTAAAGGTGATTTCAAAAGGACTCATATGTGTTGGTAATTTTCTTTCTTAGCCGAAATTTATTTCTCTTCTTGCGAGAATTTCTTTTTCCAAATAATGTTCTTTGAAATTTAGAAAGTTGTTGGAGTAATGTAAAGAAGCTGAGGTAGTGAATACAGGTGTTAAGAATGGTTATGACCTTGCATTGGTGTTGAAAATTGTTAGTAGGAATTTCTTAGGGCTAATAGAAATTTACCAAAAGCTGGCTAGAACTTGCTACCTTGGCTAGATTTTAGAAATCCAAGGTAAGTATTTGAATTTCAAACTACAACCACCTACCTTGTAACCTTGTCTCTTCTTCCATACTCCAATTCCTTTCTTGATTTGCTAGTCTTATCATTCTAAGCTTGTTTAACTTATCCTTCAAACATTTCCTTAATTCCTAAACACTCCGTCTTATGTAAGACAAGATCACTTTTTTCTTAAAAGCATTGATGTGTTAGAATTGAACTTAACTTCATAGCAAGTGTACTAGTCACATGTAATGTGAAGAAATATTTTAGGTTTTTGTATCCATAAGATTACATAAGCAAGTATCAAAATAACACTACCCATAATTTCATCTGAATAATCAAATTTAAATTAAAAGTAAAACTAAATTAAACTAACATAAAAATCAATACAAGGCAACTAAAAACAATCAATTCAAAAAGAAGAATTTGATGCGAGAAGATGCTAAAACTTTAGGTTCACTAATTCATTTCGACATAACCTTTTTATATGAATGAAGATGTTATGTTATTCTTGCAATAACAAAATTCCCTAATTCAATCAATACTCTTTCTCATGTTATATCAATCCCACTTTCTATTCTAACAACCTATATATCTTTATATAGGTTTAATTAGATAAAAGTGTATTATTGCTCTATGAAATCCACTAGTTTTTAACACATGTCAATTATGCTTATAACTATTTGTATAGGTTTAATTAGATAAAAGTGCATTATTACTCTATGGAATCCACTAGTTTTTAACACATGTCAATTATGCTTATAATTATTACATGTATCAATTCCTCTATCTTTATAATCAATTGATTTATAATTTGTATTATCACAATTTTTATGCAATATTACATTTCAGTCTCAATCACACAACAAAAATTTTATTAGAAGTTGATCAACTTTCTCATAGGCATTAAGTTCATAATATAAACTCATCACAAATTAACATGTTCTTCAATCACAATCTATAAACATTACAAATCCATGAATTAGCTAGCTCTAGTCTTAGCAAAGAAAAATTAGTTCATTATATAGGAAAAAATATCACACAAATTCAAGAAAAACATGTTAGAGATATGAGATAAAACCAAGTATGAAAATCTTGAATTTTTATTGCAATCTTCCTTCAAATATGCAAAGTACAAATCCCCAAATTGATCTAATTGTTTTTACATATGAAAAACAACCAAAACTATGCTTAAAGTCTCTTTAATTATCTTTAAGGTGGTTGTCTGCCCCTCAAGTGAGTTTTTACATTTGTATTTATATTAGGTTTGGAAACAAGGCCCAACATATGAAGCCCCATGTTTCATGATGTCAAGCTATGACGTTAGCTTTCTGGGCACTTCATGCATGTTGTTTTACTTGACAGCACACTGCCTACGCTGCGGCTTAACACCATAGCACCATGCTTTTTCATGGCCATGTTGTGGCTTAAGGCTACATTGCCTAGTTTTTACTTGGGTGTTATGAAGCTTGCTTTTTTTTTTTTTTTTGTGTGTGTTGTAGCCAGGTAACTCAATGTCTAAGCTTTATCTTGTCCTTGCTTCATATACGGTGTGACTTAGTGTTGCAGCTTATAGCTTTTGAAATTTATGTGCATCTCACGCTATGATGTAGTGTTGCAATGTCACATATATCACTTAATTTCACTTTTGTACCATGGTTCCTTCTCTCGGTTATGCCTTATTATCTTGGGCATCATCTTTTTTATTTTATTACCATTTTCACTCGAAATCATGAAAAATTTTATAAAACTCAATAAATATCATGTGATCCCAAATTTATTCAAATCAAAGGTAAAATCATAAAATTTCATCCAAAACTATATAGAAGGACACCTAAATTCATATGTTTGCTTTACACTCTTCAAGCATCACTTGACGACCTTTGCTTAGCCATTTCAAGTAAACTTGACTATGCCTAAAATACACACTTCACCTACCCTTATCAAATTAAATTAGTTTATTTTGCCTAAAAAACTAATCTTGACGTAAATCCAATTCCATTCCTATCTTACCCTTCACTTACCTCACCAAAAGTCCAAAATACCTTTAATCAAACGACCTTCACTTATCATACTTTAATACCTGAAACTACCATTGGGTTTTAAGCCATCACTTTTTCCATAAAACACTTGACACCATTCAACCTAACATGCTAAACACTACCTTTAATCCTTATAACCTATTGTCATAACTCCAGTCTACTTGGCCTACAGTACTTATCGAAACTCAAGCCTTAGAAATACTACTTATAGATTTAAACACTTTCCTCTATCTTTTCAAACACTCACCAATTTATTTTGAATTATCTCATAAACACTTAACCTTAAACATGACTCATAGTAGTCCTTTTACTTATCCCCTGTCGCCATGGAAATTTGGTGATATGATGATTCAAAGAGAGATAATCAACTTTAAAGAAGAAGTTAACAATAAGTTTGACACCCTAACCTTTATAATGTATGTTATGTCCCAAGATTTCATAAAAATGCTACAAATTCAAATTTATTCTATAAGTAAACCATACTATACACCATTCCTACCTAATAAATTATTTTCATTTCAAGTCAAAATTGTATTAAGTTGTGACCAACCTTTTGCCCAAAGAGAACCTTTATGTTACTACCAAAGAATCAATGCCTTTACACCCCTACTTGGTGAAGAAATTTATAAACTTAATGGCTCCTCTAGTGAACCTAACAATCCTTCAAGAATAAGACAAAGATATGATGTTGATAAAGATAGAGGCTTCAAGATAGACAAACCTAAATTTTATAAAAAATTAGATCCTAATGAATTTCTACATTGGTTGAATAAAATGGAAAAGGTATTTGACTTTAAAAGTTGTAATGATAAGAAGAAATATTGGGTGGTCATACTCAAACTCAAATCATATGCTTCTTTCTGGTAGGAAAATTTCAAGGAAAAGAGGAATATAAAAGGGAAACTTAGAGTCTAATCATGGGACAAGTTATAAAGGTTAATAAGGAAAAGATTTCAACTTGAAAATCATAAGTAATAGTTCTACGTTAAGTTACATAATTTGAAGCAAAGAAACCAAAATGTGGAGGAATATGTTAGGAAATTTGAAAGCTTCATGCTTGGGAGTGATCCTAGAAGAGCAAGAACACACTATAGCCTGGTTTTTAGAAGGGTTGAACCAAGAGATAGCCTATAAGGTAGAATTACAAAATTTTTCCACCTTTGATGATGTACTTAAGTTGGTTTCTAATATTGAGAAGTAACTTAGAATTCGAAAGTTGTCTACCCCAAACAAACACTTTAAGGGGAGTCTATTTCACTAAGGTTCTTCTTCTCATTCTAAACGCTTTGTGAGCTATAAAGATCAAGATAGGATGAAGACTCAAGAACCTACCATAAGCAAACTAAAATCCTTAAGAAAGACACTAGTACGGGTGTGTCCAAACTTGTTCAAGTGTGCATGACAACTATGCGTGGGCATGTTACTATTAAAACGGGACTACACAGCCATACGTACATGAGTACACATTCATATGTTTACTATACTTGATGATAATATGCTTGAAAAACCCATAAACCTAGCCAAATCTCTCCCAATATCAAAATCTCTACAAACAAACTTATCCTAGCACCTAATAAACTTTTATCATAACCTTCATCAGTTCAAAATCATGCTAAATGTCTAACTAAACTCATCCAGGGTATTACATACTAAGAAAAATAGGAAAAATGTAAGAAAATACTTACCTGAAACTTATAAGATCTTTTATCTATCTATCTCTGACTGAATCTTAACTGGAATAGCTACTAAAAACTAGCTACTCCATCTAAAAATTGGCTAGGGTTAGCTGGAAATGAAAAAGAAGAGAAATGGGTAAGTTGGTTAAAAATGCAAAATCTCTCTTTATATAATTATGTGGCCCAAGGAAGACACACGGTCGTGTGCCACTGAGGCACACAGTCGTGCTCTTCACATAAAGGGCACACTCGTGTGTGTCAAGCACAACTCATATAAAGCCTCTCTAAAATGACTATTCTACCCTTAGAGCTCATTAAGGCTAATCTCTAGCTACAAAATCTCTATTTTAACCTTGATCCAAGCCTTAAAAAGAGTATACAAATATCAGGATATTACAAATGAGTATCAATAAGGACACAGTTGAATTAAATAGGGAAAGGTAATATAAGTAGAATTAGTTTCACTTGTAAAATGCCAAGTAATTAGGCCTATTATCCAAACACTTGAATAAATAAAATTTGTTGAATATATAAAATTTGTTGAATATAATTATGCATTTAAGGAAAAGAAATGAGAAAAATGAATTTGCTATACATAAAATCAATGCTTGTAGCCAAGATTTCCCCTAAAATCTAGCATAGATTTTGATGAATCATGCTCTTTTATGATGAATATAGTCACATTTAAAGATTGAATTAGTTGAACAATCACAAAAGAACTTGACAATATTCTCATGGACATAGTTACAACTTACTTATATGCAAAATTGGATACTAATATTTAAATTGAATTCCCTAAATGATTCAAATTGCATGAAGCAAAAGAGTCAACCGAAAGGCTTATACTTAATCAAATTATAAAGATCATTGTGTGGATTAACACAATATAGAATAATGTGCCACAATTGTCTCAATACATAATTGATAAAGGACAAATGTGTTAA